>CM023607.1:1481644-1486644 GCA_013358685.1 Antennarius maculatus
GATCCATGAGAATGACTTGTGAAAAAGGTGCCGTTTGAATGTCTTACAAGTCTGACAAGCAAAAGAAATGATGATACAGTATAGACATGAAAATATGGTGTGTGTTTGGGTCTTTGTGTGGCCTCACGTTAAGCTGGCATCTCATCCAAGGTGTACCCTACCTTCTGCCTGTAGGCAGAAATGTTAAAGGCCGCACCACAACTGAAGAGCAACTGCATGTGATCAGGTTCTAATGTTAATCAATACGCTGCTTTAAGGCTCCAGTGACGTTTGATGCCTCAATAAATTTGAATAAAATGGAGTTAAAGTAACACTGTGGGGATCGGATGCCTGTCTGAACTCATCCTGATTTCGAGTTTTAAAGCTGAAAGTCAGTAAGATTTCCCTGTTGTTAAGTTTTACTGTTTTGTCATTTTAAATTTAGAAATCAGTAATATTTCCTCATTGTAGATTTTTTTTTTTGTTGTCCTTTTTGTATTGTTACATGTAAACATTTCCCAGAAGATTTTTTCTTCTCCTTGATTTGTGAACTTTAATCTTTGACTCTTTTTGACTTCTTTTTGAATGTGAACCTGCTCCAGAAGGTTTCTGCTTCTTTTGGACTCGTTGACGTTTAACTGTTGGACTTGTGACCCCCTGTCCAGGGTGAACAGTCCGGATGTACCCCCAGAGGACCACCAGAGGTCCCCTAGAGGTCCCCCCCAGAGGACCCCCACTGCATGTCCAGAGGTCCCCCAGAGGGCCGCTGCTCCGGTTCCTTCGGTTCACCGGATCGTTCCAACAGCCCACGGCACTGACGTCACGCTCAGATGTTTGCGTTAATGAAGACATAAAGCTGCACACGACACGCAGTGACCCCCCCCCCCATGATGAAAACACGGGGAGGAGCTGTGACGTGTCAGTGGGCGGGGCCGTGGGTGTCGCGGGACGCGCGCGTCTCCCGGTGTCGTGGTTCCGTCCCCTTCCGTTTGGTTTCGCCCACGCAGCCGCCTTTCAGCCTTCATCCCGCTGTGAGGATGATGATGTGGGGGAGGAGGAGGAAGAGGAGGCTGATGCGCTGCGGCTCCGAATGAATCCACGGCCGCTGGGCTGCGGGACGCTGCGGGATGGACGCGGTGCTGTTTCCCGCTCACGCGCCTGGGAGGACGACGGTGATGGACGTGTTGTGTTTGCTGTGGATGCTGCGCGCGGTGGGGGCGGTGGAAGGTAAGGATGCTGGTTACAGGAGGGGGGGGCGGTGGAAGGTAAGGCTGATGGTCACAGGAGGTGGGGGGGGGGTGCTCCATCAGCCTGCGTGTCTAAGCACTGCGTGTTTGCACAGCCCTGGCCCCCGGGGGCCCGTCCGTTCAGCTGTGAAGAGCTGCAGACACCAACGTGATGGAGCTTCAGCTCCCACGGAAGTTGAGGTGTTGTTTCGATGTTTGCCCTTCTGTCACGCTCGTCATCACGCGTGTCAATGTTCACCGTGTCCCTCAATGTTCAAGACTAAAGAAACGAACGATTGTGGGTTGTATACAATGGAGTATACACTCATTTACGACTGGTGTATACACTTATTTATCACTGGTGTATACACTCATTTACCTCGGGTGTATACGCTCATCACTGGTATATGCAGTCATTTAGCACTGGTGTATACACTCATTCACCACGGGTGTATACACTCATTTATCACTGGCGTATACATTCATTTATCACTGGTGTATACACTTATTGAAAACTGGTGTATACACTCGTTTACCACTGGTGTATACAGCCATTTATCACTCGTCTATACTCATTTACAACTAGTCTATTCACTGATTTACCACTGGTATATACACTAATTTCTCACTGGTGTATACACTCATTTACCACTGGTGTATTCAGTGCGCCCTGTATACACCAGTGGTTAAACAGGGCGCAGTTAATGCATCCCAGGAACCACACACAAATAACAAATTCCACAATATAGCAATTTTATTCTTTATGGTACGTTTCTGAACCCTCCCCATACTGATATTAAACCACCTTCTATCTGTATTACCTTTTCCCACACTCTGATAGACTGTTTAAAGCACTTTTGTGTCTCACAAAAGTCCAAGACTCACAGAACGTAGCGCACTTCCGGATGCCATCAGCCAATAGAATGCGTGTATGGTATCACACGACTGGTTACCAAAAATCCGCGAGGGTGCACTGGTGTATACACTGGTGTATACACTGATTTATCACTGGTGATCAATGGTGTATACACTCATTTATCACTGGTGTATACACTGATTTATCACTGGTGATCAATGGTGTATACACTCATTTATCACTGGTGTATACACTGATTTATCACTGGTGTATACACTGATTTATCACTGGTGATCAATGGTGTATACACTCATTTATCACTGGTGTATACATTGATATGTCACCGGTGATAAATGGTGTACACACTGATTTATCACTGGTGTATACACTGATTTGTCAGTGGTGTATGCAGTGATGGGAACAGTGATGCAACACTGATGGGACACTGATGGACCAAAGCAGCTGGCATACCCAGTACCTCACTAGCTGGTGCTAGTCGGCAGGGTGCTGTTCACTTCAGTTGGAAGATGCACACACAGACACGTTTCTTTGATCTCAAGCTGGGAAATTAGTTTTTTTATGGGCGCCGCCAGGTTCAATTGCCCAGGACACACCATATGATGACAACAGCGGGTTGTCTGTAGCGCCCCAACGACCCTCCAGGGTTATGGGATAGGCTTGGCTAGACAAAAGAAACCCTTTTTCAAAAGAGAAGTAATGCCTCGTCTTATTTTCTCGTCTTAAATTACAATTAGGACATTGCAGTATTTCTAATTTGATTGTTCCATTAATTAGAATAACCCATTGAATAATTGATCACAATAATAATCAATGACTGTCGTCTTGTGTTAACTGTAACATGTCCTCGTCCAGACAGGGAAGGACTTGTCATGGTTTAACTAGCTAACATAGTGCTTTATGTTAGCACTTAGATGCCAGTTGTGTGGATGCCATCAGCAACGTCACTGCCAGATGACATTGCTCTTTCGATTGATGTGGCTTGGTTCCTTAAACTAAAAGTGATTTTCATTGCATGATATCCTATAAACACAGGATTGCTAGACATGGGTTTTGGATGGTGTGCTGTTGACTCAGGACAATCCTTATGTAACCGAGCTGTTTGCTGACTGTGATGGATACACCCAAATAAATGAAATATGAGCAAAGACATGCCAACAAAGATTACTTTGTAGTGTTCCAGGTAGATCTCCAGAGGTGTGACTACTCACTGTTTTCTATAGTGATAGTCTGCTTTATCGTCATGTGTTGCTTTCGGACATTATTATATTTGTATTTATTGAAATATAATTCTGTGTCTGTTGTTCCACCACACACTCACTCCATCCACACAGGAACTTAGGTTAACTGTTAAAGCTGTGCCTTTTCGCAGGTAGACGTTCAGGTTTCATTTCATTTTTATGAGACACTCAAGATCAGTTTCTTTCAGTCTTTATTTCCCAAGTCCAGGTTCCCACAGGAATGAGGCTGTCCTGTTCTTCTTCCTCAGGGGTCGGACCAGTTGTGACAGGAGTACATCAACCAGTGCATCAACCTAGATGGAGCGTCATCCATGCTGGATAGCAAAGTTAATGAGTCTATGTTCTTGGGTCGTGTTGCTTCTCATCCTGTAGAGAACACGCTGTTTTTATGAGCTTTTCCTGACTGGATATGGCCCAGTACACTCATTCAGACATCCCCGGGATGCCATCCCCACTATTTCACAGGTGTTCCGGTGGGTTTCCTCTCAGCTGTCAGATGGTTCTCACTGGTCCTACATCTGTTAAGATGCCAAACGAAGTGAAAGCCTCTTATTCTTCAGGCCTGCTGCTGTTGTTAGCTCATCAATGATGGGGAGTTTTATCTTCATGCTACACACAGATGCATGAAATCCCTTTAATGCCTCAGAATCAGGAGGATCTCATCCACATACTGGAGACGGTGCTGGTCCTCTGTACCTCTCTGTTAGTGTGAGCCCAATTTGGGAGTTCTTCTGGTCTGTATCATGGTCTAGGTCTGGCTCCTGATGTGGCAGACTGCCACAAGTTGTAATTGTCATGTCCTGCTATTTTTTAAATTATATAAGCCTTCGTGGTGGTGCAGTGGGTAGCGCTGACTCCTCACAGCAAGAAGTTTCTGTGTTCAATACCTTCCTGTGTGGAATTTGTCTGTGTGGGTTTTCTCCGGGATCTCCACGTTCCTCCCACCTCCAGAAACATGAGGCTGAGATGGGCTGGTCATACTGAACTGTCTGTAGGTGTGAGTGTGTGCGAGTGGTTTTCTGTCTTTCATGTGGCCCCACAATGAGCCAGTGTCTTATCCAGGTGTACCCCACCTCTCGCCCATAGACGAGTGTCTGCATCTATTTCCAGGTCCTTCAACACCAGAGTGAGTCTGGATTAGAGGACGTTGTCCTAACACCAAAGTCTATCTGGATTAGAGGACGTTGTCCTAACACCAGAGTCTGTTTGGATTAGAGGACATTGTCCTAACACCAGAGTCTGTCTGGATTAGTGAATGTTGTCCTAACACCAGAGTCTATCTGGATTAGAGGACGTTGTCCTAACACCAGAGTCTGTCTGGATCAGTGGACGTTGTCCTAAGACGAGAGTTTGTCTGGATTAGCGGACGTTGTCCTAACACCAGTCTATCTGGATTAGAGGAAGTTGTCGTAACACCAGAGTCTGTCTGGATTAGGGGATATTGTCCAAACACCAGAGTCTCTCTGAATTAGAGGACATTGTCTAAACACCAGAGTCTGTCTGTATTAGCTCTTCTTTGAGGAAACTGAGTCCTATTTAATGTCTAGAGAAGAAAATCAGTCCCAGGAACATATGAGAGCTGTGGTTGGAAGTATCGTGACATGAAGCAAAGTGGGTTTTGCTGATGTATCCCTGTGGGTTTAATCCAGTGGGGTGTGCAGAGTGTGGCGTGGCCTACAA
>CM023607.1:1491644-1834144 GCA_013358685.1 Antennarius maculatus
AAGCTGTTTAAGTCAATCCACTGGACGTTAAAAAAGTTCTTGAAGACGTTTCGTCTCTCATCCAAGAGAGACGAAACGTCTTTCTTGGAACAAAACTTTGTTATGTGGAGTCAGAGCAGACAGCAGATCCGATGTGAGTCAGGGGGGACACCAGGCAGGTGTGAGGCAGTGTGTGTCTTCTACAGCGTGTCTGTTGTCATCTGTGTGCAGTTCCCTGATGCTGTGTGTGTCCTCTACAGCGTGTCAGTCAGGCTTCTTCAAGGCGGTGCAGGGAGACCACACCTGTCTTCAGTGTCCCATCAACAGCAGGACCACCACTGAGGGAGCCACCAATTGTGTCTGTCGCCACAGTTACTACCGCACCGACTCCGACCCGCCCCAGATGCCTTGTACAAGTACGGCTCTCACACTCCAACGCATGCAGAACACACACACATAGGCCAACTCAGGACAACACACACACACCAGAATAAAACGGGTTTAAAACTTGTCTGTATTAAAGTAAACTTGCAGGAGGAGCCGTGTGTCTCTGAACGCAGCGTATGCACGGATGCTGTCAGCCAATAGCATGCGGGTACGGTATCACGTGACTACCTACTAAGAAGCCGTGCCTCTTGAATCGTGAATAAGCGAGGGGTTACTGTATTTTCCAGTAGAGCAGGTTCTCCTGACTTGTCCTGTGATTCAGTTGGAGGCTATAGAAATTCGTTCATGAAGTGCGGATATCATAATGCTTTGGGGTGCAGACTGTGTTCATGCTTGGGGCTGTGCAGAAGAGATCGTTTCTGTCACACATTCTACATCACTGTGACGACCAGAGTAGCAAAGACAAACTAGAATAACATTGAAAAGTTCTGCACTTTTTATTTCAGAAAGTAAAAACTGTCTGTTCGAGACTCATTACATATAAAAAAAGCATTTTTTTATTTTTATTTTGGTAATTATGACCTGAAGCAATACAAACTAACAACAAATGTAACTCCAGATATTGGAATATTTCATGTAAAGTTTGAGTAAATCAGGCTGATCTTCTCCATGACAATCTATAGCAGAAGCTCAGTTTTCTCTATTAGAAATCTTTTACATGAAATATTCTTATATTTTGAGATACTACATTTTTATATTTTCATTCCAACATAGATATATAGAGATATACTTTAATGACCCTAAACTGGGAAATTTGCTACATAAGAATGTTTTTTAATTTAGAATTGATGTACTATGATAATAGCTGTCAGTTATGGTCTTTCCTCTGCTGAGCAGACAGTTCCTCTGAGAAGAAGAGTGAATGGAAACATGTCGGCTTGACTGTACGTGTTCATATCCGTGTTCATATCCGTGTGTGATTTTCTTCTTTTCAGCTGTTCCATCGGCCCCACAGAACGTCATCTCCATGGTGAATGAGACGTCTCTGAGGCTGCAGTGGAACCCACCGCAGGAGAGCGGGGGGCGTGAAGATGTGGTGTACAACATCATCTGTAAGAGCTGTGGCAGCGGGCGGGGCGGCTGCACCCGCTGTGGAGACAACGTGCAGTTTGTCCCGCGTCAGCTGGGCCTGAGCGACACCCGCGTCCACGTCAGCGACCTCCTGGCTCACACACAGTACACCTTTGAAATACAGGCTGTCAACGGCGTGTCCGACCAGAGTCCCTATTCACCACAATACGCCTCTGTCAATATCACCACCAACCAGGCTGGTGAGGCTAACCCATCATTAGCATGTCACCATTAGCACGGCACTCTCACACCAGCTGGTCCAACACTTCGGACTTCTCTACGGCCTCTGATGTTGTCATTCGTTTTGTTCTTAGCGCCCTCCACAGTGTCCATTATCCACCAGGTGAGCAGAAGCCCCAGCAGCATCACTCTGTCCTGGTCCCAGCCCGACCAACCCAATGGAGAGATCCTGGACTATGAATTGCAGTTCTACAAGAAGGTACATGAGTGCATAGTACCCTCTGTCCATCAGTACCCTCTGTCCATCAGTACCCTCTGTCCATCAGTACCCTCTGTCCATCAATACCCTCTGTCCATCAGTACCCTCTGTCCATCAGTACCCTCTGTCCATCAGTACCCTCTGTCCATCAATACCCTCTGTCCATCAGTACCCTCTGTCCATCAGTACCCTCTGTCCATCAATACCCTCTGTCCATCAGTACCCTCTGTCCATCAGTACCCTCTGTCCATCCATCCATCCATCCATCCATCTTCCTCCGCTTATCCGGGGTTGGGTCGCGGGGGCAGCAGCTTAAGCAGGGAAGCCCAGACTTCCCTCTCCCTAGCCACTTCGTCCAGCTCCTCCGGGAGAATCCCAAGGCGTTCCCAGGCCAGCCAGGAGACATAATCTCTCCAGCGTGTCCTGGGTCGTCCCCGGGGCCTCCTCCCGGTAGGACGTGCCCGGAACACCTCACCAGGGAGGCGTCCAGGAGGCATCCTGACCAGATGCCCGAGCCACCTCATCTGGCTCCTCTCGATGCGGAGGAGCAGCGGCTCGACTCTGAGTCCCTCCCGGATGACCGAACTTCTCACCCTATCTCTAAGGGAGAGCCCGGACACCCTGCGGAGGAAACTCATTTTGGCCGCTTGTATCCGCGATCTTGTTCTTTCAGTCACGACCCACAGCTCGTGACCATAGGTGAGGGCAGGAACGTAGATTGACCAGTAAATCGAGAGCTTTGCCTTTCGGCTCAGCTCCTTCTTCACCATGACGGACCGATACAGAGTCCGCATCACTGCAGACGCTGTACCGATCAGCCTGTCGATCTCCCGTTCCATCGTACCCTCACTCGTGAACGAGACCCCGAGATACTTGAACTCCTCCACTTGGGGCAGGATCTCATCCCCAACCCGGAGAGGGCACTCCACCCTTTTCCGACTGAGGACCATGGTCTCAGATTTGGAGGTGCTGATTCTCATCCCAACCGCTTCACACTCGGCTGCGAACCGCTCCAGTGAGAGTTGAAGATCATGGCTTGATGAAGCCAACAGTACCACGTCATTTACAAAAAGCAGGGACGCAATACTGAGGCCACCAAACCGGACGCCCTCAACGCCTTGGCTGCGCCTAGAAATTCTGTCCATAAAAGTTATGAACAGAATTGGTGACAAAGGGCAGCCTTGGCGGAGTCCAACCCTCACTGGAAACGAATCCAACTTACTGCCGGAAATGCGGACCAAACTCTGACATCGGTCGTACAGGGACCGAACCCCTTATCAAGGGGTTCGGTACCCCATACTCCCGAAGCACCCCCCACAGAACCCCCCGAGGAACACGGTCGAACGCCTTCTCCAAGTCCACAAAGCACACGTAGACTGGTTGGGCAAAATCCCATGCCCCCCAAGGACCCTGCAGAGGGTGTAGAGCTGGTCCACTGTTCCACGGCCAGGACGAAAACCACACTGCTCCTCCTGAATCCGAGATTCGACTTCCCGACGGACCCTCCTCTCCAGAACCTCTGAATAGACCTTAACAGGAAGGCTGAGGAGTGTGATCCCCCTGTAGTTGGAACACACCCTCTGGTCCCCCTTCTTAAAAAGGGGTACCACCACCCCAGTCTGCCAATCCAGAGGCAGTGTCCCCGATGTCCACGCAATGTTGCAGAGGCGTATCAACCAGGACAGCCCCACAACATCCAGAGCCTTTAGGAACTCCGGGCTGATCTCATCCACCCCCGGGGCCCTGCCAATGAGGAGCTTTTTAACTACCTTGGTGACCTCAACCTCAGAGATAGGAGAGCCCGTCTCAAAGAACCCAGACTCTTCTTCCTCATGGGAAGGCGTGTCGCTGGAATTGAGGAGGTCTTCGAAGTATTCTCCCCACCGAGTCACAACGTCCCGAGTTGAGGTCAGCGGCGCCCCATCCCCATTATACACAGTGTTGATGCTGCACTGCTTCCCTCTCCTGAGACGTCTAATGGTGGACCAGAATCTCCTCGAAGCCGTCTGGAAGTCGTCCTCCAAGGCCTCACTGAACTCCTCCCACGCCCGAGTTTTTGCCTCAGCAACCACCAAAGCTGCATTCCGCTTAGCCAGCCGGTACCCATCAGCTGCCTCAGGAGTCCCACAGGCCAAAAAAGCCCGATAGGACTCCTTCTTCAGCTTGACGGCATCCCTTACCGTCGATGTCCACCAGCGGGTTCTGGGGTTGCCGCCACGACAGGCACCGACCACCTTACGGCCACAGCTGTGGTCGGCCGCTTTGACAATGGAGGCGCGGAACATGGTCCACTCAGACTCAATGTCCCCCGCCTCACCCGAAACGTGTATGAAGTTCTGCTGGAGGTGGGAGTTGAAACTCCTTCTGACGGGATTCTGCCAGGCTTTCCCAGCAGACCCTCACAATACGTTTGGGTCTGCCAGGTCGGACCGGCATCTTCCCCCACCATCGGAGCCAACACACCACCAGGTTGTGATCGGTTGACAGCTCCGCCCCTCTCTTCACCCGAGTGTCCAAGACATGCGGCCGCAAATCTGACGACACGACCACAAAATCGATCATTGAACTGCGGCCTAGGGTGTCCTGGTGCCAAGTGCACATATGGACACCCTTATGTCTGAACGTGGTGTTCATCATGGACAGTCCGTGACGAGCACAGAAGTCCAATAACTGAACACCATTCGGGTTCTGATCGAGGGGCCGTTCCTCCCAATCACGCCCTTCCAGGTCTCACTGTCATTGCCCACATGAGCATTGAAGTCCCACAGCAGAACGATGGAGTCCCCAGTGGGAGCGCTCTCCAGCACCCCCTCCAAGGACTCCAAAAACGGTGAGTACTCTGAACTGCTGTTTGGTGCATGAGCACAAACAACAGTCAGGACCCGTCCCCCCACCCGAAGGCGGAGGGAGGCTACCCTCTCGTCCACCGGGGTGAACCCCAATGTACAGGTGCCAAGCCGGGGGGCTATAAGTATACCCACACCTGCTCGGCGTCTCTCACCATGAGTAACTCCAGAGTGGAAGAGAGTCCAACCCCTCTCGAGAGGACTGGTACCAGAGCCCAAGCTGTGTGTGGAGGTGAGCCCGACTATATCTAGTCGGAACTTCTCGACTTCACACACCAGCTTGGGCTCCTTCCCTGCCAGAGAGGTGACATTCCACGTCCCAAGAGCCAGCTTCTGTAGCCGGGGATCGGATCGCCAAGGTCCCCGCCTTTGGCCACCGCCCAGCTCACAGAGCACCCGACCCCTATGGCCCCTCCCACAGGTGGTGAGCCCATGGGAAGGGGGACCCACGTTGTCCTTTCGGGCTGCGCCCGACCGGGCCCCGTGGGTGCAGACCCGACCACCAGGCACTCGCCTTCGAGCCCCACCTCCAGGCCTGGCTCCAGAGGGGGGCCCCGGTGGCCCGCGTCCGGGCAAGGGAAAACGTGCTCCATAGTTTTTGTTCATCATTAGGGGTCTGTGAGCCATCCTTTGTCTGGTCCCTCACCTAGGACCTGTTTGTCATGGGTGACCCTGCCAGGGGCACAAAGCCCCAGACAACTTAGCTCCTAGGATCATTGGGACACACAAACCCCTCCACCACGATAAGGTGACGACTCAAGGAGGAGCAGTACTCTGTCATCAGACTTAAATCCACCTGCAGGTGCATCAGGCTGCATACTGGAAGAAACTGAGCCAACATTAATTCCAGCACCTGCAGTCATCCTTAGAGCCCCACTGTCAGCCAAACCCGTCTTCATTCATTTCTCAAATCACCCGTAATGAGATCGTATCCACAAGGTCACAGGTTCATACACTAAGAAGTCTGTGGCTCTGATAGAGGTGGAAAACATCAAAATCAAACTTCAGGTGCCATCAGACGTAGAGTCAAACCAAACTTGTACTGCACTGCAGTATCACGCCTGGTGCAGCTTCATCTGTCACTGAAGACACACCCCATCCTTAACCCCTAACCCTAACCTTATGTCTAAGCGTAACCCTAACCCCTAACCCTGGCCCTGACTTGACTGTTTTAGTGTTTTATTAATACTATCGATAATATTTAATTATTTAACCCCTCCCCCCCGATTGTTATTTGTTGATTCATGTTTCAGAACCAAGCAGAGTCAAACTCATCTGTTACCAGGAGTCAGACCAACACTGCTGTAATACGGGGTTTGAAGTCTGGAACTATTTACGTCTTTCAAGTTCGGGCCCGGACTGTTGCTGGGTTTGGACGGTTCAGTGGAAAAATGTACTTTCAAACAATGACTGAAGGTAGGAGGGATAATTAAACTTACAGTAGAAAAACATGTGCATGTGTTACTTGGGCGGAGCCTTAATGGTAATACTAATGTTAATGTATTTTAACGAGAGTCTCTTGCTTTTCTCTCTCGATCTGTAGCAGAATATAAGTCCAGCATCCAGGAGAAGCTCCCCCTCATCATTGGTTCGGCTGCTGCTGGGCTTGTCTTCATAATAGCCATCACTGTCCTGATCATTGTCTGCTGCAGGTGAGTCAGTGATGCTGCAGGTCAGCTGACAGGCAGCTGACACAACCACTTAGCCTACTGTTGGGCAGCGTCATGGTGGTTCATTTGCATTGGTATTTGATCAGACTGCAGACCTGCATGACACTAAATCAGTTATTAACCCGAACCCTAAAACTGCTGCTGCCACGGTGTTTGTGAGTCACAGATACCACTGCACGAGTCACAGATACCACTGAATGAGTCACAGATACCACCGAATGAGTCACAGATACCACTGAACGAGTCACAGATACCACTGATAACACTAGCCTTAACCCTAACCCCTAATCTGTAACCCTAACCCTGACGTCTAATCCTACGACTAACCCTAGCCCTAACCTCTAACCCTAACCTCAGCCCAAAGCCTATTGTCTAACCGTAACCGTAACTTCTAACTCTACTACTAAACCTAGCCCCAGTCCCAAACCCTTATATCCAACCCTAACGTCTAGCCCTAACCCTAAACTAATGACGTAAACACCTTGTAGGACATGAGAGTGACGTAGATTCAAGTCAACATGAGAGCATATCTCTTGCAAAGCACTGAGCATCATATTATTTTAAACACAGCAATGAATAAATCACAGTAGTGCACGACCAAAACATCAAAAGGGCAAGAAATGATTTAGACTCAGATTAGTCCTCGCTTCATCAGACATAGAACTCTGTGTTCTGACAAAACTGCCCAGTTCTGACTAGAGCTTTTCAGAGCTTCACTGAAATCACATGGTCCAATCACTGGAGATGGATATACTAGAGAATGTGGTTGTTCCCAGCAGGAGAGGCTCAGACAGAACAGAATCGGAGTACACAGACAAAGTCCAGCAGTACACCAGTGGTCACAGTAAGTAACTACAGCCGGTCGCTCTCAGGCTGAAGTGCGTGAGTCTTCAGCGCTGACAGCGCTGCATCTTTGGGTATAGCTGTCGCTGTCTCTTCTCTCTTTGTTGAAGTGTCACCAGGAATGAAGATCTATATCGACCCTTTCACCTATGAAGACCCCAATGAAGCTGTCCGAGAGTTTGCCAAAGAGATCGACATCTCTTGTGTAAAGATTGAACAAGTTATTGGTGCAGGTAAAGGACAAGAGTGTATGAAAAATGCAAGGAACAGAGATATTGTTAGTATTTTACAAAGGAGACATAACTGTAAGTATACTTCCTCTGACTGCCTCATCTTCCTCACAGGGGAATTTGGAGAGGTGTGCAGTGGAAACCTACGACAGCCTGGCAAGAGAGAGATCCTCGTGGCCATAAAAACACTAAAGGTTGGCTACACCGAACGTCAGAGGAGGGATTTCCTGGGCGAGGCATCAATAATGGGCCAGTTTGACCACCCCAACATCATCCATCTGGAGGGGGTGGTGACCAAGAGCAGTCCCGTGATGATCATCACTGAGTTCATGGAGAACGGATCCCTCGACTCGTTCCTCAGGGTAAAGAAGAGATGCTGACTCTGAGTGCTTCTACCTCCTCTGTCAGGAAACTTTCACTCCAACATGTCACAGTTTAATGTTCATCACTCCAGCAGTGGAATGGAGGCTTTTTTATCTTGGCATTTAGTGTGTGATGACATCACTACCAAAGATATGTAAAGATTATGGGGAGTTTTGAACCCCTGTACTGGAGCCTTGGTAGATGGTTCCATGCAGAGCAGCAGTAACATGGATGGGCTGGATGGGCAGTGTCCATGGCAATGGAAGGGAATAAGGAGCATTATGTGTTTTGTCACTTTTAAAACAATTATGAGGTAATATCACTTTTGATTATATCATCTAGAGATTAGCCGCGTCGTTGTTTAAGCCACAGGTTTCAAATTTGTGAAAAAGTAGCGGCTTATATAATAATAATATCATAGAATATTATACATATTTTTATAATTTCCATTTTGTAATTTTAAAATGTGTTTTCACAAGCTGACTTTACTCGCAAAATTTAGTTATAAGTGGCGCCCAGTTGTAGCTCTAAATACAGCTGTAGTAGTTTGCGTACATGAGTGGTTGATTTGTAGTAACAAATCAATAATGTCCCATCATCATGATTTCAACCTTTTGTCCTTGAAGCAAAACGACGGCCAGTTCACGGTGATCCAGCTGGTGGGGATGCTGCGCGGCATCGCATCAGGAATGAAGTACCTGTGTGACATGAACTACGTCCACAGAGACCTGGCAGCGCGGAACATCCTGGTCAACAGCAACTTGGTGTGTAAAGTCTCCGACTTTGGGCTATCGCGCTTCATCGAGGACGACACGTCAGACCCCACCTACACCAGCGCCCTGGTGAGTCTTCATGTTCTTCAGAGCCCACTAGGAAGGCCTCGCAGGGGAACCAACATTTTCTCTCTATCATATCAGTATTTAATTTACACAGATGACAAACCAACCAGGATGTGGTTGGTTTGCTCCAGCCTGTGGTTGGTTTGCCCCAGCGTGTGGTTGGTTGGTGGCTGCAGTGACCCCGTCTGGTTCTTTAGTGAACCTCCTCAGGTTCTGGAGTGATGTTTTGTCTGTCTGGTCATCAGTGTCTGTGAAATAAACTAGTCTTACCTGAGTCAGGTGACAGAACAAAGACACAGGCACAACAATCAATGAATCAATCAATCAATCAATCAATCAGTCAGTCAATCAATCAATCAATCAATCAATCAATTAATCAATCAATCAATCAATCAATCAATCAATCAATCAATCAGTCAATGAGTGGGTTGGTATGAAAGCAATGATGTTGTTTGTCTGTTTGTTTGTCTGTCTGTTTGTTTGTTTGTCTGTTTGTTTCTCTGTCTGTTTGTCTGTCTGTTTGTTTGTTTGTTTTCTTGTTTGTTTGTTTGTTTACTCGCTTGTTTGTCCACTGTTTACTCCTCTCTGGGTTCCAGGGAGGGAAGATCCCCATCCGGTGGACGGCTCCTGAAGCCATTCAGTACAGGAAGTTCACGTCCTCCAGCGACTGTTGGAGCTACGGCATCGTCATGTGGGAGGTGATGTCATACGGAGAGAGGCCGTACTGGGACATGAGCAACCAGGACGTGAGTTTAAATAAAGTTAACTGGTTCATCCATCCATCCATTTTCTTGCACTGTTTTATCAACTCGTCACTGCGTTACCACGTCACCACATCATTGCAACACCACGTCATTGTGTCGCCATGTCAACACGTCACTGCGTCACTGGGTCAACGTGTCATCAGGCTCAGGATTCAGGTGGGGATAACACTAGTCCTTAATCAGGGGAGTCAGGTCACATGACAGACATGGAGGTGTTCACCCGTCCGGTCACATTCCATTTGGTTTGCTATCAAACAGCTGCAGACGTGTCTCCTCTGATGCGACTGAGCTGACTTTGAACCAACATTCCTTCAGGTCATCAACGCCATAGAACAGGACTACAGGCTGCCCCCCCCCATGGACTGCCCCAGCGCCCTGCATCAGCTGATGCTGGACTGCTGGCAGAAAGAGCGCAACAGTCGTCCGAAGTTCAGCCAGATCGTCAGCAACCTGGACAAGATGATCCGCAACCCCAGCAGCCTGAAGACCACCACGCCGCTGTCGTCCAGGTGCTGCTCAGAGGGTGTCCCCCGTGTCGCCCTGGACCCGCAGCTCTAATCCACTCTCTTTTATGCCACCAGTGTCCACTTGCCCCTCCTGGATCGCAGCGCCCCGGACTTCTCCTCGTTCAGCACCGTGGACGAGTGGCTGGAGGCCATCAAGATGGGCCAATACCAGGAGAGCTTCGCTGCCGGGGGCTTCAGCAGCTTCCAGCTGGTGTCCCAGATGACCATCGAGTGCGTTCCCAACGTAACATTAACAAGCAGACACAAAATGCCTTTCATAAAGACAACACAGCTACTAAGACCCACAATAATGAGCAGATTTATTTAGCAAACGCAAAGAAAAACACGGTTTTTCTGTACATGTATGTGGCAACGGGTAAGTAGTAACACAGGCTTCAGTAAATGAACTGGCTAGCATTAGCAGAAGTAGCTACAGCCATGCTTACCTAATGCGAGCAGCAGCTAGCTGTATCTGGTGTATCATACGCTGCCACTTACTGGTCTGGAGTACGTTTCAGACACGTTGCGCCATAAACCAAACGGCGAGCAGAAAATAAGAATGACCTCCTTATATTTATTTACATATTAGCACTTTTTCAGCCCCTTATATGAAGTGTTCCATTGAATGAAGGTCCATTTCAAAGTGTTTTTGGATATTAGGTGACATTACTGTCGTAAGTTTAAAAAAAAAAATCAATTGAAACAAACCCATAAATACTGAGACACAGACAGGGTCTGTAGCCTCAGCAGCAGCACTAAAGATACTACAGCTAAATTTTCACCTGAAGGTTGTTTAGATGAGTTTGCCAGCATGGAGGAGAAGTTCATAGTGAAGTGGACCTGACTCTCGTTTCTCTGCAGGGACATCCACAGAGTGGGGGTGACACTGGCCGGGCACCAGAAGAAGATCCTGAACAGCATCCAGTCCATGAGGGCCCAGCTGAACCAGATCACCTCGGTGGAGGTCTAGCGGCCTCCTGAACCTGTCAGCCATTAGGTTCCCAGCTGCTCAGCTGTCTGACTGCATCTGTCTCCTAATAAATAACTCTCCGGGCTAAACGTTCAGCAATCGTTTGGAGGAATTACAACTGAATTCAACTGATGAAGGGAGTGTGCTCCACCAATCGTGCGTTTTGGACTTTTCCAGACGTCCGACGCAACCAGATGGACAAAAAGATAAACATTGATATTGATCCTGAGGGATCAACATGATTCTGACATGAAGCCGTGCATCATGACCACCAACAAACCACCAACCAGCCGTACACCCTGTGGTGGAACTGGATTCTCTGATGGCAGTGGTCTGTTTTAGCAGGATAATAAAAAAACACAGCACCAGTGGGTCAGAAACCACAGCACCAGTGGGTCAGAAACCACAGCACCAGTGGGTCAGAAACCACAGCACCAGTGGGTCAGAAACCACAGCACCAGTGGGTCAGAAACCACAGCACCAGTGGGTCAGAAACCACAGCACCAGTGGGTCATAACAGGTTGATACGAAGCAGGTCAGCATGTTGCTTCTCATCATTGAATCATGAATTGTCAAGAACAGTATCATGGGCATGGGCGACACGGTGGTAACGTTGTTGCCGCGCAGCAGGGCGGTTCCGGGTTTGAGTCCCGCTCTGTGTGGAGTTCGCATGTTCTCCCCGTGTCTGCGTGGGTTCTCTCCGGGTTCTTCGGCTTCCTCCCACCTCCAGAAAGATGCGCTTCAGGTTGATTGACCAGTCCCAAATTAACCGTAGTAATGAGTGTGTGTGTGTGTGTGTCTGTGTGTGTGTGGCTCTGCGGTGCACTGGCGTTGCGCCCTAAGACAATCTGGGACAGGTTCCAGCTCTCCGTGACCTGTGGAAGCGGGTGAAGCGGGTTGAGAAAATGAACGAATGAATGAGTTTCATGTTCTAACCACGTAACTCCTGAGGACGGTGGGTCTGTCTCCATGTTTGTCACCATCCCATAATATCTAGACAATCAGTCAGCAGCTTCCTGCACAAAGCCCTGGATGATCCCTGAGCTGTTCACCTTCACAATGTAGGCGGGGCTAGTGTTCTGTAGGCGGGGCTAGTGTTCCGTAGGCGGGGCTAGTGTTCCGTAGGTGGGGCTAGTGCTCCGTAGGTGGGGCTAGTGCTCCGTAGGCAGGGCAGATTGTAGCACTGTGATGGTCCGTGTTTCCCAGGAGGGAATGAAGATATCCGCCCTTTAAAAGGGCTCTTTAGATGGTCAGTACTGTATTTCATCATCTGTTCTGATGTGACGTTAGCATGTATGCTAACCCTGGACATGTGCCCCCCCCCCCCATGTCAGATGCTCATGTGAACACATGCAGCTTTTCATACTAAGAAAACAAGTTTCCATGAACTTCCGTCACCTGAGATGGAGCAAATATCAGTGAGGATGTTTTCATATGCTGTCTGCCATTCACAGGAAGTGAAGGTACAGCTGCAGGAAGTAGTGTGTCGGTCACAGCTCTCACCAACAGCCAGATAAGCCTCTGACCCATAAGTGTGATGGTGGGATGCTGGTCTAACTGGACGACACGTCAGGAGCACGGAACAATGGACAAATGATTAGAGCTCACATTCACTATTCAGTTCATGATTCATCCTCTGAAAGGACTCAAGACTGCATTTGATGGAGCCCCCCCCATACCCTGTGGTCGGTGCTGGAATGGGTTAATACTAAAGAATAAATACACCAAATGGTCCAAATGTTACCTGAACTTGGTTTCTATGGTTAGGATGCAGACAGTGTTCACAAAGTTCAGACAAAATGACCTCTGAACCGACTCTGAACATGTGATTAACACTGGTATAAATGTTGAATGTGGCAGTTTAACAACAGCTCCGGGTCAGACACAGGCCAGAAAAAATGTCTTCCATCTTCAAAATGCCAAAACGTGTGGGACGACGACTGGTGGGACGACGTGATCAGAACCCCCCCCACCCCCAGCACTCCCCAGCACCAGAGGGGACCAGCGTTCTTCTGCATGCTCTACTATGCATTTGTTGTTCTTGAGTCGTCATTGGACGGATGGCTTCCTTCAAATCAACGTCAGTCCTCAGGTTTCTGTCAGAGGTTCAGACCCGTGCTGAGTGGTGATGACCTCCATGTGTTTAACCCTTTCAACCTCTCACGGTTTCACACCGTCTGGTCCCGAGGGGGGTGGTGGGGGGGGCGGGTGGTGAGTGTTGAGCCAACAGGAAGCAGCTGAAGCCCGTCTGGGGTGAGCTTCTAACAGGAACGTGATGTTTAGTCTGGACCTGTCAGAACTGTTCTGTTGCTTTTTAAAAATGTGAATTTTGATAAGATGCTTTTTATAAATGCTGTTGTGATGATAGTTTATACTTTACAGTTCTCACCGTGGGTCGTGTGAAATCAATGTGATCTGTTTTTTAGGTGTTAAACTTCTGCTCTAGCACAAAGCCCAGGTTTCCTGTTCTGTATGTGACCTGTGACCTAAACCCACTGAACCTGGTCTCACGAACCAAGAGCACCACCAATACCTCAACAATCTTCAGATGTTTTCACTTTAAAGTGTATTCTTCTTATTCTTCTTCTAATTTAAGTTTTGGAAGGTGCACATCTTTTGCTCTTGTTTTGTTGGACTAGTGAACTTTTGAGGAACCATAACAAACATGTACTGCAGGTTGGAACTGGGGTTCTTGTGGGATGTGATGATGTTGAGTTACCAAACTGGACCAAGCAGGCCATGTGTTGAACCTCGCACTTTGACTTCCCTTTTCTGATTGATATATTATGGAAGCACTCATCCACAAATGTGAAAAAGATCCTGTTCTCCATTAAAATGACTTAAAAACGACTAAAAACGTCTTCATATCTCAACATAACGATTGTTTTCTTGAGGAGCCTCACACACGTCCACTGAGGTGTGTGAGGCTTTCAGGTGTGTGTGCCTGTAAGCCACACAGTTTGGTGTCGTGTTTGGTACTGATAGACGGATTAGGTTGTAGTTTGCCTCAAGGGTCCAGCAGCTCCTTACGAGGTCACGTGATTCCTCCGTGTTTTCCTGTCATGTAGTCTTCAGGCTGACTTTGTCCCGCCTGCTTCCTCCTTTTGCTCCAGTCGACCTTCACCTGGAGAAGCAACAAGTCAGACATAGACAGGAGGTGTCAGTCATTCTAAAGTCTTCAAGACCTGTTCTTCCATCACAATAAACATCGTTCAGTCTAACTTTTCAGGTCTGCGACACGACTCGCTTCTATCTGACATTATTGGAACAGTTCTATAGTTTCAAAGAGACCTGGAACCCGCATTGGTTCACATCTGGCATGAAGTTGTAACCAGCTCTGAATATCATGTTGTTTAAAGCGATTGTAAAACATGTTTACTGTTATTAAATATGAAGGTAGCTAAAACACATTTTAAACAGCACAGCTGTGTGTGATGCTGTTTACACAACACAAACAACTCTCTGTTGTATTTAATGCTGATTTTAGTTCTTTAAAGTGTCCTGGAGAGATCCACGGGGGAGGCCACTGATTTCCTTTGAATCAGACAGATCCATGAACACAATACAGGCTTTCTGTCTGTAAAGCGCTTTGAAATGTCTTCAGATGTGATTAAGCGCTATATAAATGAAAGTTGATTGAGTTGATTGATTGATCAATCAATCAATCAATCAATCAACCTTTATCTGTAAAGTGCTTAACCACAGACACTTTCAAAGCGCTTTAACAGATAAACCCAACAGAACCCTCCAGAGCATTTAGAAACAGCGTTGGGGAGGAAAAACTCCCTCATTGAGGAAGAAACTCCGGACAGGATCCAGACTGGAGGGTGGAGCCACTCTGGACGGCAGAGCCAGACAGGACGACGGAGCCAGATTCTGGAAGGTGGTCATCCACCTTGACCGGTTGGGTGGGAAAGAAGAAGAAGAAGAATCCTCCTTTATTAGACACAAAATGGGAAATTCACTTTACACTCACCAATACAGGGTTAGACATGCGCATACAGTATATACTGTATGTTGTATACAGGCCCCTGAACAAACATAGAACACACTAGGGGCCTGTAGGCATGCAGTTAGTATATATGCAGTTAGTATATAGACAGAGTGAAGCGTCGCATGAGGAATCGCGCCCCAAATGAGCAGCTTATGGGCCAGATGGTGCCTTGCTCAAGGGCACCTCGGTGGTGGCTGGGAGGTGAGCTGACACCTCCCACCGTCAGCTCACACTCCGGAGGATGTCTTGGCGCGAGCGGGAATCAAACCGCCGATGGCTGGGCGATGTCTGGTCTTCAAGACATCTGCTCTACCGCTGACGCCCCGTAATCCAGAGACTCACGGAACGCAGCGCAAAATTGCTTTAAACAGTCTATAAGAGTGGGGGTAAAGGTAATACAGATATAAGGTGGTAATAAGGTGATATAAGCCACCTTCTATCCATGTTACCTTTTCCTACACTCTTATAGTCTTGTAACCCCGCCGGTGTTTCTGATGGTGGGGAGGGATGACGCACACGATATTCCTTGAACGTCTTTATTTGGCGTCCACGAGGAACAAACGAGAACTGACAGCGATCTCCCGCTCACACTCTCACCCCCTTCTCAGTCTCGCCAACACATGCAGAACACACACGTAGGTCAACTCAGGGCAACACACACAACAACATGGGTTACCACAGACTGTTTAAAACACTTCTGTATTAAAAGTTGCAGGAGGAACCGTGAGTCTCTGAACACAATGCACACACGGATGCTGTCAGCCAATAACATGCATGTATGGTATCACGCGACTACCTACTAAAAATCTGTAGTGAAGCCACACATCTTGAAGTGCGATTAAGCAAGGGATTACCGTGTTGTTCCCCACTTGTCGAGCAGAAGCACATAGACAGCGGCAGTATCTTGTTTTTTTCATCAAACACATCAAACAGTCCAGACAGCAGCTGTTTTTTCTTTTTTTGCAGTACAATGATTGAACTCAGTGGTCCATGTCAAAATTAATTTGTTGTCATGAGGGGTATACCAGCATGCATTCAGGAAGCTGAACCATCGAGTCCAAATGGTACCAAATACAAGACATCTATTAATAACTGGAAATTAATCAATGAAATTAAATTCATTGAGTTTCACTTTACCACATTCTGTCTCAACAAGATTCTGGAAAATGAATTCATGCATTTGGAATATCAAGACCTAACTAGTGTACTTCTCTTATCAGGTTACATCCCTCCATATTCTCCAGCTGATCCAGAACGCTGCTGGACATGTTCTGATCAGAGCCAGCGTCAGACATCATGTCTCTCTCAGATCTATGAAACAGCTCAAATTCTTCCACTCTGGCAGGACTGCCTGCCTGTCCTCTCTACTTGTCACGTGAGGTGGGATGTGGACCCAAATGCAGGACACCAAAAGCTAATCTTCCGGCCATGATTTATTAAACAACTCAAAAATTCTCCAGTCAGACAAGAATCTCCAAAACCGAACAGACTTCCAGGGACCAAACATGAACAATGAACCAGCTCTGAGCTCTAATTGAGTCAGGCTTAAAAAGCCTTAGAGTCATTAGCTCAAACAAGTTCAGGTCAGATGATCACCACGGTGTGTGGATGAGCTTCAGGTGTGGAGCCGTGGCTCCACCCACCAGCTTGGCCTCTCCCTGCCACACACCAGCACTGCCACGCCGAACCGTGACACTACTCTTTGTGCTTTCCCTCCCTGCATTCTTCTGGTTTCCCCCTTAACTCACAAAGATGCGGCACTTCCCTCTCTGGCTCACAATAGGAAATTTTCATAAAGTTCGACACCTTAGTTCCTAGAGAGTGCTGGTGATGGTCACATGCATGCAGTAAAATATTTTAAAAGATTTGGCTGCAAGACTGAAACATGCATCGATCTCATTAAAAGTTGACCCCCTTTTGTGGTGTTAAACGATGAGAATGGAGATAAAAATGCATGGTTTGTCAAACTGTCACCATCACAAATGATCAGATGCAAACGTGTTAATGTAAACTAAAAATTCTGCTTTGGATGAAAACATGTCACTAACATGCACATGAGTAATTAAAAAAGAAGAAAAAACAATCATAAGTAGCTATGTCCGCTAACACAATTCAGCAATGATCCAACAAGATATACCACCACTAAAGGTCAACGTGTAATGACAAATGGTTTGTCACTGTCCTGATCTCTCTCCTCTTTGAGACTATTGTCTCTCCTTGTATCATAGAAATAAAAAACTAGCATGTCTGAGCTTATGAGTCACATCAGCATGAACCACCATTTGAGTGTATACTCTTCTTCATATATGGCCAGTTAGCTAGAGCACAGCCCCTACAAATCAGTTGATGCTTCCAGAGTGTTAGATGGTTGGAGGACTGATGTTTCCAGAGGGTTAATGGTTCCTATCCTAGCTGGCTACAGGTGAGAGACGGATTACACCTTGGACAGGATGCTGACTCAGGGTTCACATGAAAGACAAACAACCAATCACTCACACTCACACTCACAGGGTAATTTACAGCAACCAATCAACCTCAGCTTCATGTTTCTGGAGGGAGGAAGCAAGAGAATCTGGAGAGAAGCAACAAAGAAAGGCATTGAGCCCAGAACCATCTTACAACAATGCTACCCACTGCACCACCTTGGTGCCCTGTGTACATATGTTTCATTACCTCTCACGATAAAAAAATATATAATATATATATGGTTTATATATATATAAACCACCAGATTAGTGAAGGTCCTGGCAGTATAGAAGCCGCACCCCAGGCCACCACCGCCAAACGGTAAATCAACGACCGGAACCAACAATCAGCGACCCCTAACCAGTAACCGCCAATGACACCCTTTCAGGTATTGGTGTTATTTTACCTGGTCTTGGGTACTGGTTGGTAGCTTGTCAATCCTGTTTGCAGTGACCTGATAACTTCAAGCTTGTGCTCCAGTGGATGGTGAAAGTCAAAAAGCAGGTACTGGTCCATGTGTGTTGGTTTCCTGTATACCCCAACACTCAGACTTATGTCATCTTTTATACAGACCTCACAATCCAAAAAGGGCAAACTGTTGTCATCCTCTCTGTTGTCATCCTCTCTGGTGAACTTGATGTTCACCAGAGGACAATAGTTTGCCCTGTTTGCTGTCCACTGAGTTGATATGTTCAGTGAAAGGTTGCACCCTTTTGATCCCTCCTGTTACCCCCATCGACCATTCTTGAGGAGACAGAAGGGTTTCAACTACGGTCTTTGGAATGTGAACAGCACTGACCACACCTCACAAGGTTAATAAGCTGGGACAAAACCAGCCACCACCAGAACTGAAGATGCCTCTTGGATGAGAGGTAAAACTTCTTCAATAAGCATTTTAAAAGTCCAGTGTACTGATTAAAACAACTTGGATATCTCCATGAAGCAAAGTTGAGAATAAAAGGGGGAGCGGGGTGGGTGAGTCTAGAGGGCCACATGGGACTCTTCTTTTGTAATAATTCCAGTGTCAGAGATGAGGTGAAATCTGTCTGTGTGAAAAAGGACCGACATAAAATACTGGGACTGGCTTTGGGTTGTTACAGACTTGCTCTGGTGCTCAGCTTCATCCAATGACAGGGTCAATGGTTTACATCAGTTGTTGACTAATGAAGCATAGAGGGCTTTCCCAGCTAGTTCACGTAGATACACACAAATACACACAAACACATGTCCCATGGCTGATCCCACAAACCCCACCCCCGTTGCCGCTGGTTCGTTAGCCTCTATTTACCTCAGCGTTAATCCTCTTCTCTTGCACATCCTCCCTCCTCCCGTCCTCCCTGCTTTCTCGCATGCTCTCTCTTTTGCTCCTCCCCTGTCTTCCCTTAAAGCCAGCAGGCTGCTCTTTGATCCGGGCTGCTGCTTTCACGATCTTTCGGAATACGATGCTCGCCAGTTGATGGCTGTTTGGGCTGTTCTCACTTTATAGATCGCTTAACATGGATGGATGCCAGTGACATGCTGAATCGTCGTCTGACCTTTCTTTCCCCTTCCCCTTCTGTGAGTGTCCTGTGTTGTAAGCTGTGTATCCATCCTTCCCCCTAAATTCCCTCCTCACCCACTGTCGAGACACCCTCACCCCTTGCCTCCTTATCAAGGCTTCCGCCCCCTCGACAATGTTACCATGCATTGACTGGCTAAAAGCTTTCCTTGCGTTGATCTCATCTACCTTGATTACACGAGGCCAGACCTGTCCATCCAGCTGCTTGTGCCCAGACCATCACACCGTGGACTGCACTAGCAGAGGTCTGACCAGAGTCCCGGATTCCATCCCTCTGGACGTTCGTCGTCTCATGCTCTCCAACAACTGGATTCCCTGGATCCCCTCAGATTTCTTGGTCCTCTACAGTGATTTGGTCTACCTTGACCTTAGGAACAACTCCCTCTCTCAGCTGGATCCAGGGACCCTCAGCACCTCCTCAAGATTAGTCTTTTTGGACATGGGGAGCAATAATCTGACAGAAATCCCCTCCGGGACATTTGGGGAGTCCAGGAGTTTGATCAAACTGAGACTAGGGAACAACCCTCATCTAAACATGGTGGGCAGGGATGCTTTCACCGGGCTGACGTCTTTGAGGGAGTTGGAGCTGGAGAGGAATGGTCTTACCCAACTGGATGTCAACATCCTGGAATCCTTACCTTCCCTCCGGATGCTGCGTTTGGAGGGGAATCCCTGGCTCTGTAACTGTCATTTTGCCAAAATGTTTGTTTGGTTATTGGAGAACCAACACAAGCTCCCAAAGGGTAAGATGCTTCAAATACCAATATGTAGTCTTTTTCCTGTTCCTGATCAACAGAGTCAATTTTCAGAGTCACGTTCGTGTTTAGCGTTTGCTTGAACAGTCAGTTGGAGCAATTACAACATAGCAATGCTAATGCCGAGCATCAAAGTAGCATGACAAATACAAATCTTGTCAGAGTGACTGAGAGTGGGTCTCCATCTTTGTGTTCAGAAGTGCATCACACATCAGCCCTGCAACTATTTGTCACAAAATGGTTGGCTGGTGAGAAGACAGTGACCTCTCGTTGTCCAGAGCCAGAGTTCTACGTTTGGTGTCGCCAGAACAAGGCTAGGCAGAGGTCTGATACCAGACACAGTGAAAGGCCCCAGGGCGCTAGTCATGCATCAGTGCTAAATAAGCTAGCTTTACTGGATATGTAGTGGTTTTCAGGCATCCATATGCTAAATAAGTCAAGAAAAAAATATTGCATTAAATACATGTTTGAGAAGATTTCATCGTTTTAATTAAAAATTCAAAAAGTTTGATGCAACACTCAATAAATAAATAAAATAAATAAAAGATAAATAAATACAAAGTCAGTAGTTGGCTGAATGAGTATGAAATAACCAAATATACTTGATTAGTTTTTAAATATAGGAGTCTGGGCTGGAAGGCAGAACATACAGAATAAAATATGAGAAGTGTCCTAGACAAGTTTCAGATTGAGACTCAAATATTTAAAGTTACTCATAAATATCTCTACTATTCTAAAATAACCAGCTGTTTTATTACAAACAACTGTGGTGGCGCAAAGAGATTTAATTTTTGTCCAAAATTTCCTGAATGCCGTGGATGTAGAAGTAGAGTACATTTTCAGGTTTTATTTTTCCTTTCTTGAAAGTTTTTGTACAAAAAAAACCATTGTCGCACAAAAACACAAGTAATATGGAACATAAAATAGAAATAGTAAATGAAAATAGAAATGAAAAATGTAAGCAGAAGGAAGTATGGATTAAAAATAATAAAAAACAAGTTAAAAATAAAAGTAGAAAGCCTTTAGCTCATTGGTTATATGTTTAGCATACAGTTAAATTGTGCTGCAACAACTGAGAGAAAACAATCATTGAACGTCAATAACGATACCGATAGATAAGAGTACCTGGTTCAAAACCGCGTCACTGTTGATTTTCAGTGGTGTTCAGTGAACAATATGAGAATCAGGTCAAACCAATCAGAGGCGGGGATGGGTGAGACATGGGGGTCACCATAATATTATTCTGAGTTCTGCTTTGTCTCAGGGTCCTCGTGTTAAAGACATGGTTTGAAGCCCCTCCCCTCCCCCATGAACATGGCTTTGATTGGATGCCAGTTCTAAATGTGTTTTCCTCTTAGAACTATGTAAGATAATCAATCATATTGTTAGTGTGAGTTGAAGTCAGATTCTGTCAAACTTCCTGTGAACTTTATTGTTTAGACATTTAGCCTCAGAGAGGAGAAAACACCTCAACCACCTTCATTTTTCACTTCACCTTCACGTTGAGTCATAAGAGGAGTGGTTTAAACTGTCACTGCTCATCATGACACCGGTCAATAAGTTATGTCATGGTTAGACAATTACCACAGACAGGTCTGCATTGACACACAACCTACAGACAGGTCTCTGCTGACACAGCAGTTTGGTAGCAGATTCCTTTTCTGATGAAAATCACATTAGAAGCCTGATTTGCTCAGACTTTAAAACATTAACTATCCTAGATCTAAACAAGCCTGTTGCTGCATCCAATTTCAACTCGACCTCTTTCAAAGGACAGAACAACAGAATCACTGAATATAACATAAACTGCATTCAAAGAAATACATGTTTATAGCCCAGACCTCCATGGAAATAATGAGTAAAAATAAACTAAAAATGTACAGAGTAATTGTGAGGGTAAAGTGAAGGTAACAATGATCCGGTTACAAATATATTAGTATCTACATTTTACATTTTTGCTGGTTATTTATGAAGGTACATTTATCACCTTTTTTACCAGAACACTGCCGTTAACAGTTATGATGACTCTGTTCACGATATTTTCTGGAACGTTCCGTCACTATATTCATCCATCTTGAATCTGCAGCGCTGGATGACCGCTAGCCCCCCCACTCCTTGAAGGAAAAACATGCTACCCTCCACGGGAGCCTGCAAAGCTGAGGGCGATGGGGGGAATTGGGTCAACATCTGAACTCATTTAAGAATTTTGACTGTTTTATGTTCAATATTTTTGTGTGGATAGTCAGTTTTCCTGTCTGTACATCAGGGTTTTACCTCTTTTGGCACAGACAGAAGAACGTCTCCTTTGTTTTGGAAAATGTTTTTAAAAACACGTCTGCATATTGAAGCCTGGAAACTCCTGTCCATGCCACACTGTCTGTGTCGAGCCATATATGCCTGTTTTTTGCCAATTGGTCGACATGTATGAGTGAACACCTATCAGTGTTCAGATTGCTTCCGTACGAGCCTTAGAGTGTCCTTGCAACATATGCGTGTTTGCATGTGTCCTCATTTGTTTGCACATCACATTAAGAGTATTTCTCTGCATGTGAACACATGCACATTTGCAGGCACATGATTGCACATGTATGCATGTATTTTACATGTATGTGCGCTTTGACAGCCGTGATCAGGGCATACGGTACCTAAATGTGAGCTTTGTCTGTGTCTGGCTGTCTGTTGTAGCGCCATGTGACTGAAATATCACCAAGTGCTGAGGTCACTCAGTCCTTTTTCACAAAGGAAGCCCCCTTCTGGTATTTCAATGAATCAAACACACACGCATGAATGAGCAGACACATAAACACGCACACTTGATAGTAATGTCTAGTGACTCTTGGGTACAGCAGTTCTACAGAATGGTCGGGATGAAACGGAAGACCGTCTCTCCACACAGCAGAAGATATGTTAAGGTGCTGCAGTGCTACAGACAGCAGTAGTCAGTGTTTATCAGAAAAGATTACAAATACAGATTCATTCAACATACATTTGATGCTTGTTTTTTGATGCTTGGTTTGTATAAAACAGTCATGATGCAGGTTTCATTGAATAAACATTGTTTAAACCTGGATTCAGCTGAGCCCAGGCTGGAGTTTAAGTCGATTCACCTCAACCCAAAGGATGAAAGATGTTGGTTTTAGAAAGAAGCTGATTCCATTGGTCATTGTCTGCAATGAGGGGCCACTTCTCCAGAATTGCAATGCGATGTCAGGATTGATAGTTTGACTTTTTAACAGTCAGCAGAGAGGGCAGGAACGTGGGTAGAAGCAGGGGTTTGATGCACCTGAACACCGTTGGTTCAATTTTTGTTCTCTCTCTTCCAGGGATGGCAGGAATAGAGTGCTCTCTGCCTGCGGACGGGCGTCGTGTTCCCCTCAGTCTGCTCTCTGAAGACAGCTTCCGGGAGTGTCGTGGGACCCTCAGCCTGACTGACTTCCTCATTGTCATCTTCTCTGGCATTGCGGTCTCAGTGGCGGCCATCATGGCCAGCTTCTTCCTTGCTTCCACCGTCCACTGCTTCCAGCGCCTCAGCAAAGGCAGAGGAGAGGATGAGGAGGAAGGGAATGACTGATGGGCAGGGGAGCACCACATGGGTTACATGAAATACAGGTGTTTGAAAGACGTTTTCTGAGGTACTGTTGGAATCGGAGAAAATCAGCGCGTTACCTACCACCCGCCAGGATCCATCTCTGAGAGCTTCCTGAGAATCAGATGGACACCTTCAGTCAGGCTGAGATCACTGTGATCCAGGTCTCACCTTCAGTGAATGTAGTCATGAGACTTCTGTGTGCAGCACTGACTCTAGAGACCAATGAAATATTCTGTTATATGTTCTTGAAAAATGTGCATTTCTGCTCATTCAGATTGAGGCAGGTGAAGTTCTCCTAGAGGGGGAGGAGGGGTACATGTGTAATGAAGCACACACATGTACCTATGGCATTGGAAGACATCCCCATTGCTTCATGTTGGTTTCGTCCTGCAGGTCTTCACAGGTTCAGGAATTCATGTGTAAGAAGTGAATTGGCCTGTAGGATGACATTGTCTCTGGGGAGGTCATCCTAAATCAGATGATGCTGTATGTCTGACCTCTTGGTGTCAATGACGACACAGTTGACCCTTTCAGATATTTCATTGCAAAGGAACTCGTTCGACTCTTGCAGAATTGGTGTCAACCCAGAGGTTCCCTTTTCATTTACAGAACAGAACTTCAGCTTTGCCAACTCAAAAGGCTTAAAACACAAAACCTCGATCACAGGGCTAGATCTAATGTCAGGGTCAGGAAATCAAGAAGCAGAACGTTTAATGGAAAAATCATTGTTATTATGCACCAAGGACCCAATCTAAATGTACTGTATATGGCACAAAATACAGGATCCTGGCAACATGGAAATATTCTATGGAGTATTTTTCCGTCCTTAATGGTCTTGTTTTTGAACCCTTTTAACAGTATGTGAACATAGAATTTCAGTATTTGATGCTCAACCCAGATGAAAACATCTTTGTGTTTCAGTCAGACATCAGACAGCTCTTCTTATTGTGTAAATGTTTCCGTATTTACCTCATAATATGTCAGTTCATTTGACATGATGATGATGTCATCTGGTCCACTTCCACTGATTCAACACTTTCCTTACAGAGTTTTGAAGTGACTTGATTTTTCTATCTTTTACATGTCCCTTGGTCACACTGCTAACTTTTGAATGATAGTCCATGAGGGTGGAGTCGTATAATATTCAATATGCAGATTAAAGATGTGGGGCATACAGCAGAGGCATAATAAAATATTTTTGCATTGTCATTGGAATTTAAGTCTTTCTTTCTGTCTAAAAACAGTGTTTACTCTTACTGTGCTGAAGAAAATGGAGAAAAGGAAACTTTTGTGTGAATTTTATATAAATAAATTAGGGAGTTTATCAAATTACTGAGACTAACCTGGACAAACAACATATACATTTTGAATTAAAGACAAAAAACAAATAAAGATAAAACAAAGAACACCTAGCTAAGAAATTATCTGGATTATTACCAATTGGCCTGCAGCTGATCAAAACTCCACGGATGACACTCATTTCAGCCGCCTGTATCTGGGATCATGTCCTTTGGGTCATGACCCAACGCTCATGACCATAGGTGAGAGTAGGAACGTAGATTGACCAGTAAATCAAGAGCTTCACCTTACAACTCAGCTCCTTCTTCAGGTTGACAGACCTATACAGCGACTGCATTGCTGCAGAAGCTGCACCGAGCCATCTGTCAATCTCAGGCCCCATCCTTCCCTCACTCATGAACAGGACCCCAAGATACTTGAACTCCTCCACTTGGAGCAAAGACTCTCCACCGACCTGAAGAGGGCACAGTACCCTTATCCGGTCGACAGCCATGGCCTCGGGTTTAGAGGTGCTGATCCTCATCTCACTCGCATCACACTCAGCTGCAAACCATCCCCGTAAACTCTGAAGGTCCAGGTTTGATGAGGCCAACAGGACAACATCGTCCGGAAAAAGTAGAAATGAAATCCTCCGGTCCCCAAACTGGACTTTCTATGGATTATGGCTGTGCCTAGAAATTTTGTCCATAAAGATTATGAACAGAACCGGTGATAGAGGGCAGCCCTGAAGTCCAGCATGCACCTGGAACAGGCCTGACTTACTCCCGGTGATGCGAACCAAGCTCCAGCTTCGGTCATAGAAAGACCGGACAGCCCTCAGCAAAGGGCCCCGAACCCCATGATATCCACACTCGCGGAGGTGCTCAGGGGGAGGGCTAGCACCTCCCGCTGTCAGCTCACACTCCAGGTGTTTCGTCCCACCCGGGTCTCAAACCGGCAATTTCTGGTCCCCAGTCCAACACTTGGTGGACTGAGATGCTGCCCTGACATCCGTGTCGGACATCCTTGTTGTCAACGTTATGGACACGCTGCGAGTAACACAGAATTCAACACACCCCAACACAATCACGTATGTGTTTTATGTGTGAACACACATACCCGAACACACACGTGTGTGAACACACACATCTGAACACACATGTGTGTTTATTCTATGTGTAGAGAGATTAATGATTGGATGACCAATAACTTTTGGCATCTAAATTCTGGTAAAACTGAGGTCATTGCGCTAAACCCAAAATCCGTTAGAGATGTAGTGCCCAGTGATGTAATTACCTTGGATGGCATCACTATTGAGGCCAAAACCACTGTGAGTAATCCAGGTGTCATTTTCAATCAGGATCTGTCCTTTAACTCACACATAAAACAGCATTCTAGAATGGCCTTTTTCCATCTATGTAACATTGCTAAAATCAGGCAAATAGTAAAACGGAATGATGCGGAAAAAAAAGTCACCGAAGACACTTCAATTAATCCAGAATGCTGCTGCCCATGTTGGCAGACACCCTCTCATTATTTAAGACGAGACTTAAAACATTTCTGTTTCAAAAATTTTACAATTAAGGCAGCTTAGGCTGCGAAGTTCTTTTTCTTATAGACCTAGCCTGCTTGAGACTCAAGATCAAGACACACTGAGCTTCTTTCTCCTCCTTCTTCTCTCTGACCCTCTCTGTCACTCTTCCTCCTCTCCGATCTCTCTCTCTCCTAGTCTCCATTCACACCTTTACTAACTCGATTTCTTCCCTGGAGTCACTGTACTCTATGTCCTCACAGGTTTTTCTAAGGTTCACCCCTCATCCGTCCATCTGCTGTGGACCTGCTCCTCTAATCCCACCAGTATCACCTCTTATCAACCCATCGGCTGGGGTCCTGCTGCCTTTCTTCCTCCATTCCACCATACAGTCCTCCATGCAGCTGTAATTGTGCTTTGAATTAACCAACTACACGATGGGGAACATGTACTGAAGACAACAACCCAGGAGTCGGTGAAAGCAGCCTGACTTTACCGTCCCCACTTCAGTGCCCGCATCAAATTGCCTAACCTTAGCTGTAAGACACTGACTCTATCTGGCCTGTCTGCCACTCTCTCTCTCTGTCTCTCTCTGTCTCTTACCCTGTCCTTATCTTCATTGTATTTCTTTTCCACACAACCGGTCAAAGTGAATGACCGCCCAAAAGAGTCTAGGTCCTGCCAGGAGTTTCTTCCTCAATGGGGGAGTGTTTCCCCGCCTCTATTGCTTATCTTCTGGAGGGTTCTGTTGGGTTTCTTTACCTGTTAAACGCTTTGAAATGTCTACTGATGTGATTAAACGCTTTATAAATTAAACTTGATTGATTGATTGATTGATTGATTGATTGATTGATTGATTGATTGATTGATTGATTGATTGATTGATTGATTGATTGATTGATTGATTGATTGATTGATTGATTGATTGATTGATTGATTGGGCACAAGTACCTGAGGGTGTCTCTGAATGTTAGCAGCATCAACAATGTTCTGAGGGGTTGGTTTGTGTCACATGAATGTCTGTGTGTGTGCGGGTGTGTCTATGTCTGTGTGTGTATGTGTGTGTGTGTGTGTGTGTCTATGTAGTTGTGTGTTTGTGTGTCTGTGTGTATCTGTCTGTCTGTGTGCATGTGTGTGTGTGTGTGTGTGTGTGTGTGTGTGTGTGTGTGTGTGGGTGTGTGTGTGTGTGTGTGTGTGCGTGTGTGTGTGTGTTCAGATCCCATGACCACAAACTGGTCAGCTAATGTGTATCTGTAGCGTGAACAGCAGGTGGTGGGATTCAGACAGTGCTTGTGACCCTCCCCCCCATCTGATTGTGGGTGGAGATTACACAGTGTGGTCTGGATTAATGTTCTGGTTATTACACACACACACACAAACATAAACACACACACACACACACACACACACACACACGCGAGTACACACCTCTTCTTCTTCTTTTCCTTTCGGCTTTTCCCTTCAGGGGTCGCCACAGCGAATCAATTGCCTCCATCTAACCCTGTCCTTTGCATCCTCTTCTCTCACACCAACTTCATTCCTTCATGTCCTCCCTCATTACATCCATAAACCTCCTCTTTGGTCTTCCTCTAGACCTCCTGCCTGGCAGTTCAAAACTCAGCATCCTTCTACCAATATATTCACTATCTCTCCTCTGGACATGTCCAAACCATCTCAGTCTGGCCTCTCTGACTTTATCTCCAAAACCTCTAACATGTGCTGTCCCTCTGATGTACTCATTCCTGATCCTATCCTTCCTGGTCACTCCCAGAGAGAACCTCAGCATCTTCATCTCTGCTACCTCCAGCTCTGCCTCCTGTCTTTTCCTCAGTGACATTGTCTCTAGACCGAACAACATCGCTGGTCTCACCACAGTTTTGTACACCTTTCCTTTCATTTTAGCTGAAACTCTTCTATCACACATCACACCTGACACTTTTCTCCACCCGTTCCATCCTGCCTGCACACGTTTCTTCACCTCTTTTCCCCACTCTCCATTGCTCTGGACTGTTGACCCTAAGTACTTCAAATCCTCCACCTTCTTGATCTCTTCTCCCTGTAACCTCACTCTTCCACTTGGGTCCCTCTCATTCACACACATGTACTCTGTCTTACTGCGGCTAACCTTCATCCCTCTCCTTTCCAGGACAAACCTCCACCTCTCTAGCTTCTCCTCCACCTCTTCCCTACTCTCACTGCAGATCACAATGTCATCTGCAAACATCATAGTCCATGGAGATTCCTGTCTAACCTCATCTGTCAGCCTGTCCATCACCATAGCGAACAAGAAGGGGCTCAGAGCTGATCCCTGATGCAGTCCCACCTCCACCTTGAACTCCTCTGTCACACCTACAGCACACCTCACCACTGTCTTACAGTCCTCATACATGTCCTGCACCGTTCTAACATACTTCTCTGACACTCCAGACTTCCTCATACAATACCACAGTTCCTCTCTGGGCACCCTGTCATAAGCTTTCTCCAGATCTACAAAAACACAGTGCAGCTCCGTCTGGCCTTCTCTGTACTTCTCTATCAACATCCTCAAAGCAAATACTGCATCTGTAGTACTCTTTTTTGGCATGAAACCATACTGCTGCTCACAAATGCTCACTTCTGCCCTTAGTCTAGCTTCCACTACTCTTTCCCATAACTTCATTGTATGGCTCATCAGCTTTATTCCTCTGTAGTTGCCACAACTCTGCACATCTCCCTTGTTCTTAAAAATGGGCACCAGCACACTTCTCCTCCACTCCTCAGGCATCTTCTCACTATCTAAGATTCTGTTGAACAACCCAGTCAGAAACTCTACTGCCACCTCACCTAGACACTTCCAAACCTCTACAGGTATATCATCAGGACCGACTGCCTTTCCACTCTTCATCCTCTTCAGTGCCCTCCTCACTTCATCCTGGCTAATCTTTGCTACATCCTGGTCCACAACAGTCACCTCTTCTAGTCTTTGTTCTCTTTCATTTTCCACGTTCATCAACTCTTCAAAGTACTCTTTCCATCTTCCCATCACACTGCTGGCACCTGTCAATAGACTTCCATCCCTATCCTTAATCACCCTAACCTGCTGCACGTCCTTCCCATCTCTATCTCTCTGTCTTGCCAGCCTGTATAGATCAGTCTCTCCCTCCTTACTGTCCAACCTAGCATACAAGTCATCATAAGCACCTTGTTTGGCCTTTGCTACCTCTACCTTCACCTTACGCTGTATCTCCCTGTACTCCTGTCTACTCTCCTCAGTCCTCTCAGTGTCCCACTTCTTCTTAGCTAACCTTTTTCTTTGTATACACTCCTGTACCTCCTCATTCCACCACCAAGTCTCCTTATCTACTTTCCTTCCAGATGACACACCAAATACTCTCCTACCTGTCTCCCTGATCACATTAGCTGTAGTTGTCCAGTCATCTGGAAGCACCTCCTGACCACCCAGAGCCTGTCTTAACTCCTTCCTAAAGGTCATGCAATACCCTTCCTTTGTTAGCTTCCACCATTTCGTCCTCTGCTCTGCCTTTGCCCTATTCATCTTCCTCACCACCAGAGTCATCCTACACACCACCATCCTATGCTGTTTGGCTACACTCTCGCCTACCACTACTTTGCAGTCACTGATCTCCTTCAGGTTACACCGTCTACACAAGATGTAGTCTACCTGTGTGCTCCTACCACCACTCTTATAGGTCACCCTTTGTTCCTGCCTCTTCTGGAAGAAAGTATTCACTACAGCCATTTCCATCCTTTTTGCAAAGTCAACTACCATCTGTCCTTCTGCGTTCCTCTCCTGGATACCAAACCTGCCCATCACTTCCTCATCACCTCTGTTACCTGCACCAACATGTCCATTGAAGTCTGCACCGATGACAACTCTCTCACTTCTAGGTATGCTCTGCATCACTTCATCAAAGTCCAACCAGAATTTCTCCTTCTCCTCCAGCTCACATGCTACCTGTGGGGCATACCCACTAACAACATTGAACATCATACCTTCTGTTTCTAGCTTCAGACTCATCACTCTATCCGACACTCTTTTTACCTCCAGGACGTTCCTAACAAACTCCTCCTTCAAGATAACTCCTACTCCATTTCTCTTCCCATCTACACCATGATAGAACAACTTGAACCCTGCTCCTAAACTTCTAGCCTTGCTACCTTTCCACCTGGTCCCCTGGACACACAGTAAAAGTTTTACGCCGGATGCCCTTCCTGACGCGACCCTCTGTATTTATCCGGGCTTGGGACCGGCACAATAAGACACTGGCTTGTGCCCTCTTGCGGCTACATTACGTGAGTACACACCTATCCTTGTCTTTATTACCTTGTCATGCCACAAGAGCAGCCGGTCAGTTGTGGGAACCGGCCTTTTGAGTGCACCTATAGCTCTGAAAAAAAAATCAGGAAACATCCTGAACTCTTCTTAAACAGAAATCTCACTTCATAAAAAAAAAAAATGTAATTCTGCGATATAGCGACAAACTATTTATTTTATTATTTACGGTAATTTAAATGTTTATGAACCGTCCCTATACTGATATTAAACCACTTTATATCTGTACTACCTTTTCCCATATTCTGATAGAGTGTGTGAAGCACTTTTGTGTGATGCGTTCTATGAGTCTTGGAACGCAGCATACTTCCGGATGCTGTCAGGCAGTAAAATGTGTGTACGGTATCACGTGACTACCTATTAAAAATGTGCGATGTGGTGAAGGTGTGCATCTTGAAGCGCAAATACACTAGGGATTACTGTTAATCTATGTAATGTCTTTGTTTGTGTAGCTTCATCAGTGCTGCATTCAGGAGATGGACGGCCTAGGGGTCAAAGGTCGTGGTCCAATCGGAGTCGCCTCCTGAGGCCAGTTGAATGGGCTGGTCAGTGGTCAGTGGTCAGTGAGCTTCAACATGAACATGTTCAGCAGCTCATTCCTGTTCTGTGATGCAGCGAAACCAGAAAGTCAAAGAGAACCTTATTCCAGAAGGACGTCAGCTTCCTGTCCCTACCATAATCTGCATTGCTCTCCCTGGAAGATGGTGGTGGTAGGATGACAGAGGTAGGATGGTGGGGGTAGGATGACGGGGGTAGGATGATGGGGGTTCCAGTGAAAAGCGATGTATGTATTTAAACATTAAAACAATTCAAAACTTCCCTCGTCTGATTTAAAGACGTCTTTCTTCTGTCTCCTGTTGTCGCTTTCTCTCTGACTCTCACTGATTCTCTGCAAACTGACGAGAGGAAGAGGAAAATTGGAGTATGAAAACAAAAATATGAAAGATAGTGTAGACCAGATGGTCTCTTCTATTGAAGTGTTAAAGAGCAAGCTAAAGAGTGACTTTGATAAGTTAAGGAGTGACTTTGATGAAAAGTTGGAAGAAAACCTAAAACCGATGCTAGACACCATGGAAGAAATGAAGGACGAAATGAAGAAAATGCAAAAAGACTTCACACAAGATTGAAGAATTGTTGTCTAGAACAGGGACAACAAACAATGGATGATTTGGAACAAAGCATTCGTATAATTGTGATTATCACTGGTATCAAAATCAAATCAAGGAATAATGCACATGCTGTGGCCAGGGGAGAGGGAACTGAGCACAACGGTGACATTGAGAATATGGAGCAACAGGTAATTCTCAACTGAGGGATCTGGAGATAACTATAGATCTGGACCAGGTTGATGTCATCCATTGCCATCTGGAGGTTGGAGACCACCTGTTGTGTTGATATAATTCTACAACCATAAGCACAAGGTTGCTCTTCTGAAACAAGGCTTCAAACTGAAAGGAAAAAATGTCTACATTAATGAGAATCTCACTAAAAAGAATGCTGATCTCACTAAAAAAGCTCGACAACTGAAGAAGAATGGACTGATCGACAACACCTGGACAAGCAACTGCAGGATCTTCATCAAAACAAAGGGGCTTTCTCCAGAGCAGATGAAAACAACAATGATCAGGAGTGCAGAGGAGTTGGTGAAATATGAGCAATAAAGATGGACAAGAGATGTTATTACATCAAAAATCAGAACAACAGAATAACTTCAATAGTTGGAACCTCAACCAATTTTGGACAAGTCAACAGTTGAAAAAACATTCAACATCATCAATATCAGAAACATGGATTAATGAACACAAAAAAACCCATAGATTTCTGTTTGGAGGGTTACCATTACATTTGAGACTTTAAAGAGCATGTTGATATCTGTTTACAATACAATGGAATGTGAAAGTGTGAAAGTGTCTGTAACAAATTGGTTAATTCTTGGATAAACACTGTCTGTCTCCTGAGGCTGGTTAATATGATCATTATATTCTCGTGGAGAACATTGGCAAGGTCACCTTCCTGTTCTGATCATCTATGATGTTAACAAACCTTGCTGTTCCTAGGAAGAATGTAAACATGGTTTATGCTCTAGGTTATATCTGGGACAAAGGCTAACATTCGTATAATTGTGATCATCACAATTAAGTGGAAGTGGACAAGGGTATGAACGTCTGTCAAAATTCAATGTATGAATCGGTTGAATACATTTAAAGTCTGGATTGGTTGATAATGTGTTGTAATGAGAGAGACTTTGTTGATTCTGGGGGGACAGGAATTTCACAAGCTTATTGGCTTCAACCCGTCAGCCCTTTTTCCTTTCCAGATGTTGTTGATGTTGTAAATGTGATGAAGATGTGACGTATATTATATTAACATGTCCGAAAATAAATAAATGATAAATCTATTTATATAAATAAATAATTTATATAAATAAAATTCATATAAATGGCTATGACTTGCTGTGTAAGACACGCCCCTTGGACTGCAGCTGCATGGGACCGCCCCCTGCTGCTGTCACGTGACAGCCAGATAATCCCAACACAACGTGTTGTAACCGGAAGCACGATGTGTTCCTACGCAACTTCCCGCGGTGTTTAAGTGCGTCACGGTGCGTTCAGGTGTCCGTGATTCACCCTGATCTGACACTGACACGGTCACTCACCGCGCGTGTTTACGTGATCGGTGACCGAGAGGACGGGTTCGGGTTCGGGTCCCTTCATCGACAAATAATTCCTCCGGTGTGAAGGATTTTCATTATCATCACGCATCCGGTTGAAATGCTCAGTTTTACAGAGTTTCCGCGAACGCAACACGAGTCGAGCGCTTTGTTGTTGTCACGTGACAGGAAGTGTGTGCTGGAAGTTGAAGCTGTCCGGCGGTGTGTTCTCGGTGCACCCCGGGAGTGTTTCGAGAAAACGAGGAGCTGCGCCGCGGAGGAGGAACGGATCTCTGGTAGAACGGTGAGTGAAACCCGCGAGCCTCACCGGAAGCCGGCTGTCCGCCTCGCGCGCCGCCGTGACACCTGGTAGCGTTAGCTAAAGGCTGGCGGAACCGGACAACCTTGTCTGTCCGTCCCCACAGCCGTACTCGGTGTGTGTGTGTGTGTTGCTTTAGCTCGTGTCCGGTAGGTTAATAATGTCCACGCGCGTGCCCGTGGTCTTTGTTTTGACGCGACCCCCTTCTGACCTCACGGCCCCCCGTCGCTGATCGATAGATCGATCAGAGGTCGATATCAGCCCGATGCGGCAACCTGCTAGCAGCTAATTTTAGCCGACTGTCCTAAAGTCATTGTCGCCTGCCAGCAGCGGAGCAGTGACGTCATCCGCGGGCTGATAAGACGCGACCACTCCTGTGAGTGACGTCACAGCGCTGCCCTGGGTTCAGGCAGTCCCTCAATGTCTCATTAAAGTCACCACGAGCCTTCTTTACGTCACCCAGTTTGATCAGCGCGGTGACGTCACGATTAACGAGCGTGTGTGTGTTGTGTCCACTGGATCCTGGACTTTTCGTGTGTGTGTTGTGTTCACTAGATCCTTTCCTCTTCATGTGTGTGTGTGTTGTGTTCATAGGTCCCGGCCTCTCCGTGTGTGTGTGTTTGTTCACTAGATCCTGGTGTGAGTGTGTCTGTGCGTGTGTGTGTTTAGTAGATCCCGGCCTCTTCCTGTGTGTGTGTGTGTGTGTGTGTGTGTGTGTGTGTGTTCAGTAGATCCCGGCCTCTTCCTGTGTGTGTGTTTGTGTGTGTGTGTGTTCACTAGATCCTGGCCTCTTCTTCTCTTCTTGTGCGTGTGTGTGAGTGTGTGTGTGTGAGTGTGTATGTGTGTGTGTGTGTGTGTGTATATGTTCACTAGATCCTGGCCTCTTCATGTGTGTGTGTGTGTTCATAGGTCCCGGCCTCTTGCTGCGGGGGCTTTGCCAGCGAGGCTCGTGACCCCCCCCTGGGGGGCCCCCTGACTGCAGGATGCTGGAGGGTCTGGTGGCCTGGGTTCTGAACACCTATCTGGGGAAGTATGTGAGCAACCTGAACACGGACCAGCTCTCCATCGCCCTCCTGAAAGGTGACCACCTCTGGCTCCTGCAGCTTCACACCCGTTTGTACCCCCTAAATGTTGTTAAAGGTGGCAGGAACAACCCCCCCACCCCCTTGTGAATGGCCCAGCCTCTGACTCAATGTGTTTGTGTGAGGTCAGCGACACCTGGGGTAGAATCTCCATCCATCCACTCTCACACACCTGAGAGTTGGTGTCGAGTCACAGTCCTGATGCCAAGCTCAGCCAGATGTAAACTGACAAACACCTACTGGACTTTATAGTTAGGTTAACTCAAGTCAGACTTATGTAACATCAAACATCATCAGTGCTGCTCTGGTCCTCAGGCGCCATGGAGCTGGAGAACCTTCCTCTTGAAGATAGTTAGAGTTAGGTTAACTCAAGCCAGACTTATGTCACATGCATCAAACATCAGTGCTGCTCTGGTCCTCAGGTGCCGTGGAGCTGGAGAACCTCCCCCTGAGGAAAGATGCCCTCCAGGAGTTTGGTCTGCCCTTTGAAGTCAAAGCAGGTGAACGGATGGGACGGGGTTAAACACACCACCAGGCACCGACACACACACACACACACACACACACACACACACACACACACACACACACACACACACACACACTGTCTGTCTGACTCTCTTCTGTCTCATTCATTGCATGAATAAAACAAATGATAAATTGATAGAATGACTCTGTGGTCAGACCCCGTTTGCCTGCTGCATGCTGGGTAGTAGAGTCATGTTGTTGAAGCCAGAGGTTAGACACGTGCCGGGCTGTCTTCTGTGTTCTGATCCAGACCTCCTGTCCTTCACAGGCTTCATTGGGAGAATCACTCTGCAGATCCCTTTCTACCGGCCTCACAGCGACCCGTGGGTCATCTGCATGTCCCAGCTCAACCTGATCATCGGCCCCGCCCACCTGCAGGAGTATGACGGCGAGACGGAGCGAGAGGAAGAGAGGCAGCGCAAACGGCGCCTCCTCAAGGCTCTGGAGGAGCGGTTCAAGGTTGGTGATCCAGATTAGACAAACACCATCACTTGTGCTTGAGCCACGCCCACGTCTGTCAGGTCGTGTCTGTCAGTGAGCGCGCGCGTGTGTGTGTTTGTGTGTGTGTGCATTAACGGCAGCTGTCTGTGGGTCCACAGAGTGAGTGTGAACAGAGGGGGGAGTCGTACTGGTACTCCGTCACGGCCTCAGTCGTCACCAGGATAGTGGAAAACATCGAGGTAAGCCGCGCTCTGATGACATCATCACACAGGGACACCTGGGTAAGCGACAGGACAAGAGTGTGTGCGTGTAGAACGTTACGTGTTAGATCGGCAGGACAGGAGTGTGTGTGTGTGTGTGTGTAGAACGTTACACGTTAGAACAACAGGACAGGAGTGTGTATGTGTCTAGACTGGTAGACTGAACATTCTAAATGTCCTGAGCTGCTCCTGTGAGACAACCAGATGTTCTCTGGCTCCACTAAAGCTCCGCCCTCTGATTATGAACATAAAGTCATGTTGAACTGAGGCAGATATGGTTTGATTTTCTGCTCGGTGTGCAGCTGAAGATCCAGGATGTGCATCTTAGATTTGAAGATGACACGTCCAACCCAGAAGCTCCCTTTTCCTTTGGAGTTTGCATCAACAGGGTCTCAGCCCAGAACCCGTCCAGAGAGCTGGTAGGGGTGAACCCCGGGATCATTTCTGAGTCTTCATGTATGGCCTGCAGGCTGTTTGACCTTCACATTCATATTTGTTTGGTCTGCAGGTCCAGAAGCTGCTGAGACAGAAGCAGCTCCAGATAGAAGACTTCAGCGTCTACTGGGACACCAAGGCCGACCTGCTGGGAACGCTTCCTGTGAACCAGATCCAGGTCAGTTCCCCCTGAAGGTCACTGAGGGTTAGTCCTACAGGCTACAGGAGAGGCTGGAGGTCAACAGGACCTTCATGTAACTTCTGGAGCAACAATTATGTCGTGAATTATTAATTCTCTCTGTTGCTTGTAGTTTGGTCAGGGATCCTGCACGATAACAGGAAGCACACAGACACCAGAACACACACCAGAACTCATACCAGAAAACACACCAGAAAACACACCAGAACAAACACCTGCACAGCCACCAGAACCGACACCAGCACAGACCCCGGAACAGACCCCAGAAACAGACACCGGAACAGACACCAGAACAGAAACCAGCACAGATACCGCAACAGACACCAGAATAGACACACACCAGAACAGACCCTGGAACAGACACCAGAACAGACGCCGGACCAGACACCGGAACAGACACCATCACAGACACCGGAACAGAAGCCTGAACAGACACCAGCACAGACACCAGCACAGACACCGGAACAGACACACAGAACGGAAACCAGCAAAGACACCGGAACAGACTCCAGAACAGACACCAGAACACACACCAGAACAGACACCAGAACGGAAACCAGCACAGACACCAGAACAGACAGCAGAACAGACACACCAGAACAGACAGACACCAGAACAGAAACCAGAACAAAAACCAGCACAGACACCAGAACAAACACCTGCACAGCCACCGGAACCGACACCAGCACCTACCCCAGAAACAGATCCCGTTACAGACCTCAGAACAGACACTAGCACAGACACCAGACTACACACCGGAACAGACACCAGAACAGAAACCAGCACAGACACCGCAACAGACACCAGAATAGACACACACCGTAACAGACACAGGAACAGACACCAGAAAAGACACCAGAACAGACACTAGCACAGATACCAGAACAGACACTAGCACAGATACCAGAACAGACACCAGCACAGACACCGGAACAGACACCAGAACAGACACAGGGATAGACACCATCACAGACACTGGAACAGACACCAGAACAGAAACCAGCACAGACACCGCAACAGACACCAGAATAGACACACACCAGAACAGACCCCGGAACAGACACCAGAACAGACGCCAGAACAGACGCCGGACCAGACACCCATCACAGACACCTGTACAGACACAGGAACAGAAGCCTGAACAGACACCAGAACATAGACACACACCAGAACAGACAGACACCAGAACAGACACTAGAACAAAAACCAGCACAGACACCAGAACAAACACCTGCACAGCCACCGGAACAGACAACAGCACAGACACCAGAATACACACCGGAACAGACACCAGAACAGACACCATCACAGACACCATCACAGGCACCAGAACAGACACCATCACAGACACCATCACAGGCACCAGAACAGACACCGGAGCAGACAACCCCCCAATCCCCCACATCCAGGCTGCCTGCTGGGCATCTCTGGCGCCATCATGAGGACGGCTGTGGTGAATTGTTTCCTGCGTTCTGACTGTGGTGTCGCTCCGCAGGAGGCCATGACCCGCTGCATGCAGAGCCGCGAGCACCAGTACATCTTTGAGCCGGTGTGTGCCTCCGTTCTGCTCAGGCGGAACACTTCCAAAGAACCCCTGAGGTCCCGGAGCACCCCCCGCATCGAAGGCCAGGTCCAGCTGGAGCCCCTGTCTTTACACCTGTCCCAGGTCTGTGCTAGCATTATGATTAGCATGGTTAGCAAGCTGAATGAACCACTCGCGTCTCCTTCAGCACCAGCGATGGAGTGTCAGGGGTTAAAAAGGCCTCATGACTGACCCTTTCACTTCTAGCTTTGACTCCATCAAATGATTTTTAAGCAAAACGTGCTGACTCATCCAGTGGTGCTCATGGGTCATCCCCTGTAGATTGAGTGGGTCAGATTACATCGCATTGACTTTATGGTACCACACCACAAATCCTTTGAGGACCACGCCCCCTTTGAGGGCGTGGCCTGAGCACTGGTGGAGGTTTGCGGTGTGGACATAATGAGCTTGTTGCCTGGAAACCATCAGATGGATCCGATTGGAGCAACGACCTGTTGCAGCTCGATTGAGTTGGTCTAGGTGGAGAACTCTGACGTGTTTCATCGACTACACATGTCATCTGTGTGTGTGTGTGTGTGTCTCTGTGTGTTTAAGGTCCAGTACCAACAAATGATGGCGTTCCTTAAAGAGCTGGACCGCAGGGAGAGAGAGATGCGCTACCAAAAGTGGAGGCCCAGAGTTCCCGTTGCTACAGAGTGAGTTTCCGTTGCTAAACTCTTTCTCTCTGCAAACGAGAGAGAAGAACTGGGTTTACATTCAGATTGTGTCTCTCAAACAGAGGTGATGTAAAGCTGACCTTGTTTCCTCCTCCAGCCCTCGACGGTGGTGGTTCTTTGCCATCCAGGCCAACCTGAATGAAATCCGCGAGCAGCGGCGCCGGGGCAGCTGGGCCTTTGCCCTGCAGCGGGCACGAGACGCTCAAACCTACACCAGCCTGTACTTCAGGATGCTCCGACGGGTCCCGCTGACCCCCGAGGAGGAGGTGCGACACACACATACGGTGTATCCTATGAGTGTGTGTGAATGATGATTGAAATGGATTGATTGTAGCCTTTTTGTGTTTTTGGTCACCTAGAAAGAGTTGGAGCGAGTGGAGGAGGAGCAAACTGTAGAGGAGCTGCAGAGCCTCCGGGAGGTCGTGTTCGACTGGTTCCGAAAGCAGGAGGAGATCATAGAGGTACCAGTGCGTACCAGTGGTACCATCGCTAACGCCGCTAACAACACGTCAGTCGGTGAACATAACACTGCTAACAACACGTCAGTCGTCAGTCAGTGAACACAACACCTCTAACAACACGTCAGTCAGTGAACCCAACACCTTTATCCCAGCGTTGTGACCTTTGACCCTGTGTTTTGTCCCACCAGCTAATTGTTTTCAGGCGCTTACGGCTCACGTCCGTCTCTGATCTTCTGTCTTTTCTTTTGTTTGTCGTTTTTCTCTATCCTTCTCTGCTAGAATGTACGAGAGCCCAGCAGTGACCCCCAGCCCTGCTCCCCCCCTACCTCCATCCCTAAGAGTGGGAGCTCAGGGATGATCCAGTATCTGCAGTCCTGGTTCCCTGGCTGGGGGGGTTGGTACGGAGACTCTCAGGATCCCGACAGGCCTGAGGAGCTCCTGCCCAGTCCGTCCTCCTGGGACATCCTAGGTGAGACAATGTGGAGGGGTTCTGATCAATAAGTTCTGTCTGTTCAGGGACTGAACTTATTGATCGTTAGACGTGTTGAGACCACAAGAGCAAATTAAATTATTGTCTGAAAGTCAGTGGAATGTATTAGAGGGTGGCACGTCGGGTGGCCCTGGGGCCCCACAGCAAGAAGGTTCTGGGTTCGAATCCTTCCTGAGTGGAGTTTGTATGTTCTCTCCAGGTTCTCCACCCCCAAGCCCCATCAGAAATAAGCAGCTGAGGTGGATACATCAGTTGTAAATTGTGCATTGGTGTGAGTGTGTGTGTGAATGGGTGTTTGTCATGTGGCCCCGTGCTGTACTGGCGACACGTCTGGGGTGTTCCTTGTCTCTCGACCTTAGTCAGCTGGGATTGGCTCCAGCAAGTGGAAAAGTGTCTGTAGACGAAACGCTTACGGTCCCTTAACCCCGACTTTATCAGAAACTAACACATGTTGACCTGGATGTCAAAAGAAACGATCAATATCCCAATAAAACATTAATCAGATCATTGATCAGGAATCCCAAAGTACCAGGTTCAGCAGACTGCTAGAGGACCTGATTGCTAATACAGGATTGGTTTGATAGGTCTTCCGTAGAACCTTTGGTTCTCCTCTCCAGCTCCACCCTGATGATCTCACGCTTCTCCAGCAGAGACAGATGACTTGTTCGACCCCCTGGAGGATTCGCACACCCTCAACACGTTCACCAGGAGAGATCACCTGTTTGCCCGGCTGGAGTTCCTCCTGGAGGAGGGCCGAGTGACGCTCCTGCAGCAGGACAAGGAGGCGGAGCTGCATGAGCGTGGAGTCATTCAGCTGGAGTTCTCAGGTGCGCACACGCTGGGACTGGAGGAGTACAGGTGTTATCTACTCATATGTCGGTTTGGGATCCCATTTCTTCTGCAGGAAGTCGGATTAGATGCCTGTTTTGATGAAAACATAACACTATTATGGTTCTATGTGAGAAGGTGGCTTCTGAACAATCCAAGTGTTGACAGAATAGGACCTTGATTACAGGACAGAAAAGACCCAGATAATTTTGTAGAACCGACTCTAGGTGTGCTGTGGTTCCAGGTGTGAACGTGATCGTGGAGTCCCTCCCTCGTTCGGAGTCGTCCCTGCTGTCTGTGAAGTTGGGCAGTTTGTTCCTCAGAGACTTAACGACTCAGGGCACCATCTTCCCTGTTCTGGTCTCTCCTAAAACGGTAAGCGTTAACGAAACGGGTGAGCAGACTGGAGTTTATCGTGTCCTCATTGTTTTTATCTTCTGCTGCTTTTAAAGGACAAACTGGTCGTTGTTGCTCAGCAGCCCAGCGGTCAACCCAGCAGTGCCTCTGGTAAGCTCATTGTTTTCTGACTGATTGAATTGACATCCTCTAAGGGAGACTAGGACCACTATCAGCACCAGGATTGGCCTGTGTGAGGCCACGCCCACAGCCCTAACCCTAACCCCACAAGCCTAACCCCACCACCCTAAGCCCACAACCCTAGCCCTAACCCGACAACCCTAACTCTAGAACCCTAACTCTAGAACCCTAACTCTACAACCCTAACTCTACAACCCTAACTCTACAACCCTAACCTACAACCCTAACCCCACAACCCTAACCCCACAACCTCAACCCCACAACCCTAACCCCACAACCCTAACCCAACCACCTTAACCCCACAACCCTAACCCCACAACCCTAACTCTACAACCCTAACCTACAATCCTAACCCCACAACCCTAACCCCACAACCCTAACCCTAACCCAACAACACTGACCCTTACCGTAACCCCACAACCCTAACCCCACAACCCTAACCCCACCAGCCTAACCCCACAACCCTAACCCTAATCTCACAACCCTAACCCTAACCCCACAACCCTAACCCCACCAGCCTAACCCCACAACCCTAATCCCACAACCCTAACCCCACAACCCTAACCCCACCAGCCTAACCCCACAACCCTAATCCCACAACCCTAACCCTACAACCTTAACCCCACAACCCTAACCCTAACCCCACAACCCTAACCCCACAACCCTAACCCCGCCTGGTATTTAAAAAAAAAAAAAAGGTTTTCTCCTCTGCTTAGAGAAGCTTGTGTCCACACGGCATGGCATTTAAAAGAATCTCCGTCCACACGCAACGGCATCAGGCCGTTGATCAACACGTTTATAAGCAGAACAACTCCGACAATGACAGGAGAGGGGACCAGGACGTGTACAACATCTCACACCGTTCCTCCTGGAGGACCACCTCCATCACAGAGTTCTCCCACCAGCAGGCAGCGCGACCTGGTCTGACCCAGAACTGGTGTCAGCGCCTTTTGTGAGGAACGTGAACGTTTGTTCATTTGTTTCTTGAAACAGGGTTTCATGGACAACGAGATGAGGACAATCCCACAGGTGCATTTGTAGCTAAAGAAAAACAATTAATACAAATAGAAATGGGGCAAATGAAAAATAAATGCAATAAATCAACTTTATGACTCAATAAAGAAAAAGTTCCACATGGAGCGGTTCTACACTGGACCTTCGTCTGTGCTCAATGTGTAGCAGCATTTCAACAACAAGATGGTTAAAAGCCCCTGGAGGATGTTACCACCAACACGGTTCTAGCAACGTCCACGCTGTTTGTACGCGTGAACACAGGTCACACACACACGACATTACAGCACTTTTATCACACGTAAAACGTATCAAGACCGAAAACTCTGGTTATAGCCGTCCAATCAAAACGCATACCGGATGTTTTGTCACGGATGCGTTGTGTGGACGGTAGGCCTAACCGGATACGTGTGGACATGGCCTGAGATGAACGCCTCAGACCCGCTGTAGATATGTTCTTCCTCCTGGGGGAATCCCAAAGCGTCGCCGGCCCCAACAGTCTAGTGTTTCTACAGCATAATCCCTTCTGGAGATGCAGAGGATGGCGTTCATTTACGTTCCTCCCGTCTGCTGTGTGCGTCCCACCTTCAGCTGCTGGTCACACACCTAAATATACGACCTCACAGCATCGTCAGTGAGTCCAGTCATGCAGGTGTTGATATGAATAAGAAGGTGCTCGCTGAGATTTGATGGCAGTTGTTCTTGTTTGTGTGTCGTTAGGACCCAGAACGGATGTTTCTTCATCACCGGTGTTTGAGTTGATTTATGAGAGAAACCCCGGGAGGTGCAAGTTCGAGAGAAGACTGGAAGTGAAAACTACGCCACTAAACATCATCTATAACCCTCAAGCAATCAAAAAAGTGACAGAGTTCTTCTACAAAGGAAGGGTTCATACATCAGGTAGGTCCTGAAGTAGTCCCAGTGTGGTGTGAAGTGGTCCAGTGTGATGTGAAATGGTCCAGTGGGATGTGAAGTAGTCCCAGTGTGGTGTGAAGTGGTCCAGTGTGGTGTGAAATGGTCCAGTGGGATGAGAAGTAGTCCTAGTGTGGTGTGAAGTGGTCCAGTGTGGTGTGAAGTAGTTCATTGTGGTGTGAAGTGGTCCAGTGTGGTGTAAAGTAGTCCCAGTGTGGTGTGAAGTGGTGCCAGTGTGGTGTGAAGTGGTACCAGTGTGGTGTGAAGTAGTTCATTGTGGTGTGAAGTGGTCCAGTGTGGTGTAAAGTAGTCCCAGTGTGGTGTGAAGTGGTCCAGTGTGGTGTAAAGTAGTCCCAGTGTGGTGTGAAGTGGTATCAGTTTGGTGTGAAGTGGTGCCAGTGTGGTGTGAAGTGGTGCCAGTGTGGTGTGAAGTAGTCCCAGTGTGGTGTGAAGTGGTACCAGTGTGGTTTGAAGTGCCAGTGTGGTGTGAAATAGTTCCAGTGTGATGTGAAGTGGTGCCAGTGTGATTAACTGGGATAATGAGGTGGGAGGGGGCAGCACTCCTGACAGTCTGTGTCATTGACCAAACACAGAGTAGCGCGTGACTCCGCACACACTTGTGTCTGACTCTTCACACACTTGTGTCTGACTCCTCGTGTGCATAGGGCGTGTCTGACTCCTCACACACTCGTGTGTGTTGTGCTTCTGAAGCTGGCATGTTCCTGTGTTCTCAGCCTGTTTCTGTGGTTTTCAGGGTTTGGCTACCAGTCAGAGCTGGAGCTGAGGGTGGCAGAGGCTGCCAGGAGGCAGTACAACAAGCTGAAGATCCAAACAAAGGCAGAGATCCGACAAACCATTGACCAGCTGCTCGTGGGAGAGTTTATCGTAAGACGTCTTCATTGGTGCTAACATGATCACATCGTTAAGTCAGTTCTAAATACTGCCACTGTGATTGTATTCTAGGAAAACAGCAAGCGATGGACGATGAAGTTGGACATTTGTGCACCCCAGGTGATTTTTCCAGATGACTTTCAGTCGGAGGACCCCATGCTAGTGGTTGTCGATTTAGGCAGAATTCTACTGACAAACTCTCTGGGTAAAACAGCCTTTTTATCAACACATTTGTTCTTTGCATCATGAGGATTCTGACCTTGTTGACTCCTGTCATGATTCATTTCCTTTAAAGATGACACCAATGCCAGCTCGAAAACCACTCAGCCTGATAGAGAAGACATGAGTGACGATGAGTACCAGACACCCCTTGCCACCCCCCCAGGGTCTCCCCCACCTGAAAGAGACCTGCCTACGAAAGAGCAATTCAGAAGCCCAGAACTTCCTAGCATGAAATCCCCGGAATGTGCACAGTCCTACTGCAGGAAGCTGTACGAAAGATACTCTCTGTCCTTCAATGACCTGCAGATAATGGTAGGTCGATGTAGAGACAACTGGAAACATCTCCAGGAGAGCGAGGTAGGGCCTACCCATGTGGTGGAGAAGTTCAACGTCCTGCTGCAGCTCGAGCAGAGACTACGGTACACTTCAGACCCCCAGCTCCCTGGAGCAGTGCTGTCAGGAACCCTACCAGATCTGAAGATCCATATTAACCTTGAGAAGATGACTGCCCTCAGGAGTTGTTTTGCTAGACTGAGCAGCCCAACTGTAAGTGAAAGGACCCAAAGCCCAGAGGGAGACCCATTTCTAAAGTCTCCGGACTATCTTACCCTCCGCCATGACAAGATCTTTAGAAGAGAGGACAGCTCCTGGAAGCTGCAAGGCTCGGCTAGGAACCTGACTCAGAGTGTGATGACTTTAGAGCAGCACACAAGGGAAGTCTTGGTGGAGTCCCGTCTGCTCTTAGCAGAGTTTAACATTAACTATATGCAGCTTGGTGTAGAGAGTGATGGCCGCTACATATCTGTTCTTAAGGTATTTGGCACAAATGCTCATTTTATCAAAAGGCCATACGATGCTGAAGTGTCTCTGACAGTCCATGGTCTTTTGCTGGTGGACACTTTGCAAACATATGGCTCAGACTTTGACCTTCTTGTGGCTTCTCACAAGCATCTCAGCTTTGACATACCCACGGGCAGCCTGAGAGAGAGCCAACCTTCATCCCCCGCTGCTGCCGACGGCACGTCTCCCCATCGTCGCGACTCATCCTCTGGTTTACCCGTGGATAGACTTTCGCCCTTCAGTTCCTTTCTGAAAGACCAAGAGGCCCTGATAAAGCTCGAGTATCAGTTTGTGAGTTCAGAATGCCCCTCCATGAACCTGGACAGCTCGCTTCAAGTGACCAGCATGCAGGTCAACAACTTGGACATTATTCTCAACCCTGAGACCATGGTTGAGCTTCTGAAGTTCCTTCAGAAGTCTTTCCCCAAAGAAGAAACCTCCTCAACATCATCACTGCAACAAAGTACAAAACAGCCTCAGAATGAGGAAGGAGAAGGGACATATAAGACCACCTATGACCAGAACAAAGAGCTGACTGTGGAGATACATCGTCTGAACATGCTCCTCCTTCGGACTGTGTCCAGTGGCACCGTCTTTGGAGCTGAAAAGAAAGGCTTGAAGATTGCCACTGCCAGTATCACTGGCACAAAGGTCAACGTGTCCATGGGTAGTCGGCTGGACATTAATGGTTCCCTTGGTTCCCTGCAGTTGGTTGATCTAGCCCAGGAAGGAGGCCGAAGCCAATTTGTGGTTAGCATTGGCAATGTTGAGGACAGCACCTCAACCCTTGGTGGATTAGCATTTTTTGCTAACGGCAACTTTCCGTCAGAGGCTTTAAATTTTCACCTAATGGAAAAATCCCATGGAGAGTGTTCTTTACAACTTCAAATGGCATCCTTGCACTATAACCACTCAGCTAAGTTCCTGAAGGAGCTGAGTCTGTCTGCTAATGAAGTGGAAGACAATTTCCGCTCCATGCTGAAAAGTGCTGCCACCAAAGTTTCAACAGTTTTGGTAACAAAGACGGCAGAATACAGCGGTATGGTTTCGCTCTTTGAGACTCCCTCACGGAGAACCCGAACTCAGAGTCAAAACTGGACTTATACACTTGAGGAAGAGGAGGATCTTTGCGTTGATGACCTCGATTCCACCTTAGACACTTTTTTTGTAAAGCTGACCCTTAATATTAGCATCGAATCACCAGTCGTTTCAATTCCACGCAAACCTGGACACCCTGAGCTTTTGGTTGGTCATCTTGGAAGCATAACGATACAGAATTTTGTTCCTGGACAAGACTCTGAAGGGGACAGATTACAGGTTTTTGTGAAGGACATCCGACTGTACTCACTCAACATCAGTCATTTGGTTTTGAAGAGACCGTCTCGAGCCAATGCTGCCTACAGCTCATCACCATCCCACAATGGAAACATCAGTCACGATGAACCCCAGTTCACCCGTCATGATTTCTTTGAATCCCTCAGTCGTGGAACAGGTGAGGATAGGTCTATCACCAGTGCTTAGTTATGCGTGCTTTTACTCCGGATGATGCAAACATATATTACATTGCAGTATTTCAAACGAGTTCACAATCATTTGCTTTCTCCATCAGCCTTCCACATACTGAAAGACACTACAATACAGTTCACCCTGGAGAAAGTCCCAACTGAGGACGACTCTCAATTCACCTTCCTCACCACAGAGGAACCTTACCAGAGCACAGGGCTTTTACGAGTCCAAGGCAGATTCGTCAACCCTGTTCAGGTATGCACTTAATCATGACAACAGCAGACAAACTCATGTTAAATCACGGTTGTGTCTAAAATTTTTGCAGTATTAACACTGCTTCCAACTTTAAATATAAAGAAGAATCTTTGAGGATTGCAAAGAAAGCAGGAGAAGAGATTTAACTTTTTCACTCTAAAACTATTGTCATTTGAGCTTGTGGAACATTTTAAATGTAATCTGTGCCAATCGCTCCAGCTTTACTTATAAGAACTTATCATTGACTTTTCTTGACTGCACATGTTCTATTTCTGAAGTGTTGATGCTATTAATTATTAGGGATTAATATACTTCTGTCTGATCAATTTTGCTTACTTAATCAATAAATCAATGTGTGACTGTGCTGATAGGTGTTCCTGTGCAAATCTGTGTATGAACAAGTCCTCCAGACACTGGACAATTTGTCTCTGATGGAGGACCATCGTGCCACGCCCAGCCGACCTCCGACCCCGCCACCGCCAACTCCCTCCTCCAGCAGACCCCACCACTTTCCTGACCTTCAGGGGGGTTTTTTTGCCAGGGATTCTCCTCATATCACCTTCTCCCACCCGTCCTTTTCTTCCCCACTGCCGCTGCAGTCTCACAGACCTGCTCTCCACCCCCCCTCATTTACTCAGCTCAAGGTCACCTTCCATGTGGCCGAGCTGCAGGTGCAGCTCAGCGCTGACCTGACCCAGGGCGCTCAGGGCTTGGTCAGTTTGCGCTTCCAGGACCTAGAGGGAGATTTCACCAAAGACCACCCCCACCAGCTGGCGGTGCAGCTCGCGTTGCGTTCACTGCTAATGGAGGACCTCCTGGAGCAGAACCCGGAGTCCAAGTACAAGCACCTGATGGTGTCCCGCGGGGCACCCAAGCCCTCCACGTTCAGTCCAAAGGAGTACCTCTCTCAAAGCTGCCCCTCTGCCTCCAATGTCCAGTACCCAGAAATGCCCCGCTCACTGCCCGCCCACATGGAGGAGGCCCAGAACGTCTTCCAGCTCTACCAGAGACATCCCTGCACCCCTTCAGCTTCCAGTCGCAAACCCAACAGGGACCCCACCTGTCCCAGCACCCCCCCACCCTCTCCTACCCCCCACACACCCTCTCCTGAGCCCCCCCCAGGCTTTGATGACTCATTAGTTCATATCAACGTGCTGCTGGTGGACCCGAGCCACCCAGAGTTCAAGACGCGCTACGGCGGCGTGGGGAGGAGTGTGGACGTGGACTTTAACTGCCTGGACGTTTTGATCACGCTGCAGACGTGGGTCGTCATCTTGGACTTCTTTAGCATCGGCTCAACAGCCAACAATCATGCGTTGAGGGCGTTTCCTATGTCACCTGACCCAATGGCAGGACACGCCCTCTGTGAGTCAGACATCAGTGAGGAGGACTCAGCAGAGGCCGTCAACACCAAAGTGGATCTCAAAGTAAGTCCGTGATCGGTTTAATAGATCGGTCGGGTCCACTGATAAATAAGGGAGAGGTGCTTCCTGCTGGCCCCTTTTGTTGGAATATTGCTGTGGATTGTGGTTTTTAACGTAACAAAATAAACTATGAAGCATCATTTGATAACGTTCCTCTGAACCTGCTTCCAGGTCCATTCCCTGTCTCTGGTGCTGAACAGGAAGCTGAGCGAGCTGGCCAGAGCCAGCGTGTCCCGACTCTCCGCCCACTGGGAGGTGTTGGGTGTGTATGCAGTGTGTATGCAGTGTGCATGCAGTGTGTACGCAGCATGTATGCAGCGTGTGTGCAGTGTGTATGCAGTGTGTATGCAGTGTGTGAATTGTGTGTACTGTTTGAATACAGTGTGTATGCAGTGCCTCACTGCTAATGTTGTTCCAGTCCTCTGGCTCATGTCATCCCATCATGTCTCATGGCAGACGGTGACCTGGCCTTACAAGGAAGTCTGGGAAGTTTGTCCCTGAGCGACCTCACCTCCCATGGCGACCTCTACAGAGAGCGCTTCACCACGCGAGGGGGGGAGGCTCTCGTCTTCAACATCCACAAGTATTTATTCCCCCATTCATTTCCTGACAGTGAACAGCTGACACTCTTAGTCACCTGGTCACGTTTGTCCGCTCAGGTACGGCCTTCCGGATCCTTCCTTGGTGCGCGAATGCGATGTCAAGGTGTCCCTGCAGATGGCGTCAGTGCAGTATGTCCACACCCAGCGCTTCCAGGCCGAGGTGGTGGCCTTCGTCCAGCACTTCACCCAGCTGCAGGATGTCCTGGGCAGGCAGCGGGCTGCCATGGAGGGCCAGGCTGTGAGTACTACTCGCTGGGGACTGCGACCGCTCGCTGGGGGCTGCGACCACCCGCTGGGGGCTGCGACCACCCGGTGGGGCCTGTGACCACCTGTGGATGAAGTTTGCAAACAGGATAATGTCCTTTTGCCCCAGCCTTATCTTTGTGCCTGGCGGAGGGGTGTGTGATTAATACTCATCCCCACAACACCAGGACAGGTTGTGGTTGCACATTTGACTTGAGGAAATGAAAACAGTGTTCACTGGTTTGAATGTAGTGGGGTGTTTATTTTCATGTTGCACACATGACATGAAGTCTTGTGTGTGTGTGTGTGTGTGTGTGTGTGTGTGTGTGTGTGTGTGTGTGTGTGTGTGTGTGTGTGTGTGTGTGTGTGTGTGTGTGTGTGAGACCATCCATCCATCTCCATCCATTCATTTTCAGCTGCTTATCCGGGGCCGGGTCATAGGGGCAACAGTCTCAGGAGGGATGCCCATACTTCCCCATCCCCAAACACTTCTTCCAGCACCTCTTGGGGGGATCAAGAGGCGTTCCCAGGCCAGTCGAGAGATATAGTCCCTCCAGCGTGTCCTAGGTCTTCCCTCAGGGATCCTCACTGGTGACTGAGCTCCTCACCCTATCTCTAAGGGTGCATCCAGCCACTCTACAGAGGAAACTCATTTCAGCTGTTTGATCCGGGATCTTATCCTTTCGGTCATGACCCAAAGGTCATGACCATAGGTGAGACTAGGAACGTAGATAGACCTGTAAATCGAGAGCTTTGTCTTATGACTCAGCTCCTTCTTCACCACGACAGACCTATATAGCGACTGCATTATTGCAGAAGCTGCACCGATCCGTTTGTCAATCTCACGTTTCATCCTTCTCTCACTCGTGAACAAGACCCCAAGATACTTAAACTCCTCCACTTGGGGCAAAGACTCTCCACCGACCTGGAGAGGGCACACCACCCTTTACCGATTGAGAACCATGGTCTCACAGACGTGTCAACCATTACAGTCCCTGCACATCCAGAGACTTGAGGTACTCGGGATGAATCTCATCCACCCCCGTTGCTTTGCCACCAAGGAGTTAGGCAACCACCTTGGTGACTTCAGCTTGGGTGATGTACGAATCCACCTCTGAGACCTCAGCCTCTGCTTCCTCTGTGTAAGACATGGTAGCAGGATTGAGGAGATCCTCAAAGTATTCTTTCCACCGCCCGACAATGTCCTCAGTCGAGGTCAGCAGCTCTCCGCCTCTACTGTAAACAGTGTTGACTGTACACTGCTTTCCCTTCCTGAGGCTCCAAATGGTTTGCCAGAGTATCTTCGAGGCTGACCAATAGTCTTCCTCCATGGCCTCCCCGAACTCCTCCCAGACCCAAGTTTTTTCCTCTGTGACTACTTGGGTTGTAGTATGCCTGGCCTGCCTGTATCTGTCAGCTGCCTCCGGAGTCCTGCAATTCAACAAGATTTGATAGGACACCTCCTTCAGCTTGACACCCGTTCTTCTGGTGTCCACCACCGGGTTCAGGGGTTACCGCCACGACAAGCACCAGAGCAGCAGCTTCGACAATGGAGGTGGAGAACATGGTATACTCTGACTCAATGTCCCCAGCCTCCTGCGGGATCGGAGAGAAGATCTCCCAGAGCTGGGAGTTGAAGACCTCACTGACAGAGGGTTCTGCCAGATGTTCCCAACAGACTCTCAAAACACGTTTGGGTCGTGTTCAGATCAGGGAGGCTGTTCATCCCAACCATCTCTTTTCAGGTCTCACTGTCATTGACCATGTGAGCATTGAAGTCCCCAAGAAGAACAATGGAGTCCACAGTCAGAGCACTATTTAGTATCCCTTCTAGGGACTCTCAAACCTCTCAACCTCCCTCACAAGCTCTGGCTCCTTTTCCCTCAGGGAGGTAACATTCCATGTCCCTAGAGCTAGTCTCTGTCTGGGGAATGGGTGGCAGTCGTCAAGCCCCACGCTGACGACTGCCACCCAATCCACACTGCATCCATCCCCTATGATTTTCCCGGCGGGTGGTGAATCCACCGGAGGTTGGGCCCACGTCGTCTGTTCTGGCTGAGCCCGGCCGAGCCCTGTGGGCAGAGGCCCGGCCACCAAGTCATTGCACACGAGCCCCAACCCCAGGCCTGACTCCAGGGACTGTTTATGAAGGGAGACCCTAGCAGGAGCATAAAGCCCCTGACAACAGGGGAACTCCTGGGTTCATCCGGGCACTCAAACTCCCCCACCATGATAAGGTGGCAGTTCTAGGGGGAGTGTGTGTGAGACCGTTGAGCTTGATCCACCGCTCCTATCACGCGAAGAAACTGAAGTAAAGCAAACAGGAAGTGCTTCTGTTGCTGTTGGGCATCATGGTGGGAGGAATAATGCTGGGTTCTTGTTCCACTTGTCCCCAAGCCTGAAATGCGTTATTCCGACGTGATGGGTGGAGGGAACCGACCCATCAGTCATGTGTCACAGTGCTGTGGAGGGAGGGGGGTGACCCAGTGGGTTTGGTCTGCGTGGGGGTTTTGGAGCCTTAAGGTTGTTCAGATATTCCTCCCCTAAGTACATCCAACTACATCCACCCAACTGGATGTTGTTGTTTTTGTTTACTGTTCAGTCATTTGGATCAAGATACTCAGATTGTGTTTCAGGAAACTGACAGTGTTTGAAGCGTAGTTCTGATCCAGTTGGGGTTCTTCTGTTTGTCTGACCCTGCAGGTTCGGGACCATCCCCAGCGGGCTTCCAGGATTCTGCTGGACATTGAGGCGGGTGCCCCAGTTATTATCATCCCAGAGAGCTCCCGGTCTCCCCGGATGGTCGTGGCCAACCTGGGCCAACTGAGGGTCCAGAACCGCTTCCTGCCATCAGGGGCTCGTGGGACGTTTTCCCTCAGGGACAAGGTAGAGAAACTCACCATGGTTCACGCCTTTTTCCCCTCACTGGTGAGTCACCATGCCGTTCCTTCACTCGCGCACCGTTATCCTCGTGACCCGCTCTGCTGCATTCATGTCTTTAATAGAACCAGGTTTCAAACCAACCTCGCGCCTCCTCTTTTTTTTGGATCTGGATGAAAACCTGGCTCTCAAAAATCAAACGACGTCACGGTTCTGATCCTCTGAATGCAAATTGAAAGACTGAATGCAGCATTGCCTGATGCGTTTTTGAGGAATGATTCTCTACCCTAACCTTCCAAATGTCTCTACTAGTTTTGTCTTTTTTTGTTTTTAGTGATTGTGCTTGTTCCCTATCGTTCTGAGCATCATCTCAGAAGATTTAAGTGCATTGCCCATTTCTTCAGAGTAGACTCAGCCAGTCTGTTTGGGTTCAACAGAACTGTTTAGTTTAAAGGGGCTTTAAAGACTATGCACCAGTATGCACCTGTAGCACAGGCTGCCTCCACAGCACATGCTTGTACTGGGCAGGAGGTGGAGATGAACCTGAGTGGTTCTGGATAGGATGAGACAGGATGTTCTGCATTGGGCTGGAGCAGAACCACCTTCAGAGAACAGCTTTGTCCTTCATCTGGTCATCAGGAGTGTGTGTGTGGACCCCAGCGTCAGGCTGCCAGAGGTCTCAGACCTGTGTGTGTGGCAGGAGAATGGCAGGTTGTTGGTTTACTGCTTGCTCACGTGCATCTTGTGTTTTTTTGTGAAGAATTGTATACTGCATGCTAATTCATACAAGGAGCCGTCCCATTACCAGGTACATGCATGCAATCTGTTGTTGGTTTGAATCCACTGTGTGGTGTTTCTGCCTCTATGCTCTGAGTGGGTTGCGTGTCAACATGTATCCTGATCATGGCCCAACCAATCAAACCATTCCTCAGCCTGCAGCCGTTTTTGGGGAGGGATGATGAAGCAGGAGCTGCTGTCCCTCCATGATGGGGAGAAACAGCCAGTGTCAGTTGGTTCCCCCTGGTTCTTCCTGGTTCTCCCTGGTTCCTCCTTGTTCCTCATGGTTCCTCCTTGTACCTCCTGGTACATCTCGGTTCTCCCTGGTTCCTCCTTGTTCCTCTTTGTTCCTCCTGGTTCTCCCTGGTTCCTGCTGGGCTGCAGCCAAGTGTCCACTGTGATTTAACCAGTAGACGTTTCTGTCATTCCAGTTTGGACTCAGTAGCGTCTGGTTGAACGGCCTGAATGATAATCAGAGCTCCCAGCGCTGAGGTGGACGTGACCATGATCAGAGAAACTCTGGCAAATGTTCTGTTCTGTTCTATCTCCACTGTCGCTGAGCAGTAAATGAATACTCGTCACACAAAGACGTGGAATCACTGCAGAGCAGCACAGATCTTTGTTTCATGTTCGCTGTGGATTTACTGCCTGTTGCCCTTTGTCAGCTGGTTTGGCTGCTGAATATAAAGTGGAGAGTCAAAGTGTCACTTTGTCTTAAACCACATCAGGTCCCCTGGAAACAGACGTGTGTTTTTGGTGCTGCCTCCCCACCAAAATAATGATAAAAAAACCCAATTATTTTCCTTTTTGTGTATCAAATACTTTAGGAACTCCAATAGTTTTAAAAACTGTTGCTCTGTTTTTCTTTTATTTTCAAAAGGAACGCATACAGACTGCACCAGGGACAAACACTGAGCAGAACTGGTCAAGAAATTCCTCCACAGGGTTCAAGCTCGGCCAGCCTCAAGCCCCAACAGCAGGGGGGGCCCCAGAGGAGAAGGACCCTCACAGTGCGGGTTAGTAAGGGCTCTGGTTCCAGTGGTCCTATGTGGGAATGTGTTTGGTTCCAGCTGAAGGGCTTCAGACCCGATGCCTTCTGAGCTGCTGGACCTCACAGGGCTCGTTCACACCCGTCAGTCATCCTGTGATTGTCTTTCCCCTTCGCCCCCCCACAATGATGTTCTTTCCTGGTAGAGACCCACGTGTGCCTGCTGGACTGCATTGCTCTAGACCTGCAGGAGATGGACATCTTTGCTGCCGAGCGTCTCCCCAGCCAGCCGTGGGACGGGGGGGCGGGACTCTCTGAGTCTGCAGACCTGCTCTTCCCTACGTACTCAGTCCGTCGCTCCGGAGACAACCTGCTCAAGGACCGCTGCCGCCTGGAGCTCAAGGTGGAGCGCAACCTGGACAAGTAGGACCCGCTTCTGTTCACGTCCCACTGAAGACGGTGGTTCTGTCCAGTTAAAGACGAGCTCTAGAGAGCACAAAACCAGAACTATACTGTCAGGATTATTTAAATAAGAGCTCTACAGACCAGAATGACCAGAACCATACTGTCAGGTTTAAATAAATTAGTTCTCTAGAAAGCAGAATAACCAGAACCCTACTGTCAGGATTAGATAAATTAGAGCTCTAGAGGGCAGAATAACCAGAACTATACTGTCAGGATTAGATAAATTAGTGGTATCACTGGAACTTAAACGTGACCTGCGTGTGTCATGGCGTTAGTGATTTAAAATAATGACAATATGGCTACCCATGAGTTCATTCAGTCCATTGGGAGACGAGTGAAGCGTCAGCGTTAGTTTACCAGTGCTGTCATGTCTGACTAGAAGCTCACAGCAGGTAGCAGACTTAGAATCTATCGTGCCTGAACCCCTCCTGTGTTCTGGACGGCAGGGAGCTGAGCCACGCGGTGCCCGATATGACCATCCACGGCAGCCTGTCGTCGGTTCACTGCTCTCTGGACCTGGAGCACTACCAGCTGATCCGAGGGCTGCTGGAGAACAACCTGGGGGAGCCGGTGGAGGACTTCCTGCGCCCGTACAACCTGCAGGATCCCAGCACCTATGTGAGCACCTGTGCAACATCAGCAAGGATGTGTGATGTTGTCTGGGGTCACGTGAAGTTGTCCCAGTTGCGTGCATCGTGTGGGGTCGCATGTTTTCTTCTCTCTTTAGTCCGTCTCCATTGTTCTGTCTCTTCTCTGGTTGATGACTCTAGTCCGTCTCCAGTGTTCCGTCTCTTCTGTCGTTGATCGTCTCTCTCTTGTCCGTCCCCAGTGTTCCATCTCTTCTCTGGTTGATGGTCTCTCTTAAGTCCGTCTCCAGTTTTCCGTGTCTTCTCTGGTTAACTGACTCTACTCAGTCCGTCTCCAGTGTTCTTTCTCTTCTCTGATTGATCGTCTCTCTTAAGTCCGTCTCCAGTGTTCTGTCTCTTCTCTGATTGATGGTCTCTCTTTAGTCCGTCTCCAGTGTTCCATCTCTTCTCTGGTAGATCGTCTCTCTTAAGTCTGTCTCCAGTGTTCTGTCTCTTCTCTGGTTGATCGTCTCTCCAAAGTCCGTCTCCAGAGTTCCGTCTCTTCTCTTGTTAATTGACTCTCTTAAGTTCTTCTCCAGTGTTCCGTCTTTTCTCTGGTTAATTGACTCTCTTTAGTCCGTCTCCAGTGTTCCATCTCTTCTCTGGTTGATGGCCTCTCTTTAGTCCGTCTCCAGTGTTCCATCCCCTCTTTGGTTGATTGTCTCTCTTTTGTCCGTCTCCAGTGTTTCGTCTCTTCTCTGGTTGATGGTCTCTCTTAAGTCCGTCTCCAGTTTTCCGTCTCTTCTCTGGTAGATCGTCTCTCTTAAGTCTGTCTCCAGTGTTCCGTCTCTTCTCTGGTAGATCGTCTCTCTTAAGTCCGTCTCCAGTGTTCTGTCTCTTCTCTGATTGATGGTCTCTCTTTAGTCCGTCTCCAGTGTTCCATCTCTTCTCTGGTAGATCGTCTCTCTTAAGTCTGTCTCCAGTGTTCTGTCTCTTCTCTGGTTGATCGTCTCTCCAAAGTCCGTCTCCAGAGTTCCGTCTCTTCTCTTGTTAATTGACTCTCTTAAGTTCTTCTCCAGTGTTCCGTCTTTTCTCTGGTTAATTGACTCTCTTTAGTCCGTCTCCAGTGTTCCATCCCCTCTTTGGTTGATTGTCTCTCTTTTGTCCGTCTCCAGTGTTTCGTCTCTTCTCTTGTTAATTGACTCTCCTTAGTCCGTCTCCAGTGTCCCGTCTTTTTTCTGGTAGATCGTCTCTCTCAAGTCCGTCTCCAGTGTTCCGTCTCTTCTCTGGTTGATTGACTCCCTTCTGTCCGTCCCTTCTGGTCTCTGTACAGACGGTGTTGAGCGGTGACGTCTACACCACCCTGTCCTTCCTGGTGGACATGATGGACGTCAGTCTAGAGCTCCTGGACAGCCCGACACCTTCGGAGCCCAATCGTTCATTAGCAAGGTCAGCTGTTCTGTCCTTTTAAATAATTTACAGATACAATCTTTAAAAATTTGTCAAGACTTTTGACCCAACAACCTTCCTTATACCAGAGCTGGGATTTTCATTCTGACCCAACTCATGCTCATTATTTTTAAGTGTTGCTACTAAGACCAATCACAGAACACGTCAGAGATGTTTCCAGGTGTTCCACTGAATCACGTTTCTCCTGCCGGGCCATGTTGGATCTTGGCTGTAAGGTTGTGGGTTCAGATGAGACAACAGGACCCCACACACGTGTTCAGGGGGCGGTGCCCTGCTCCCATGGCAACACAGAGATGCTCATCTTGTCCTCTGAAGCTGTGTCATGTAGGACAGACGGACGTCCCTCAGACCGGATGACCGGTTCTTCAACCACTGGGTCAGGTCTTTGTGGATGAAATCTCGGTGACGGTAAATGACGACGTTTTTCTTGTTTGTCTCTCGCACAGATTTGACTTCATGAAGTCCAAGTTGCTTTTTGAAAGTTTCTCAAATGGCTCCAAGTCTGTGAACTTGGTGTCTCACTCTCTGCTGGCGTACGACACCCGCTACGCTGGGCGGAGTGGGGCGACTCCTGGACGGCCCAACGTCTTTGACTGCATCCTCCAGCCCTCCAGAACCGGCACCAACCGGGCGTCTCTGCAGCTGGAGCTGCATTACAGGTCTGTGAGGTGAAGTGACGTGTTCAGCCATGTTTGGTGGGCGGAGCTGCTCACACAACCTGTCGCGCTCGTCCGCAGGTCGTCGCGTGAGTCCTCATGCTTCACCGTGGTCCTCAACAACCTGAGGGTGTTCCTCATCTTTGACTGGCTGCAGCTGGTCCGGGACTTCCTGCGGGTGCCAGCGGAGAAGGTGTCCGGTGGTGCAGAGGCTCGTCAGCGCTGGTCCAGCACCTCCGGCTCCGACGCCAGCGTGCCCGCCTCCAGCAACACAGAGGCCGTCATGCCAAAGACCGTCAAGAGTGGCGTGGTGACCAAGAGGTCCACGGTGCCCGTCAACCAGGACCACTGCCTGGAGATCAGGATCAACGTCACAGGTGGGGAACCCGACGCTGAGGGTCGTTTTGTACAGCACAGCGACTTCTGTTGCAGGACGCCACGCAGAAAAGCTGCGTCTCCATGACGACAGGGATATTACCCCTAAGACACTGACGAGTCACCGCTCTTCAACGACGTGTGTGTGTCTGGTTGTGTGCAGGGACTGAGTTTGTGGTGGTGGAGGACTCGTCCAGTGTGGACACCAATGCCATCATCCTGAAGGGCACCACCGTCCTCACTTACAAGCCCCGCCTCCTGGACAGACCCTTCTCAGGCAGCCTGGCAGGAATCGAGGTGAGTCCTCAGCCGCCGCTAGCATGTCAGAGAATCTCCGACTAAATGGAATGCTGCTGCTACAGATATCACTAGTGCTGGATCTACTGGCAGCATAAATACAGGAAGTGTCTACCGGAGGACTTCAGGTCCAAACTCATCAGGTTCTGTCTCTGTTTCCTGGTTTCATTTCCAAAACAAAAGCTCACCAACTGTTGAATATTTTTTCACACAACTGTGGACAACATGAACATGTTTGGTTTGCGATTTAGAAACTAGTTGTCATGGTAACAAGTAATCTTTTGAGTCTGGGACGGACGTTTTTTCCTGGGGCTTCACACGTCTCAGTGTTTAGTTCGTTTTTGCTCTCATTACATCCCGCTTCGAAGCGGTGACGTAATGTAATTGTCACCGTTTGTTCATCCGCCCGTCCGTTTGTCCACCAAACACCTTCGCAAACCGTTGCAGATAGAAAGATGAAACAAAAAGCACATTACTCGGGCAGCAAAGGGGATGAAAATGAGATGAAGACCTTGGGAAAACTAGGTCAAGGTCAAATTTCAAGTTTTGTACACTCAGGAACTACTGTAGATAGAAAAACGAGGGAGAAGGCCAGTGTGAGTAAGACCGTAGATCAAAGCAGCAGCTTTGATCTATGACAGTAAGTCAGAGCACTAGCTTTGATCTTTGACCTATGCAAGTAGGTCAGGGTAAAATTTTTATTTCAGGGGTGTCGCGGGATGTTGCAGTCTGTGACTGTATTGGTTCTTGTTTATTGATTTGTTTCTGTGCAGTGTTTTATATTGCACCTGATAAAGACCAGAACGAGAATGATGGAACAGAACCAGCTGAGATGTTGTAGGTGGAGCTCAGCGTCCAGCGCGGCGACTGGGCTTCAGTAGGCTTCACTCACCTTCTTGCCTTCTTGGGTGGCCCAAGCCACCCAAGCCCAGTGGCCGCGTCCAGCGCGGCGACTGGGCTTCAGTAGGCTTCACTCACCTTCTTGCCTTCTTGGGTGGCGTCCTCAGGTGTTCTCGTGTCGGCTGGGCAGCGAGCAGGAGACGGCGCTGTCCATCATCGACCCGGTCAACATTCAGGTGGAGCTGTGTGGAAGCCCCACCTACCAGAGCAGCTCGGGGCTGCTGGACGCCTTCAACGTGGAGGACATCCCGCCGCTGCTGGAGGTCAGCGTCACGACGTCTCCGTGCGGTGGTGAGTAGCTGGTGAACGGCGGACGGATGCTAACAGCGCTCGGGTCCTCTTGTCAGGTCCAGTTTCCTGCTCTGGACATCAGGTTGTCCTACAACGACATTCAGCTCTTCTTAGCCATCGCCAAGTCCATCCCCACTACCGGGACTGGCCTCCCCCCTGATGGTGACAGTGTGACAGCGTCCAGCAGCGAGTCCACAGCTGCAGCCAGGGACAGCTTTGGACAGAAGACCCAGGAACTCATAGGTATGGAGACGCTGCAGCGCTTCAGATGCCACCAGCACAGTTCTGTCATGCATAGTTTACCACCCGTGTCATTTGTGTTCAGAATAGAAGACTATGATTTAATCGCACAGATTTTGACTGCGTTTGTGTTTCCTGTGCACAGATGGCCAGCTGACACGTCTACAAGACCTGGGCTTCAGGAGAGATGACTGCAGAATGGCCCTGCTGCACTGCAAAGGTGACGCCACGTTTCAGACATGACGTTTCAGACCTCACTGTAACGACAGCGGCTAACAGACGATGCCGTTCCTCAGGCCAGCTGGACCAGGCTGCTACGTGGCTGCTGGAGAACGCCGAAGCCGTGGCCGTCCGTCCCAGAGCCAGAGCCGAGTCAGGCTCCGGCAGACACTCGGCTCCTCTGTCAGGCGTGGAGCTGAAGGCCGAAAGCGTCTGCATCTGCTTCATCGACGACTGTCTAGACTGTGACATCCCTCTGGCCGAGTTCACCTTCTCAAGTAGGTGTCTGTCTGTCTGACTGTCTGTCATTGTGTCTGTTTCTTTGGCTGTCTGTCTGTCATTGTGTCTGTCTGTTTGTTAGTCTATTTGTTTGTATGTTTGTCTTACTGTTTGTTTTCATTGTTTTGTGCTCCAGCATCGCCAACTAGTGTGAGCTCACCCCCACCCCCCCTTGTGTAAATAAACACAATACACCCTCCCTCCCCCCTTCAGGCTGTCATAGGATTAGGGTTTATGTGTTTCACTGGAGTAAGAACTGATGTCCATTGTTTGGAGCCAGAGACACCGGTGACACACTCCTAGCTGTTTCTGTGTTGGAGGTGATCGGTTCATGTCCCACAGTCTGACAACCGTTCCAGGTGTCCATCAGGTTTGTGTCTTAGTCTGGTGTGAAGCTAGAACCACTGCGACTGGACCAAGAATGAAGAAAGAAACCACTGCGACTGGACCAAGATGAAGCCAGAACCACTGCAACTGGATGAGGATGAAGCCAGAACCACTGCGACTAGACCCTGGATGAAGCCAGAACCACCTCGACTGGACGAGGGTGAAGCCAGAACCACTGCGACTTGATCGTGGATGAAGCCAGAACCACTGCAACTGGACGAGGGTGAAGACAGAACCACTGCAACCGGACAAGGGTGAAGCCAGAACCACCACGACGGGACGAGGGTGAAGCCAGAACCACTGCGACTCAGCATGGGTGAAGACAGAACCACTGCGACTGGACGAAGGTGAAGCCAGAACCACTGCAACTAGACCCATGGATAAAGCCAGAACCACTGCGACTGGACGAGGGTGAAGACAGAACCACTGCAGCTGGACCGAGGTTGGGGACTGAAACAAAACGCCCAAGACTGAAGTGACTGCTCCTGACCTTTAGCTTCTTTGCTACGTGACCATCCAGAGTGTAAAAGTGTTTTTGACGACTTGAGAACGAAGCTCACACCTCTGTGAAAAACGATCACATGACGTCATGCCATTCATAGTTTGTCTGTTTGTCTTCTCTCGTTGCAGGACTCAACGTGCTGCAACGCATCGGTTCCACCCAAGAAGGCACCGCCAGCTTCACCCTGTCTGGAGACTACTACAACAGAGAGCTGGCAGGTAATGAGATCCATCCCAGTCTGATGAAGAATGACTCCATCACATTGTAACACATTTAGGGCTTTTCAGCAAATCTCTGGAGAAGGTTCTCTTTGACATGACAGAAATTCAGGCATTCGCGCATCAACACGCACGACTTCAACTCATCACAGATTTTTATTAGGTAGTCACATGATACCGTACGCGCATTCTATTGGTTGACGGCATCTGGAAGTGCGCTCCATTCCATGAGTCTCGGACTTCCGTGAGAGACAAAAGTGCCTTAAACAGTCTATCAGAGTGTAAGAAAAAGGTAATACAGATAGAAGGTGGTTTAATATTATAGTATGGAGAGAGTTCATAAACGTTTACATTACTGTAAATAATAAAATAAATAGTTTGTCACATAATTGCAGAATACGTTATTCGCGTGTGGTTCCTGGAACACATTAACCTTGGGTAACGAGGGCACACTGCAGTTTGGTTTAGTTTAGTTTGGTAGAATTTGGTTTAGTTGAGTTTGGCTGAGTTTGGTTTAGTAGGCTTTGGTTTAGTTTGATTTAGTTTAGTTTAATTTGGTTGTGTTTGGTTTAATTTAGTTTGGTTTGGTTGTTTGAGTTTTGTTTAGTTTTGTTATTTAGTTTAGTTTTTGTTTGGTTTGGTTTAAATTTAGTTTAGTGTAGTTTGGTTGAGTTTTTTTTAGTTTCAGTTTAGTTTGGTTTAGTTTAATTTGGTTGTGTTTGGTTTTGTTTAGTGTAGTTTGGTTTGGTTTATTTTAGTATAATTTTAAATGACAGAATAAAACAATAATAACCAATAAGGTCAACAGATGCAGGCTCTTTCCAGTAATGATGTGGTTGACCTACGTCAAAGCATCATGGTCTTGCTCGCTGTGGTGTTGGCAGGCTGGGAACCCTTCGTTGAGCCCTGGCCTTGCTTCCTGTCCTGGCAGCAGCAGGCCGCCGGGCGGCTCCACCCTCCACGAATGAAGATGGCGATTCGAGCCAAGCAGAGACTGGATGTGAACATCACGTCTGCTCTACTGGGTGAGGACGTTGGTTGACTTCTTGTCCACATTTATCTACCTTTATAAAAGGATTTCAAGTTGGTTCTCACATCACAGTTTACACACACAATGTGTTTAATATTAGAGATGAAGCTAATGCTGGCTGTAGGGTATCCTGCCTTCAGAGATTAAATCAATCAGTTCCACTCAGTGGTTTCTGGCCACCAGCAATGTCTTCATCCGTCTGTCTGTTTTCCCCAGAGCAATACAACACCACTAAGAGCTCCTGGATGGCCGACTACTGTAAGGAGGAGGAGCAGAGCCAGGCCCCGCCCCTTCAGCCCTGGAGGGGCTGCTCAGGTGACCCGCCTTGCATTGGACAGAGTAAGTCCAGCCCACACATTGTTTGTCTGAATGGATTGAATGGAAAGCATTAATGTTAGAGTGCCACTAACGCGCACGGATGACAAAGCTGTCTGCAAAATGTGCACATTTAATACGTCTATAATGAAAAGTGTGATGTTGTCAACCTGTGGTTGGGTCAGAAAAATGTGCTCGTGATATTTACTGTCCTTCTTTACTTTACTTTATTATGGATCCCCATTAGCACTTGCAAATAAGCGTGGCTATTCTTCTTGAAGTCTACATTTCATTATGTCTGTAATAAAGTACAACATTCCTTTGTTGAATGAAATCCATAAAACAAAGCAACAGAAGCTGCCAGCGCTCCAACTGATGAAGAGTTAATCCAGTGTTAATAGAATACAGTTTTGATGACCTGCTGCTCCTTTCAAACGTCTGGAGAATCACTGACAGGAAGTTATTACTTCCCGTTATTTTAAGAAACATCGACTGACCCGAGCTGGAGGCGAACTGACCGGAGCCTCTCTGGTTGACCATGTATGGACAGATTGGTGAGGTGCATTTCTCTGAGGAGCCTTTAATGATATGAGATGCATTCACACACACCGACCACCGGTCTGCCGCCTCCAGTGACAACTCATGTGACGCTCCACTGGGGACTAGTGTGACACTCCAGTGAGGACTTGTGTGATTATCCAGTGATGACTTGTGTGATGCTCCAGTGAGGACTCGTGTGACCCTCCAGTGAGGATTTGTAAGATGCTGCAGTGAGGACTAGTGTGACGCTCTAGTGACGACTTTTGTGACGTTCCAGTGTTGACTTGTGTGATTCTCCAGTGTGAACTATTGTGACACTCCAGTGAGAACTTGTGTGACGACCCTCCAGTAACAACTTTTGTGACACTCCGGTGGGGACTAGTGTGACGCTCCAATGGAGACTTCTGTGACGTTCCAGTGGCGACTCATGTGACACTACCTTGACAGCTAGTGTGACACTCCTTTGAGAGCTAGTGTGGTGCTCCAGTGAGGACTAGTGTGATGCTGCAGTGAGGACTAGTGTGACGCTCCAGTGACGACTTGTGTGACCCTCCAATGACGACTTGTGTCATGCTCCAGTGACGACTTCTGTGACGCTCCAGTGAGTACTAGTGTGACACTCCAGTGAGAACTAGTGTGACGTTCCAGTGAGGACTGGTGGGATACTCCAGTGAGGACTAGTGTGACACTCCAGTGAGGACTGGTGTGACAGTCCCTTGAGAGCTAGTGTGACGCTCCAGTGATGACTTTTGTGACGCACCAGTGGGAACTAGTGTGATGCTCCAATGGAGACTTCTGTGGCGTTTCATTGAAGACTTATGTGACACTCCAGTGAGGACTAGCGTAACCATCCATTGGTAACTTCTGTGACGCTGCAGTGAGGATTCGTGTGACGCTCCAGTGGGAACTAGTATTACGCTCTAGTGAGGACTCCTGTGACCCTCCAGTGAGGACTAGTGTGACGCTCCAGTGGGGACTAGTATGATGCTGGGTGGTGTCGTCACTAGACAGATGAGTTCCAGTTGAGCATGATGTGCACTCTTCAGAAAAGCAGTAATGTGAGCGTGTGCAGGTGTAACCCTTTGTGTGCCACTGCATGTGTATGTTGTGTAGTAACTGTCTCTCTCTGCTATCAGGTGCTCCTCTCGCTCACCTTAGAACTAGGAGCTCAGCCAGCTTGGCCTGCCTCGAGCAACAGATTCCCTCCAGAGGTACAGTTCAGAGTTTAGTCTCTCAGACAGTCGCCTTCAGCCGATGTCATGGACTCTTGTCCATGGGTAGGTGTGTGTAGGCTTGTCGTAGGGCTACAGACGTCTCCATGATAATCAAACTGTACATTCATGCGGACCAACTTTTAACAACAATTGAATGATATAATCCAGGTTCTATCACACCTGTCTTGTTCAAGCCTAGCAGTCATGTTGTGTAAGCAGCAAGTGTGTTTGCCTCCTGTGTGTATGTGTGTGTGTGTGTGAGATGTTGCTCGTTTTCTACTGGCTGGTTAGCTGAGTTGTGTGCATGTTGTTGTCACTGATGCTGTCTAACAGAAGACGGCTAGCGTGGTCTACCTGCTGTTTGAAGGCTACAGCAGTGACACGCTTCACAACATGTTTGTAACACGCTAGTGTGGCTCTGACATCATCCGCCCCTCCCTCGCCTGGCAACACAGGATTGGTCAGGTTAGCTGGCTAACTGCTAACTGAGCCTCACACCTGTAAGGCGTGTAGAAAGCTTTCATTAGATCCTGTTTGGTGTCTTGGTCTTCATGGTCATTGATAATCAGTCAGGCTATTTTATGTAGATTTGATTTTGTCAAACCTAAATCTCAAGTCAAGATAATTTTAGTTATCCAGCTCCAAATCACAACTTAAGTCCAATGAAGGCGCTTTAAAGAACAGCAGGTCTAGATATTTTCTTTTCTGGAGACCCAACAATCCCCCATGAGCACCAACCTGGACTCTGAAGAGAAAACACTTGCCTGTACCAGGTACAAACCTGGGCTAGATCCCAGCTGGGGTGTGACGTGTCTCTTTTGAAATGAACAGGCCCTCCCCCCATCCCACCCACCCCCCATCTCTTTCCATGTCTTCTGCTCTGTTCTTGCTCTGCATGACGTGTCTCTGCTTTTCACTGCATGGCCAGTGTTTATGAAGCCGTGGTGAAAATGCACGTGGTGTTCGCCGCTACTGAAGGTGTCAGTTGCCTTGTGGTGGACGTAGCTCCACCGCATCTGATTAATCGATCAGAAGAAACTTCTGATTGCACGTTGTGGGCCGTTTCTTTTTGCGCTGGTGTGGGAGTGGAAATAGATTTTGATACTAAGAGGCTGGTTTGAAAGTCAAATGAATGGGTTGGAGTGTCTGCAAGGGCTTGAAGTGGAGCTCCAGCCTTCCTTCTGGAAGGTTTCAGGACACCAGGGTTCAACACTTTGGTCTTTGTTGCAGCAACTAAATAACTAGTTCTCCTTCACCAGCGTTGTGCTTCCATGAATCTTTTTAAATGACATTCAGTACAGTTGTTGGCATGTCTTTACAGTTTGAGTGTTTCACTCAGTGGTAAGTATAGAACACACTGGTGAAACTGTGTTCACTGTCACTGCTAGAAGTGATTTGTGTGGTTAGGACTGTTTTTGGGGACTTTTATTTGAAGTCCAGCTGTTTTCACACCACATTCTGTTCTGTTCTCTGGTTCCTCCAGCAGAGATCCGGCTGTCCAGGAGGAGGCAGCCGTTCGTGCCCTACGCCCTGCGGAACCACACAGGATGCACCATGTGGTTCGCCACGCTGACGACGACCCCCACAAGGTACGACCGATAGGGTCAAAAGGTCAGCAGGTACTGAGGTGGGGTAGATCCACACAGTAAGGCTCCAGCAGGAAGCTGCATGGATGGATGATGGATGGATGGATGATGGATGGATGCTGTGCTCTTAGTGAATTGCAGTGACTATTAAACATGACTTCCTTCGGCGTCTCAGAAATTTTCTAATGACCTTCATCGGCCTTCAGCTCAGCTGTTGAAGCTCTGAGGATGTTTATCTTTCATCAGTTGATGATGAAAGATAAACATCTGGACCTCCTTCAGTGTCTGCTTGTCCCCTACAGGGTGGCGCTGTCCCACAGCAGCAGTGCAGACTCCATCTCTCAGGTCCAGGGCGCTGGAGGCGATGACCCCCACAACGTCAGCCAATGGAGCGAGGTTCTGCCTGGGGAGGAGGTTCCCTTTGAGTTTGAAGCCCGTGAGAAGCGTCGCCACCGGTACGGCTCTGGGGGCTCTGGGGGCTGTGGGTGGATGACGGGGATGGGGTGTCTGTCTGTGGTTCTGACGGCTGTCTGTGGTTCTGCTCAGACACACTCATGAGCTGAAGCTGCACCAGCTGCTGGTGCGGGTGTGTGGGTGGGAGCAGGTCAAGCCCGTGTCCGTGGACAAAGTGGGCGTGTTCTTCCGTTACGCCGCCGCCGACAGGAACAACGCGTCCAATACGGTGAGGTTCTCAGGAAGCACCAGATGTTCACCTGAAGCTGTTTCTCCTGAAGCTGCTCTGTTGGACTGATGATAAATGCTTCATCTCTTTTTCATATTTTGACATGTTTATATCAGAACGACGCTGCTGTCTGTGTGAAACGTGTGTTCTTCACGCCTCCACAGGTCGGCAGTCCCATCAGCAGAACCAACATCATCCACCCCCACGTTTATGTGAGTCCTGTACCCCCCCCAGCAGCAGCTGTAGCGCTAATGTACCCCCGGAAACACTGTTTGTGATGCTAACACGCTGTTTGTGATGTGACCTACACGTCTCCTTGTAGGTCACATGACGTCATATGACCTACAGGGCGACGTGTAGACGTGTGAACCTGCATTCAGTCTTAACGTTGACTCTTTTGCCCCCCCTCCAGTTCTCACCCTTGCCCCCGGTCAGGGTGGTGTTCTCCATCACCATGGAGGGTAGCGCCAGGAAGGTGATCACCGTCCGCTCTGCCCTGATGGTGAAGAACCGGCTGGACGTTCCAATGGAGGTCAGACTGGACAGCCCGTCTGCTCCTGACAGTAAGACTCCAGACCATTGAATCATCTCAAACCAATTAGGTTGTGTTTGATGAGCTGTTTCCTGTTGGGAGTTGTTTGTCTCGTAGTGTGGTCACACACACCTGTAGTGTTGATGCCACATCAACACTACAGGTGTGTGTTCAGGGTTCGCTGTGTGTGTCTGTGTTGCCAGAGCCGGTTGTGCTGCCCCCGGTGCTGCCGGGAGGGGCCCTGGCCGTCCCCCTCCACCTGACCAGCTGGCGCCTGCAGGCGCGGCCCAAAGGGCTGGGCTTGTTCTTCTGTAAGGTGCCCGTCCACTGGACCAGCGTGGAGCGTCCTGGAGAGATCAGCAGCAGCAAGAGGGAGTGTCACTCCGCCGACGTGGACGACAGCGTCAAGCACAACTTCAGGTACCTCCAGCGGACATCTGGGTTCTTCTGGTTCCCGTCCGGTCCGACGTCCTCCCGTCTGCACCCTGCAGGTTCTGTGTCATCATCAAGAAGGAGAACTACCCAGAGCAGCAGTCTGCGAAGAAGGACTCTGGCAGCACCCAGCAGATCTACCGGCAGCCGGGTCACACCGTCTCCCTGCTGCCCACCATGGTACTGGCCAACCTGCTGCCCTGTGAGCTGGTCTACTACATCAAGGGCTCGTCTATCAGAGGCTCCCTGAAGCCAGGGAAGGAGGCCGTGCTGCACGCCGCCGACACCTCGCAGAACATGGAGCTGGGTCAGGACCCGTCACAGGTTCAGCGTTCCAGTGTTCTCCTGGTTCTATCTGCTGATGTTGTTCATGTCTTCACTCAGGGGTGCTGCTGGAGAACTTCCCTTTGTGCAAAGAGCTGCTGATCCCCCCCGGCACCCAGAACTACGTGGTGCGCATGAGGCTATACGACACCAACAAGCAGCTGCTGTGTCTCACCATCCGGATCGTTTTGCGGGCTCCAGGGGCGTTGAAGATCCTCATTTCTGCCCCCTACTGGCTCATCAACAAGACGGGTAACGCTCTCACCTGGTGCTAACGCTCGTGTGCAGCTTTCTGAAAAACCCTGCAGTGACTCCGTTCATCTGGTCTCCCTCCAGGTCTGCCGTTAATCTTCCGTCAGGACAACGGTAAATCTGACGCAGCCGGTCAGTTTGAGGAGCACGAGTTGGCCCGGAGCCTCAGTCCATTACTGTTCTGCTATACCGACAAGGAGCAGCCTGCCATGTGAGTGTGGATCAGACCCCCCCCCTCGACCAGCAGTCCTCCAATCGGTCTCAGATGGAGAAAGTATTCACCCATCCTCGTGGTGTCCTGATCTCAGGTGCACGATGCGGATTGGGAAAGGGATCCACCCGGATGGAGTCCCCGGGTGGTGCCAGGGCTTCTCCCTGGATGGGGGCAGTGGAGTCCGAGCAGTGAAGGTCATCCAGCACGGCAACAGGCCTGGCCTCATCTACAACATAGGTGAGTCAGAATCACCTCAGAAGGAGCGTGGAGCGCAAAGCTGGCAAGATTTAACATATGGCCTGTAGCCGTGGAAATCCATTTTCCACAACAGATAGAGGGCGTGACAATAGATGGAGGGCGTGGTAATAGATATAGGGCATGTCAATAGATGGAGGGTGTGGTAATAGATGGAGGGCGTGTCACACATGACTTTATTGGATGTGATCACGTCTCTTTGCTGCTGCGTTTCACCCGTTCACTGTCCACCGTTTGATCAACAGGCATCAGCGTGCGGAAAGGAAAAGGTCGCTACAGAGACTCCCACATCGTGACCTTTGCCCCGCGGTACCTGCTGGACAACCGCTCCACCCACAAACTGGCCTTCGCGCAGAGGGAGTTCGCCAGAGGAAAGGTGAGAAACATTCAGACCCCCTTTGACCACCAGAGGGAGCTGTAGGACATTCTGTAGGTCTAGAAGCTGTAGGACATCCGGTAGTTCTAGAAGCTGTGGGACATCTTGTAGGTCTAGAAGCTGTAGGACATCCTGTAGATCTAGAAACTGCAGGACATCCTGTAGGTCTAGAAGCTGCAGGACATCCTGTTGATCTAGAAGCTGTAGGACATCCTGTAAGTCCTCATGAATGATTTGTGGTCCAGCAGTGACATCATGAGCTGGTGGGCGGGTTGTTCTCCTAGCAGGTGCTTCTCTCAAGAGGCCACTAGTCTGTCAGAACCGCAGTAGAGACGAGGGACTGTTCTGAAGGTGAGGTGCTGATGAGGGTCCGGTCCCCTTTCTGGAGATGTCAGAGTGTACCTGTGGTTGTTGGGTACTGTTTACCCTGAGGTCAGGGCTCAGTGTGGCTGAGCTGGTGCCTGTATGGACCTTGCCCCCCCCCCACCAGCGATCCTGGGTTCAACGCTCTTGGATGCTCTGGTTCGTGTAGGGCGTTCCGTATCAGCCCTATGTGAGATCATGGTGGGTCCAGCAGCAGTGACCCCTTGCCTTTGTTCCAGGGGACGGTGAACCCAGAGGGGTACATCTCCACCCTGCCCGGCTCCAGCGTGGTGTTCCACTGGCCCCGCAACGACTACGACCAGCTGCTGTGTGTGCGCCTGATGGACGCCGGCGACTGCACCTGGTCAGGAGGCTTCGAGGTCAACAAGCCCAAGTCCTTCCATGTCAACATGAGGTGAGACTGTCTGACCCGCTGAACCAGCCAGGTGGAGAACACCAACACCATTACCACCAACTGTCCCTACATCAGCTACACCTCTTACACCTCTTACACCACCACCGGAGTCACGTTTGGCTGACTGAGTCATTAACAAGAGACAAACACAAGAAAAAAACAGCGAAATACGTCACAAAGTTACGGAAAGTTAAAAAAGTTCCAGACTGTGGTAGATGAACGGTAGCGCGCGCAGTCATGTGTCGCATGTAAATGAAACGCATGTGACCTCGGGGGTGGGTGTTGGTTCTCTGGAGACTTGAGGTTCTGTGTGCTGATTGGTTCTGCTCTAAAGTAGCTGAATCAGCGTTTTGTGTTTGTGTTGAGCGGCTGCTTTTGAATGACTGTCCATGTGTGTCCCCCCCCGAACAGGGACACCCTGGGGAACTGCTCTTTCCTGCGGACTGAGGTCACCCTGAAGGGCGCCACCTACCAGATCTCCTTCACCGACACCGACCAGCTCCCCCCACCCTTCCGCATCGACAACCTGTCCGAGGTTAGACTGACTCACTACTCACCATCAGTGGGGGGGGCCCAAAGCAGTGGGGCCTGATGGGGGCTGGTTCACGCCCGCTGTCCTTCACTCCTGGACTAAAGGCAGGTCTGAACCCCCCCAGGTGCCCATCCAGTTCTGGCAGCACGGCGTGGCGGACCTGCGGCTGCATACGGAGGTGAAGGCGGGGGCGCGGCTGGACTTCGCTTGCGACGAGCCCACGTTGCCCCCCTACCTCACGCTGACGGTGAAGGGGGCGGGCTCCTCCGAGGTCACCGCCGACATGAACTTCTTCAGGGAATACAACAAGCTCTACTACGAGAACTTCATCTACATCGCAGCCACACACACCTTCTCCCAGTACGGACGGGGCCACTCCCACACGTGATGAAATCATGTCACATGGTTCTGTGTCTGTCTGAGGGGGGGCTCACATTGGCCTGTCGTTTCAGGAGCCCTGAGCAGAGGCCTGCTGGGAGGAGGCGTCCGGCCGGCTGTGCTGAGCTGGTTCTGGACGTGGACCCCAAGACGCAGCGGGTCGTCCTGAAGAAGAAGGTGCCTTAGTAGTGGGGGGTGGGAGGTGGGTCCCAGAACCCCCCATCACTGTCATGGCTCTAACACTCTCTCCCTGTGCAGGAACCAGGGAAGCGATCCCAGCTGTGGAGGATGACGGGCTCTGGGATGCTTTGTCATGAAGGCTCGTCCCCCCCCCAGAGCAAGCCGGCCCAGCCCCGCCCCCTGGACTCAGTGCTGGTGCTAGACATCGCTGGGCTCGCAGCAGTCAGTGACAACAGGTGTGTTGTGTGGGGGGGTTCGGTGGCGGTGGGGGGTAGTTCAGGGCCGGGAGCAGCGCTCAGACCTATCATCTTTGTCCCCCCCAGCTTTGAGCCCCTGATGCTGAGGAGGCCCGACCCGCGGCGTAGCACCACCCAGACGTGGTACTTCAGCTCGGGCATGCTGACCTGTGGTCTACCCCGGCTGGTGGTCCAGGTGAGGGGGGGCCGGGCCGGCCTGTGCGATGGAGCCCAGGTGGTGCTGGGACCCGACTCCCTGCTGCAGGCCCCCCCCGAGCAGCAGTTCATCAACCAGAAGATGAGACCTGGGTCTGGGGTGCTGTCGGTCCAGGTGCTGCCCGACGGGCCCACACGTGTCCTCCAGGTCAGTGTCCGTCTATTCACTCTGGAGCTCCACAGGCAGAGCACTTCCTGTCAGCTGACCTTCTGTCATGACACCTGGACTTTCACTTCCTTAACCAGTTTCAGTCTTTATCACAACACCCAGAGTATTAGAAAGTTAAATCTGGATGAGACATGTTCCGACCCGTGTAGCCGGTGCAGCTGGCACCGTTAGCGCTGTTAGTAGCTCTCAGCTCTCTGCTGTCCATTTGTTTCTAGATCAGTGACTTCAATCAGAGGAGAACCATCCAGAACTCGGACCGAACCAAAGAGGACGTGAAAGCAGAGCCCGAGCAGGAGCTGGAGGTAGAGAAGCCCTCACCAGACTCATCATCATTATTATGTCATTAATGTATTTGATAGAAACCTCTGTTTAAATGACGACATGCTGGGGGTGTGGATTCCGGTTGAGAGTGTTTTTTGTTGATCAAACCACGTGAGCATCACTGAGCAGTTCCACCATCAGCACCGACTGTAGGTCAAACCCTCGTTGGGCTGAGCTGTGTGACGGAACAGAACCAAAGGGCTGTGTGTGAATCGACTCACCGATTGGTGTTGGGTCACAACAGTTACATTATGTTAGTCTGGCAAAGATGACACGTCCCAAAAAGATGTACAACACCTGCAACTCTGATCTGAGTCCCAAGAGCAATCCATGTCTGGTGAGGAATGACTCTCAGCAAATGTAGGACAACGGACAGGAGACTAGAACCCACGTCCAGCTGTGCTGCAGCTGTTGGTTCAGTGAGGTCAGACCTTTGGGGTGTCTTCAGACACTGATCTCCGTCCTGAAGAGATAACAGTTCTTCAGGACGTGGGCATGTCTCCAGACTCCAGGCATGATGGATCGTGTGATGAGGTCCAGAAGCTGGTGGGACTCTCGTGGTCTCTCTGGTGGGGCTCTTGTGGTCTCTCTCGTGGGACTCTCGTGGTCTCCCTAGTGGGACTCTTGTGGTCTCTCTGGTGGGACTCTTGTGGTCTCTCTGGTGGGGCTCTTGTGGTCTATCTTGTGGGACTCTCATGGTGTTTCTGATGGGACTCTCGTGGACTCTCAAGTGGGACTCTCGTGGTGTTTCTGATGGGACTCTTGTGGTCTTTCTGATGGGATTCTCGTGGTCTCTCTGGTGGGACTCTTGTGGTCTCTCTCATGAGACTCTCGTGGTGTCCCTAGTGGGACTCTCATGGTTTCTCTGGTGGAACCCTCATGGTCTCTCTGGTGAGACTCTCGTGGGCTCTCGTGGTCTCCGTAGTGGGACTCATGCAGTCTCTCTGGTGGGACTCTCGTGGTCTCTCTGGTGGGACTCCCGTGGTCTTTCTGATGGGACTCATGGTCTCTCTGGTGGGACTCTCGTGGTCTCTCTGGTGGGACTGTCATGGTCTCTCTGGTGGGACTCTCGTGGTCGCTCTGGTGGGACTCTCGTGGTCTCTCTGGTGAGCCTGACTGTAAACCCCCTTCAGGTGCTGGTGAACTTGGAAGACGGTCTGGGCGTGTCCCTGGTCAACAAGGTTCCTGAGGAGCTGGTGTTCACCACCCTGTCTGGTATCTACGTCCACGTCACCCGCACCGCTGCCAGCGAGGTGCTGGAGCTCAGCATCCAGAACATCCAGGTGAGACACGACCCATTGTCCACCGTCAGTGGGGGTCTTCACAGGGAGACGGGACTGTGAGAGACAGACACGAACACACGTCGTCCTATGGGGGGGGTTGACTTGTCAGCCCTGCCTGAACTTTTCAACTGTATTTTGAAACTTCTGTCATTTCAAAAATATTATATCAAATGGTTCTGTCTTAAGTGCTGTGATGTGCCAGGTGCTGTGATGTTGTACATCTTGTTGTCATGAGGTGTGTGAACGATGTGTTTTATGTGGGGGGCGTACCAGGTGGACAACCAGCTGCTGGGGACCACCCAGCCCGTGATGCTGTGTGTGACCCCCGGCTCCAGTGACGGCGGCAACAACGACAGCGGCCCCGCCCTGCAGGTCAACTCGGTGAAGGTCCCCAGCAGCCTCATGCTGACAGATCTGTTCAAGGTGAGCATCACACACTGTTGTGTCACACGGCGCAGCTGCCAGGGCTCCCCCAGCCTTCATACCAACAGCCTCAGAAGCCTACTGGGAACAATGAGAAATCTTCGGCCATCCCAGCTCCTGGACTAACATCAGGTGTTATATACACGAGAGGTTCTGACTCCATGTTAACACGGAATCTGTGGGACCCTCAGGCAGTGAAACAGTCCAAGTTTCTCTATTGGGACCTGAACCAAACTTGTATGGACTCTTTGTTTCAATGCAGTTTGTGTGTCGTCCCTCACCCATGAGTAAACTAACACTGAAACACCATGACCTGAGCATCATACATGACCCCTAACCCTATCCCTAACCCTAACCCCTACTAACCCTAACTCCAACCCCTACTAACCCTATCCCCAGCCCCTAACCCCTACCAACCCTATTCGTAACCCTAACCCCTACTAACCCTATCCCTAGCCCCTCCTAACCCTATCCCTAACCAAAACCTCTAACCCTACTAACCCCAAACCCTAACCCCTATTCCAAATCCCTGACCCCTAACCTTGAAACCCTTTACTCTAACCTCTAGCCCAAAGTATCAAGATCGTATCATAGACTGCACAACATATTAAGAAAGGTATATTAATATATTAACAAAGCTATATTAACATTCACAAAGGTATATTAGCACATTAAAAAAGGGATAGTAATATATTAACAGATATATTAACAAATTCACAAAGGTATATTAGCATGTTAAGAAAGGTATAATAATATATTAACAAAGGAATAATAGAATATTAACGAAGGTATATTAACATATAAACAAAGGTATATTAACGTGTTAACAAAGGTATATGAACGTGTTAATAAAGGTATATTAACAAAGGTATATTCATATATTATCATTCATTCATCTTCCGAACCGTTTTATCCACCGTCACGGGGAGTGGGAGTTCATCCCAGCTGTCTTAGGGCCTAAGGCGGGGCAAGCTCTGGTGCGCCGCGGTATTCATATATTAACAAAGGTATATTAGCATATTAACAGTGTATATTAATATGATAACAAAGGTACATAAACATTAACAAAGGTATATCAACATGTTAACAAAGGTATATTAACATATTAACAAAGGTATATTAACAAAGTTACATTAATATGTTAACAAAGGTAACAAATACTGACAGCCTAACTCTGACGTACTCATGTGTCTGTGTAGGTTCTCAGTTACATATGAAGTAGGAGTTAACCTCTTTTGAGCTTAGCTTTCATCCCAGCTCACCTCGCTGCTTCCTCTGCTGGCAGCGTAATTGTTTTGCTCCCCCAGAGGTCCAACATTGTCTTAAATAATTCATTAAGTGATAAAGGCAAAAATAATAAAAATACAAAAATGTTTGGATGATTGATGTCGTCATGATGTCTTCACAGCACCTCATGGTGACGACTCGGCGCTTCACAGTCATCGTTGAGGAAAAGCTGCTGCTGAAGTTGCTGAGTTTCTTTGGATATGGACAGACAGAAGCTGGTGGGTCCTTAGTAGAACGTAACTGCTCATGTTTATGTGATGCTAGAAATAAAAATAAATTCTAATTGTGATGGTTGCAGAGCTGGAGAAGTTGGACGAGAACCTCCATGAGAAACCTAGTGAGGATGCAGGACATCCGAAGCGTTACTACTTTGAAAACTTGAAGATCAGCCTCCCACAAGTCAAACTGAGTGTCTTCACTTCCCACAAACTGCCACCTGATCTGAAGGTAACTAAACCAGGTCTGTCTTCGTGCCGGTTCTCCTGCGGCTTCCTAAATCTGTCAGTAGATCATCTGTCATGGGGGAAGCAGAACCTTTTGGCTGCTTTACTCCAGAGAAGTCTGGAACTTCTCATCAGCACACCCTTAGGCAGAAAAGATTATGAAAGAAATAGGAGGAACCAAAGCCTCTCGTAGACTGTCCAAACAGAAGGTCTCACCAGCATTCACACTTAATGGTGCTTCAGACACAAAGCCTGTTGACTGTGACTCAACTGTCGCATTAACAACCTCTGGCAAAGACGGACCTTCTGTCCACAGACTAGCGTACTGCTTTAATCTATGGACCAGAGACATTAGGAAGTCACTGCTCCTTCCTGCTCCACAGGCTCTGAAGGGAACCCTGGGCTTCCCTCTAGTTCGGTTTGAGGATGCCATCATCAACATGTACCCGTTCACCAGAGTGCACCCCTATGAGACTCAGGAGATCATCATCAACGACATCCTCAAGCACTTCAGAGAGGTGAGGGGCTCGTCTGTAGGTGGCTTCTAGTTTACTAACCTACTGGACAGTTTCAGATGCATTCAGAACAGCACACTCAAGAAATGTGGTTCATTCAGGATGTTCATCAGTACAGCATCTATGAAAATCAAGTTCAATATCTGAGGAAAAAAAGAGCTGTGAGAAAAACAAACTGGTCTACGTGTCCAGTCAGGCAGGCGTTGAGTTCCTGAGGGATCCTGTTTTGTTTCAACTGGAAAAACCTGGTAAACATGTAAACATGTAAGAATTACATTTAATTCCATAATTACCAGAAATGATCGTTTACCATCACCTGTCCTCTGATGAACAGACACCACAGAGAAAACCTAACCCCAAGACACCACAGAGAACCCCAACCCCTAACCCTAACCATAAGACACCAAAGAGAACCCCAACCCCTAACCCTATGATACCACCTAAGACACCACAGAGAACCCCCAACCCTAACCCCAAGACACCACAGAGAACCCTAACCCCTAACCCTAAGACACCACAAAGAAACCCAACCCCTAACCGTAAGACACCATAGAGAACCCTAACCCTAAGACACCACAGAGAACTCTAACCCCTAACCCTAAGACACCACAGAGAACCCTAACCCTAACCCTACAACACCACAAAGAACCCCAGCCCCTAACCCCAAAACACCACAGAGAACCCTAACCCCTTAACGCTAGGACACCACAGAGAACCCTAAACCCTAAGCCTAACCCTAAGACACCACAGAGAACCCCAAACCCTAAGCCTAACCCTAAGACACCACAGAGAACCCCAAACCCTAAGCCTAACCCCAAAACACCACAGAGAACCCTAACCCCTTAACGCTAGGACACCACAGAGAACCCTAAACCCTAAGCCTAACCCTAAGACACCACAGAGAACCCCAAACCCTAAGCCTAACCCTAAGACACCACGGAGAACTCTACCCTCCATCACCTGTCCCCTCATGGACAGACACCACAGAGCACCCTAACCCTAACCCCTGTCATGATGTGGGGAGTCAGTTTTGCGTGGCATCGTCACCAAGTCGTCATTCCTGTTTTAGGAGCTCTTGAGTCAAGCTGCCCAGATCCTGGGCTCCGTGGACTTCCTGGGAAACCCCATGGGCCTCTTGAATGATGTCACTGAGGGCATGTCTGAGCTGATCAAGTATGGCAATGTGGGTGGCCTCATACGCAACGTCACCCATGGGGTGTCCAACTCTGCTGCCAAGGTAGGTTTCTGTCTGTGACAATTTTTCACTTGTTGCCTGATACTCTTGTTTTTACTTTTGAAGTAACAAATAACCTTTTACCTGATAGACAGATCCAATGAGTAAAGTGTATTTGATGGAAACGTTGGCCGATCCATGTTGCGTGAACATCGTCCGATTGTCAGTTTGCAGGAACGTTGTCGGACGGGCTGGGGAAGACCATGGACAACCGGCACCAGAACGAGCGAGAGTACATCCGATACCATGGGGCCACCAGTGGAGAGCATCTGGTAGCCGGGATCCACGGACTGGCTCACGGTAATGGGGGACATTTGTCTGTCTGGGGGCACAGCCTTAAACCAATCAACAAAGAGGGTACAGTATTTAAAAAACAACAACTAAATGATATGTTGACATGCTGAGAGGTGAGGAGCAGCACTCAGAGGTATTTATGATCCAGCTGCTGCTGCGAAACACCGGAGTCATCAGCAGAAACATGAACGAATGACTAGACATCATTACTGTCCATGACGTCACTCTGTATCGTGTCAAATACACTCCCCCTCGCACCCCCACAGGGATCATTGGAGGCATGACCAGCATCATCACCTCCACAGTAGAGGGGATGAAGACGGAAGGTGGAGTCAGTGGCTTCTTCTCGGGTCTGGGGAAAGGACTCGTTGGCACGGTGACCAAACCGGTGGCTGGAGCGCTGGACTTTGCCTCGGAGACGGCGCAGACGGTCCGGGACATGGCCAGCCTCAGCAACCACAGGTGTGTTCACCCAGTCACGCAGGAGAGGAACATGCTGAGTTGCTGGCACTGAGTTACTAATCATGAAAGCGGACTGTAAATGAAGTGGGTGCTGTGAAATTGAACACATTAAAAAAAAAAAAAAACCGCATGGTTTTTCTGATTGGACAGAAATGTTGCCGCTGGATTTCATATGATTTACGGCTGCTGAAGCTGAGTGATGTATCGGGGAAATCTTCCTGCTACTGATTCTGGTTCATCACTTAATTCATTCTTTCCTACATATGTTTGAACTTAAGTGCATTGTGGTGTTCAGTTCCAGATCAGAACTTCCGGTGTCCTTCCAGCATTTGTGTGATGACGGTTTGGTTTGGCTTGTGTTTAACTTGGTCAATGTGCTGTTAATTTACTCTTTGTCTGTGCAACCATTTCCTGTTTGTGAGCGATGCTGAGCCTCTGAGCCAAACCCCGAGCTAAAAGCCCGAAAGCTAACTCAGACATGACTCTGCAGGGATTAGGGTTGTCATGTTCGCTAAGATGGAGGTGGTCATCATACATTGACAGTTAACACTCCGTCTATCCTCACGTGCATCCGTGTTTTTCAGACTGGGGGTCCAGCGGGTCAGGAAGCCTCGCTGCTGTAAAGGACCTCAGGGTTTGCTGCCTCGATACTCGGCCACCCAGGCCGACGGCCAGGAGCAGCTGTTCCGCTTGACGGACAACATCCACTCGGAGTTGTGAGTGTCATCATATGGCCTGGCTCTGGGTAGACTGTCTCTGACCATCCATCAGTCTAAGACTTCACTGCGTTTCCTTTCAGCTTCATTGCTGTGGAGCCCATTGATACCTACTGCGTCCTCATCTCGTCCAAAGTGGTCTACTTCCTGAAACCGGGGGACTACGTGGATCGTGAGGCCATCTTCCTGGAAGTCAAATATGATGATCTCTACCACTGCCTCGTCTCTAAGGATCATGGGAGGGTGTATGTGCAGCTCACCAAGAAGGCTGAGAGCACCAGCAGTGGTGTTGCCATCCCTGGACCGTCTCACCAGAGACCCATGGTGAGGCGCTGGTGTGACCACGTCAGGTCGTGTCTGTCCTCACTGTGTAATAATCCTCCAACGGTAACCCATTCAGATTAGTGCTGTGGGAAGTTTGTGGAGCAAACCAGTCCGTCATAGGACAGTGTTATGTACCCACATCTAACAGGGGACAGTACCATCTACAAGGTCACATAGTGTTTTATTGATTGATTTATTGATTTAATTGTGCTGCTGATCACATCCTTGACAACAGCCGTCACAGCTTTGCAGACAGGAAGCAGCGATTAGTGCTGTTGGCCCTTCAGTACCAGATTGGTTCCGGTTCTGATGGTGCAGTGTGATCTGATCTCAGGTCAGACCACATTCAAAGGTGGTCTGGGTCTCATCACCTGTACCTTCTGAAGCAAAAGGCCACTTTGACACGCAAAGTGAGTCACACTTCTGATTACTTTTGGTTCACTGTGAACTGGCGACTCATCTGGGGTGTACCTCACCTCTCACCTATAGCCAGCTGGGATAGGCTCCAGGAGACCTGTGACCCATGCTGTGGATAGGTGGCAGAAGATGAGAGCATTCAAGAAGGACGGATGGATGATGGGTGGATTCGTTCGTTCGTTCGTTCGTTCGTTCGTTCGTTCGTTCGTTCGTTCGTTCGTTCGTTCGTTCGTTCGTTCGTTCGTTCGTTCGTTCGTTCGTTCGTTCGTTCGTTCGTTCGTTCGTTCGTTCGTTCGTTCGTTCGTTCGTTCGTTCGTTCGTTCGTTCGTTCGTTCGTTCGTTCGTTCGTTCGTTCGTTCGTTCGTTCGTTCGTTCGTTCGTTCGTTCGTTCGTTCGTTCGTTCGTTCGTTCGTTCGTTCGTTCGTTCGTTCGTTCGTTCGTTCGTTCGTTCGTTCGTTCGTTCGTTCGTTCGTTCGTTCGTTCGTTCGTTCGTTCGTTCGTTCGTTCGTTCGTTCGTTCGTTCGTTCGTTCGTTCGTTCGTTCGTTCGTTCGTTCGTTCGTTCGTTCGTTCGTTCGTTCGTTCGTTCGTTCGTTCGTTCGTTCGTTCGTTCGTTCGTTCGTTCGTTCGTTCGTTCGTTCGTTCGTTCGTTCGTTCGTTCGTTCGTTCGTTCGTTCGTTCGTTCGTTCGTTCGTTCGTTCGTTCGTTCGTTCGTTCGTTCGTTCGTTCGTTCGTTCGTTCGTTCGTTCGTTCGTTCGTTCGTTCGTTCGTTCGTTCGTTCGTTCGTTCGTTCGTTCGTTCGTTCGTTCGTTCGTTCGTTCGTTCGTTCGTTCGTTCGTTCGTTCGTTCGTTCGTTCGTTCGTTCGTTCGTTCGTTCGTTCGTTCGTTCGTTCGTTCGTTCGTTCGTTCGTTCGTTCGTTCGTTCGTTCGTTCGTTCGTTCGTTCGTTCGTTCGTTCGTTCGTTCGTTCGTTCGTTCGTTCGTTCGTTCGTTCGTTCGTTCGTTCGTTCGTTCGTTCGTTCGTTCGTTCGTTCGTTCGTTCGTTCGTTCGTTCGTTCGTTCGTTCGTTCGTTCGTTCGTTCGTTCGTTCGTTCGTTCGTTCGTTCGTTCGTTCGTTCGTTCGTTCGTTCGTTCGTTCGTTCGTTCGTTCGTTCGTTCGTTCGTTCGTTCGTTCGTTCGTTCGTTCGTTCGTTCGTTCGTTCGTTCGTTCGTTCGTTCGTTCGTTCGTTCGTTCGTTCGTTCGTTCGTTCGTTCGGTCGGTCGGTCGGTCGGTCGGTCGGTCGGTCGGTCTGTCTGTCTGTCTGTCTGTCTCTGTGTTTTCAGGTTCTTAGGTCTTGATTCCTTGTCAGTGTCAGGTACCAGATACGAGATTAGTTAGCTAACAAACCACAATGTCAGTACCTGTGTGACAGCCTGATTCAGGTAGATCCAGAATCAGGCCCATCAGTCGCTGTGTTCCAGATCCAGTCTCCTAATGACGGTCTTTCTGGTCCACAGGTCCACGTGAAGAGTGAGAGTCTTGCAATCAAAATCTCTCAAGAAATCAACTATGCCAAAAGTCTGTACTACGAGCAGCAGCTGATGCTCCCCACCACGGAGAACGAGGACTGCCTCCTGCTGGAGTCCTGATCACATGACGTTTGTACCAGTGTTCAGAAAGACACACTGCATCATGGGAAAACTCACACACCCTCTTGGTTCAGCGAGCTAATGTTGGACAAAGCACATAAAAGGGACATGATCACTAGTGAGACGATGTTCAGGAGCGTCCTGAGAGATCTGTAAATATACAGTAAATATACGATTAACTCCTGTAAATATTGTGTTAATGATTGAGAACAATAACAGACGCTGTAACGTCAAAGAGAACTGCCTTAGATTCTATTTTGTGTACCAGAAACTATTGATTTAAGTAGCAGGAGACTGATTTGCACTGAACAGAGACAGCTGGGACCTCAAGTCCGTCGGTCTCGATGGGACCTTAAGTCCGTCGGTCTCACTAGGACCTGACTGAAGCTCCTCAGCGTCATCTTTCTGCCTTTCACAGACCTTCTGGTCCAGAATCTTTACTTTTAACCATCTTTTTTAAAATGTTTTTTCTGAGGCTCACCCGTCTCGCTTCACCTTGAACTCTACATAACCCGTATTTAATGTTGCGGGTCATTTAGGTCTGAGCTGCAGACCAGCCTTCAAGAAGGGAGTGGAACCATTTCCACATGGAGACTCTTCGATAAAGCACCACAGTCACTGAATCCGAGCTGTTTCTGTGGATCTAAAAAAATGGAATGGAATGAACCAGATCTTCATGTCACAGCACTAGTTAGAGAATGTGTGTGTGTGTGTGTGTGTGTGTGTGTGTGTGTGTGTGTGTGTGTGTGTGTGTGTGTGTGTGTGTGTGTGTGTGTGTGTGTGTGTTCAACTCCGTTTGTGTGCATGTCAGGATGTGGAACCTACTGATCAAGAGGAAAAGTGAAATCAACAACTCTATATATAGTAATCTTGCATAACAGATTATATAAAAGTTAATTAAAAAAAACTTAAAGTTCCGTATTCTGTTGTTTTTAATTCATGTCATTCAGCTGTCACACGTCCAACTACACTGTATTTGAAACGTCTCGCCCCACAGTGATCCATGGACTTCGATATCTTTTGATTGAATATTGATGAAATCACTTCCACCCCAATGGAAGTGTGTTAATGGGGCGTGGCTCTGAGCTCCCTCTATCAACACGTCCCCCCTCAGGTTCACGTACGTTTTGTTTGCATGCGCCATGTGAACACGCTTGCACTACCGATCTATAGATTTCCATAGTCTGGAATTTGTTTTAATTTCAGTCACTTCGTTACGACGTATTTTGTTTTTATTCTTTGTTTGTCTCTCTTGTTAATAACTGTTGATTTCTCTGTGCTGAGCTTTCTCAGTCAGCCCAATGTGACTTCGTTTGCACATTCTGTAAACGCCACATGGGCTGATACTGAGATCACCGGTAAACATCGCAAAGATTTTAAAACACACACTGTTTGCAAATGGGACAGAAATCAGTAGAGGAGACAAGATGTTTACAGACATAATAAATGCTGTTCCCCAATAATCGGTCATTACCACACATTGCTACCATAGTCTGGACACAAACTCCACCCACCTCGGGGATGAGCACGCCTATATCCGGTTAGTCGATCAAATATGACTCAGGATAGGTCAATTTATCCCCGTTTGTGACATCACAAAGGGCGCTCTAGTAAATCTGATTGTTTTGATTCTGTCCAGCCATGAATTCCTAAAATTCCAAGTGTTTGTTTACCAGATTCTAGGATTTAGTCCGGTTAGGGAGGACCACAATGTACATGTAGAGACCTGAAAAAATGTGTTTTTCATAATACTTTTGATGAAATGAGCTCCCTTCTTCCAACGCCTGCTACACTCCCCTTGATGTGGTTCACTTAGCGCTAGTCAACGACGTAGGGCTGCAGATGATGACAACAACTCTGAACATTAACAGTTATCGGTTGAACCTGTTTGTTAAAGGCTGTTATAGGATGAAGGGCTGCCCGTCCAGCGGGAGATGAGTTGAGTGAAGCGACATCATCTCCCTCCAGACAAACAGGAAATGACTGACAGGAAGCAGTTTATTAAAAATAATAGTTTTAATGTGATCCTGAGTCACGAGCAAAGAGTGGAAGCAACAGAATCCACAAGTCAGTTGTGTTGTGATGAAATAAAGATTAGTGCTGTTTTCTAAATGTTTGCGTCTGGATCTTGAGGCTCCTACAGAGTCTAGAACCCTCATCCCTGATGGTCTGAGCAGATTGGATCACCAGACATTTCTGGACACGTCTCTTTTAGGCTTTAACTTTGTCACGTGACATCTTGGACCTTAAGGAATCTTTGGTCTGGTTTGGTGTCAGCAGGAGAGCTAAGAACCTAGCTAGAACCTAACGGGTCAGCACACACAGTAACACTGAGATCCTCCTACTAACTCCTCACCAGCTGGAGGAGAACCCAGGGAGCCACCTGGGTCACTGAGGGACATAAGGTGGTCCAGGTTTGTGTCTGATGCTGTATCTGGATTGATCCTCTCTCCAAGGGTTTTGTGTTCCAGCAGGAACCAGCAGGTTGAGCTCTGGACAGGGGTCCGTAAAGGTCCGGTTCTTAGGATGGTTCTGGTTCCTGATGGGGGGTACAAACAGGGTCTGGTTCTGGTTCCTTGGGAGGGTATGGACAGGGTCTGGTTCTGGTTCCGTCACCTCAGGTCTGTCCACAGGTGAAGGACAGCAGCAGTACCGCTGATGGTAAGGACAGGGAAGCCTTCCCGGTCGCCGCGGCAATGGCTGCACACACAGAAGATGTGTTGGACATCATACATGACACAGAAAGACTAGTGGACTGGGTCGGGTCGTTCGGTACCGAAATGATCATGTGAACATGTGACTCGTGACCAGTGACTCGTGACCCGTTAGTGATGTCCGTGTTTTTGTCATGTCTTCCGGTCTGACAGGAATCCATTAACAAATTTGTGGCCCTCCTCTGGGCCCTGGGGTTAACGCCATTCAGTATCACCAATAGTTAATTGAAGAATTCAAATGTTTACTGACTGTTTATTCTCACACGTAGTTAATTAAATCAGAGGAACCACCTTTTAGGACAAATTAACAAAACACATTATGTCCTAATTTTGGACTTAACCGCAGATATTAATTCTAATAATGGAAACAAGAGAAGAACAAGAGCAAATTATTGATTCAAATTGTTTGCAATCGTTTAAAAAATACAGTATTTGTTCTGTTACTATAAAGTGATGACAATTATTCCCTTCTACATCATCATGTCGTCCTTCCCCATGTCTTTATCCTCCTCTTTAACACCATCTGCCCTCATGTCTTCCTCACTAAATCCATCCACCTTCTCTTTGGTCTTCCTCTTTCCTGTAGCACCATCCTCATCACCGTTCACCATCATCCTCACATCTCTGCTCTGGATGGGTCCAAACCAGTCTGAGAGACGTCTCCCCTAATTTGTGACGTGAACGTTTAGACCTTGACTCTAAATAATTTCATTAACAGTCTGACACTAAAGCAGACATCTGCGTTCTTTACAACATGAAGTGATAAAACGTGTGGTGAGAGTGTGAGTTGAGCGTGTGTTGAGTGTGATCTCTAGTGAACGACCTACCGACAAACTGTCTTCCTTTCTTTAGTTTGGGGTTGTCTGTGAAAACAAGAAGAAGGTTTACTGACTGAACGTTAAGGATCAGAACGATGTTCCTAAAACAGGCCCACCGAACACGATGAGGCGGGTGTGTGTGTCAGTGGAGCCCAGAGGATTCTGGGCCGTGCAGCGGAACATGGAGCCGTTCAGCTCGGCTGGAACCCGCTCCAGAACCAGTTCTCTGCCCACGTGTTCCAGACCGCCGTTCAGGAGACGACCCCCCACCCGAGTCCAGGTGAAGATGGGCTGAGGGAAGACCTCGCTCTGCACACACACACACACACACACACACACACACACACAAACGTGACGCGTCAACTCGAGGTTTACTGAGTGTCTACGAGGAGGAGGGGCTCTGCAGGAAGTGACCAATCAGAAACGTGGACAGGTCCAGTGCATGTTCTACAAAATCAAAGTGTTAAACACGAAATCTGGACTAAATCAACGATTACAGCTGGAAAACGATTAAAATCACGCTGGTGGAGCGATGGTTCAGTATGATTCATCATGAAGTCTGAGTGGACCGGGTCACGTTCTGTCTGCGTGCTGATTGGATGATAGAGCTACACAGTGGACTGGGTCATGTCTGTCTGTGTGCTGATTGGATGGAGTGGGAATGCAGATCGTTGCTGCTCCCTGGGAGTTGGACACTTACGGCTGAAGGTCCCAGCTGGAAGCCCTGGACCGCGATCCGTACCGTGTCGCCCACCCGGGCCTGACTAGGGCTCATGGACAGCCTGGGTCCTCTAGGAGAGGCTGGCAGAGAAAGACAGACAGGTTGGGTCCTCTAGGAGAGGCTGGCAGAGAAAGACAGACAGGTTGGGTCCTCTAGGAGAGGCTGGCAGAGAAAGACAGACAGGTTGGGTCCTCTAGGAGAGGCTGGCAGAGAAAGACAGACAGGTTGGGTCCTCTAGGAGAGACTGGCAGAGAAAGACAGACAGGTTGGGTCCTCTAGGAGAGGCTGGCAGAGAAAGACAGACAGGTTTGGTCCTCTAGGAGAGGCTGGCAGAGAAAGACAGACAGGTTTGGTCCTCTAGGAGAGGCTGGCAGAGAAAGACAGACAGGTTTGGTCCTCTAGGAGAGGCTGGCAGAGAAAGACAGACAGGTTGGGTCCTCTAGGAGAGGCTGGCAGAGAAAGACAGACAGGTTTGGTCCTCTAGGAGAGGCTGGCAGAGAAAGACAGACAGGTTGGGTCCTCTAGGAGAGACTGGCAGAGAAAGACAGACAGGTTGGGTCCTCTAGGAGAGGCTGGCAGAGAAAGACAGACAGGTTGGGTCCTCTAGGAGAGGCTGGCAGAGAAAGACAGACAGGTTGGGTCCTCTAGGAGAGGCTGGCAGAGAAAGACAGACAGGTTGGGTCCTCTAGGAGAAACTGGCAAAGAAAGACAGACAGGTTGGGTCCTCTAGGAGAGGCTGGAAGAGAAAGACAGACAGGTTGGGTCCTCTAGGAGAGGCTGGCAGAGAAAGACAGACAGGTTTGGTCCTCTAGGAGAGGCTGGCAGAGAAAGACAGACAGGTTGGGTCCTCTAGGAGAAACTGGCAGAGAAAGACAGACAGGTTGGGTCCTCTAGGAGAGGCTGGAAGAGAAAGACAGACAGGTTGGGTCCTCTAGGAGAGGCTTAAGCTGGGCAGAAGCCATTAAGCTTGTAAAATTCCTGTCTCCAGAATCAACAAACACCTCTTTCATTACAACCACCCAACAACACCCAACACCACCACCAAACAACAACCAACACCAACCAACACCAACACCCAACAACATCCAACAACACCCGACAACACCACCGAACACCACCTTCACTTCCATCAGTCTGTGATAGACATGGAGACTGATAGATGGATCAGTCGATCACATGAGATGCCTGGTTTCACTAATGCAGATGTTTCCAGAATGTATCAAGCTTCTCAGAGGGTCACTCTGCCCTGACAACACCTCATATAACTGTGGTACCAACATGATTCGAGCAGCACACATTGTAGTGACGGCCGACTGTGACTCACTTTAAATGAGTGGTTCCGGGTCTAGTCTTACGTCAGAACCTTGTCTCTTTAGAGTGTTTGTGGCCGGACTCTATCCTTTGGACTGTTGCTATAGTGAAGCTCGAGTTCACTGTAACAAACACTGTCCATCTGCCAAAGTCTGACTGCAGTGTTTAAAGAGTATTTCTCATATGTGGTGTTTAATCCAGATGCTGAGAACCTGAGAACCCTAAACCCTCCCCCCCATCATGTTGGTGCTGAAACCAACCTGCTGCTGTGGGGGTATCTAAAATGATCATTAAGGGTGCGATTACTTTTGGTACATCACATTTATGCATCACCAAAGCCCATATTCACTCTATGAACAAATAGAAGAAACACCATGAAACAGGTGTCGACAGTGCTTCTACTTTAGACTCTGCAGGAGGTTTTTGGTTCATAACTCACCCAGTGTGACCTCTGACTGCATGGGCATGGAGAGAGCTGGGTGGTTGACCTCACAGCTGAACAGGGCTTCGTTGTCTACCTGGGGGTTCAGGTTCCAGGTCAGCATGGCTCTCACCTGCACCGTGCCGTCTCCTGCATCCTGCTGCTGGTGCTGGGAGTAGTAGAGTGGATCGCTGCTTTGAACCCAGCGGGGGAATTCCCTGCTCACCACCGTCTCAGGGATTATCTCGGTCGGCTCAGAGTCAGCTTTGGATATTTGCTCGTTTTCGTCTTTGGGGTGATCTGGGCTGTCCTGGCCCAGCTGGGCCAGCTTCCCAGCATGCTCCAGCAGGGTGAGAGACTTCTGAAGTTTAGTGTCATCAATATCTCGACTGGTGGAAACCTGGCCACTCCAGAGTCCTGCCTGACTCCTGCCCTGGGTCTTCTCTTGAACATGAACCTTGGCCTGTTCTCCTACTGAGGATGACTGGGCAGATGGGACCACATCAATCAGCTCACCATCCCGCTTGAAGTAGACCTGGAATCCAGACAAAAACACAGAAGAGCTCAGAACACTGGAGTCATTTCAAATCAGATTCCAGGTTCTTCTGTCTTCCTTAGGTCACAATCTGAGTGTCATGACTTCTGTCTAACAGCACTGAATGGCATCCTGCTAGCTGCTAAGGTCTCTTTCTTTGGGTCCACATTTTAAGTCAGGGAAGAGGCAGGACGCTGCGTTGTCCCTGCACTGCAGAAACAGGGTTTGGTTTATGGGTTAGGGTTAGGATTATGTTCAGGGGTTTTAGAGTTAGGGTTAGGCATAGGGTTTTAGGTTTAGAGTTAGGGTTAGGATTTAGGGTTAGGTTTAGAGTTGGGGTCAGGGTTAGGGGTTAGGGGTCAGGGTTAGGGGTAAGGGTTAGGGTCAGAGGTTAGGGTTAGGAGTTAAGATTAAGGGTTAGGTTTAGGGTTAAGGGTTTGGGTTAGGGTTGATGTTGGGGCTACTGTTTGGGGTTAGGGGTTGAAGGTTAGGGTTAAGGGATAGGGTCAGGGTTAGGGGTTGAAGGTTAGGGGTTAGGATCAGGGTCAGGGTTAGGAGTCAGGTTTAGGGGTTAGGGGTTGAAGGTTAGGGTTAGGGTTGATGTTAGGGTTAGGGTTTGGGGTTAGGTGGACATTGATTGGCCTCATTGCAATTCCTCTTTGTCAAGACTATCCATTGTTTGACTAGATGACGGGTTGCACCTGCCCTGAATGTGTGTGTGTGTGTGTTACAATACTGTCCACTGACTTCAGGTCTTGTAAATGGGGCATTGAATTCTTCCTCCCAATAAGGCTGGAGCTTCAAATATGAAACCAGGACATCGTTCCTTCCTGGGTTGATGTACAGAACTTATTATTTTATACTCCAAACACAGGGCTGTTCTGCTTCACCATTTGGTCTCAAATAAATTGTAATAATATGCTTTCATCGTGTTCTTTGTTTTCAGAGAACATCTGACCTACCTTTAGGCAACAGTGACAATATCTCTGAAGCTGCCCAGAAGCAGGGCTATAAATACAACCAACTGAAAAACAGCACACCTGCGACCTCAGCTTATGAAGGGCTGTGAACACACACCCTTCAAGTACTGGGTGTCAGTGGGCAGCTCAGTGCTAGATGCTGCCACTGGTATTGGTATGAGGTCATGTAACCACTCAACAGGCAGTCAGTGTTTAGATAATTTGATGAATTGACTTTATCAAGATCGTCACTGACCTATTATTGCTTGTTTTATCTTGTTCATGTTTGTTTCAAAGGCGAATGAATCTCTACAGGGTTTTTGTTTCATTGCAAACACAGCTGTCCTCTAATCACACAGTCCCTAATCCACTTTCCAAAGAGGTCACAAAGTCCACACAGACTAGAGTCGTGGCAGCAGCAACAAATGGAGTCACTGAAATACATTTCATCATCTTTAAGCATTTGAGATTTTAAATCCAGAAACACTCCTAGGTGCGTTTTGCAGTAAAATAACCAGAATCCTAGGATTTTTAAAAGCTTTTTCTTATTGGTTAATCCTATATGGATGGACCCTGACCCTGATCTTGATCCTGATCCTGATCCTGAAGGAGTCATGCGTATTTGACTGCGGATACTGGGTACCTTCAGATAGAGCAACAAGGCTACATCTCACCATGGGAGCTGGCTTTGCCCCGGTAACGGTGCAGACCAGGGAAAAGTTTTGGACTTCATAGCGGCTGAATGGAGCTGGACTATCAGCTGCCTCCAGAGAAATCGATCTGGGAGGAACTGAGAGAAAACAAAAAGGCACTGAAACACACGAAGGAAGCTAAAAATACGATATATGTGTATCCATCAGTAAAATGATGACCCTGACTAATACCAACACCAACCCTAAACCTAACCCCTAACCCATACCCCGAGCCCTAACCCCAACACTAAACCTAACCCCTAACCCTGACCCTAAACCCAACACGATATCTAAACCTAACCCCAACCCCAATCCCTAACCCTGACCCTTTGGAGGTTGTCATGACAGTCTACACTGGTGTACAGAGAACTTTCTTAACAACTAAACAGGTCATCAAGAAATATGTTTAAGATATTATCGATGTTCAGAGACCTGCGCTGTCGTCACAGGTGGAATATTTTTACACAAGTATAGAAGGATATCCGTGTTGAATTTGGTGACCTGAGGAACTAAGTCACACCTATGACGGTGAGGAAGATGTTGCCGGAGGCCAGAACCACCTTGTCTCTGGTCCTCCTGTCGTAGATGCCCACATGGCACTCGTACAGACCATCGTCATCCATGTGGACCTCAGGAAGCCTGTTGAACACGTCAGCTTTAAGACTGGAGACAGTGTGAACAGAAGGTCTCCTGCTGATGGCTCTCCTGGGTCTGCTGATCAGACCACAGACACATTACAGACATACCTCACTGTGGAGTGGTAGGACAGGTGTTCTCGTCTGCGGTTGTCCTCCAGGTGAGAGTAGCTGCTGTTGTACATGGAGTCATACGTGAAGATCTTCTGCTTGCCTCCGTCAGCCACCTAAAGGGGTTGAACACTGTAGGCGTCACCATGACGATTCAAATAACCTGAACACCTGACGCCAAGATGGATGGACTGGGGGGGCATTTAAGAACACACTGCCTGTCTGTCTGTCTGTCTCTGTCTGTCTCTTACTGTCTGTCTAATCTATTTATTCACCTATTTTGTTTGTTTGCTTGTTTATCCATCTATTTGTTTATTTATTTACCCTTCCATTTATTCATTTATTTGTTTATTTAACCTTCTATCAATTTGTTTATTTGATTATGTGTTTATTTGTTTATACATCCATGTATTGATTTATCTATTTATTTATCTACAGTATTTATCTATTTTTTTATTTACTTGTTTGTTTATCTATTTATTTATGTACGCAGGGTGAGGCTAACTATCACCTGTGTGTTCACACGGAACCAGACGATCTCTCGGAGGTTGCCGTCCGTCTGGAAGTTGCACTTGAGCGTCACCGTGTCTCCAACGACGACTGGAGGGAGAGGTTCAATGGAGACGGTCAGATAACCTGCATGAGAGAGGAGGAAGAGAGGAGGAAGAGATAAGGAAATGACATCAGGCAGGCAGATCAACCAATCACAAAGAACTTCATGTGACATTTGACAGCCAGGAACCCCACAGTGCAAACCCTTCCCTCACCACTCCCTGTTTAACCAGTGTTCACTGACCTAGATGACTTCGCCCCTCCTTCTGAGGGGGGATATAGAGGTAGAGGAGCAGTGGGAGGAGGAGGCATGTGGAAGGTGGTCTGCAGGACCGGAGGACTCCTGAGATGAGGAGCATGGAGCAGTGGGGGAGTCGAACCCATTCAAAAAGCAGTTGAGTTCATCAGCTCTATCCACATTCCCCACTCTGTACTGTGCCCCTCACCATACCCGGTGATGGTCCTCATGCCCCCCCAGACCTCAAGCACCTGGTTATTCCCCAGCTGGTTCTCCAGTTACCTCCCATAGATCTCTTTAGCCTCCCTTAGGCAGAGTCTCAGTGCCTGCCTGGCCTTCCTCATCTCCTCCTCATTCCCACTGAACGCTTCTTCCTGTACAGGACAACCTTCACCTCCTTGGTTACCCATGGTTTGTTTTTGGGGTAACACATGACTGTTATGACAGCTACTACCGTGTACTCACAGGAGTTCATGTAGTCTTTTAAACACTCAGCTGCCCCGTTGACTTCCTCCCCATGTCAGCCCACGATGACATCCGAGTCAGTGGTCTGGAAACAGCCCCTCAGCGTCTCCTCAGCTTCAGGGTACCATCTCCTGACGAGTTGTTGCTGCCAGCCGTTTCACCAGTGGGATGTAGGTGGGCTGTAGGTGGACTAGGTTGAGGTCTGATTTACCTAGTTGGGGCAGGGTGGTGGTGGTGTATGCATCCTTGGCATTAGTGTAGAACAAGAACGATGGTCCTGTTCTTCCGTGTGGGGCAGTCTACACACTGGACCAGTTTAGGGAGAGACAAGTCCAAGGTGACGTGATTAAAGTCACCTATGATTATGACAAGCACCTCCGGGCATCCGGTCCGAAGAGCAGAGGTGGTTGCACAGACGGTCTCTCCTCTGCCATCTCAGGGTCTGCCCTTGGTGTTACGTAGGCAGCGAGGACAACGTTTTGAAACTCATGCACCACGTAGTAGGGCCTGATGCTAACAACTGTTAGCTCCAGATCGCGGTAGCAAAGCGCAGCTTTCACAGTCACATGTGGCACCATTTGTTTTTTTATACGTACACTAGTCCCTCGCTTATTCGTGCTTCAAGATGCACAGCTTCACCTCATCACGGATTTTTAGTAGGTTGTCACGTGATATCATACGCGTATGCTATTGGCTGACGGAAGTGTAAAAAAGAGTTTCTTGAATACACTTCTGTGTATTCAAGAAACACTTTCAATACAAAAGTGCTTTGAAAAGTTTATCAGAGTGTGGGAAAAGGTAATACAGATAGAAGGTGGGTTAATATCAGTGTGGGGAGAGTTCATAAACATTTAAATTATCATAAATAATAAAATAAATAGTTTGTTGATATATTGTAGGATTCCTGGTCCTGGAACGCATTAACCACGAGTATTACTGTGGTTAATACCCTAACCCTAACCCAACCCTAACCCCTAATCCCTAACCCTAACCTCTAACCCTAACCCCAACCCCTAACCCTAACCCCTAACCCTGACCCTAACCCATGAACAAAGGTCAGAAGAGATAAAAGAGATGAAAACAGAACATCCACATAGAATAAACAAAAACCTGAGGCCCTCTCGCACATGCGTATAAGTTGTCATGTGTGACGTCATGTGTCATGTATGATGTCATGTTTCATGTGTGACATCATGAGTCATGTGCCATGTGTCATGTGACTTATAAAGTCAGTACCAAACCAGAACCACACACAGAGGGAACGTTCCTTCTGTTTTAGCTGCATGGAGTTCCAGTGAATCCAGAACGGGGTTTCAGGTTCTGCAGACATTCAAAGTTCGAAACGGCAGGAGCTTCACATCTGAAGGGGTTTCTAAAGCCTTATTGTCCTAGGAGAGCGACCTACTCCAAAAGCACAGGCCTACTCTCTCTCTGCTCCTGGTGTCATGAACGTGATGGTTCCACTGACACTAATGGTTCCACTGACACTAATGGTTCCACTAATGGTTCCACTAATGACCCACTACCTGCTGGCCGTGATAGTTCCACAGCTGTGTTCTGTAGTTGTAGCATCTGTTACACATGTACCCGTCCTAGGGAGAGGAGGTCCCTCATTGGGGGTCTCACAGATGTTCACTTCCTGTTAGGGTTTGAATGGAGGTTCTTCTGACCTGGTTGGATGGTCTAAGTGTAGTTGGTATTACTCTGAAGATTCTTGAGTCCTCAGAGGCAGACTGTCATTTGTGCGTTTGGGCCAATCAGATTAACTGGATTGATGTCCTTAATCTCAGCAGAGAACAGAGACGGTTCCTCCTGTGCTCAGAAAGGAACCAGACATAAAGGTTCAACCCAGAACAGTGCAGTCTGATAAGTTAGCGTGATTGTGATGAAGTAATGACACTTCAAACAAACCAAACTATTTGCGGTATCCATGGCGACGGCAGTCAGAACAGCGGTGGTTTGAATATTCACAACCCTCCCAGAGGGGAGGGGAAGGTTGCGAGGCGACTGCAGCGTTTATTTCGGGTTCTCTGTTCTCGTGTGGAACTGTAGCTGTTCAGCATGGCTGGTGCTTCACAGCAGAAAGTATCAACCACGTCATCCACTGAGGACAGATGCCCCACTGGTGTAGAGGTGAACTGAAGGTCAACCTCAGTTTAATGAAAGCAGTCCACTGCTGGCTGCTCTAATCCCAGGATCAACGCACAGTTCTACGCTGTGTTTGAGCGCTGGGATTAAAAGGGTTAACAGAAATCACACGTCTTCAGCTGTGAAGACTTTCACTAAAGCACGCGTGAAATCCACACACACACGTGATTCACTGACACGTTAGATCACACGGAAGACGAGGGACCTCCATGTGAGGGTGGGAGCACACTGGGTTGGGCACACTGATGACGGTGCAAAATATTTCTTCTTCTGAAGGTGAAAAGACCAAATAATGCTGATAAAGATGACAACATCTGGACTGACAACAACTGAAGCACTAAAGAGTTTTCATGTGAAACAGGAAGTGCTTGGATCGTTGTAACAGGGTTGAACCCTTATCTTAACTAAACCCACTGAGATACACCAGTCCTAATGCAGCTCCTTGACAGCCCGGGGCTCATTCACATGCAAATTTCATGTTTTTATGTGGGAAATATTTAGACTTTTTTTTTCTAAATCCACGGTAATTGTGATCATCTTAAAAATGAAAGAGGAACGTGTAGTTCCAGCTGGAACAGATGAAGAACTCTGCTGTTATCTGTAGGAACCGAACCAAACCGGAGGACTTGCAGCATCTGGTCGGACCTGACGCCGGGAAACCGAACCAGTGCCCTCTGGGAAACGGACGAGGACAAACGGCAGCTCCCAGAGCAGCAGCCTACCGCTGCAGAGCTTACCGACGTGAAACCTACTGACGCAGAGCCTACCAAGCACAGCCTACCGCCGCATGACGCCTCACCTCCAGCGGCGGCCTGAGCTGCATGACGTCAGCCAGCCTACGGATTATTTTTCCCATGTTTTCCTCTTAATCCTCCCTCCAGTCTTTCATCCAGAGAGCTCTCCCCCCTGTCCACACCAACAATGAGGTGGAGGGATTAGCAGAAACATCATGAAGCACTGGGTCATGATGGACGGATCAGAGACCACCACAAATCCATGGTTTAACTGAGGGGAGCATATTCTGGAATGAGCTTAAGGTTGGTTGAAATGAGATACGGGAGTGATCCCTCCTCCCCTCTCAGGTCGGAGTCGGACGTCCGCTGGTGGCTTCAACGTGGACAACCGACAGCTGGGCTGTGTCACTGACTTGTGTCTTTGCCATCGCTCCCCCTGCTATAGAGAAACGTCTGCAGCAGCTCCAGCCTGACTGCTGCCGTGGGAACGGTGGAGATGGGCTCAAACCAAAGCTGGTGTTGAATAGGAACTAAAGGAAGCTTTGATCACACACGTCTGTATTCAGAGAAACCTCATCTGTCAGTGGATAAGAAGGAAACTAAAATCCCTCCCCAAGAGAAACGCCTTCCACCCGTCAAGAACCAGAAGATCTATCTAGAGTAGAACAACGTAAAAGTATTGGAATGAGCTCCAACGAACGGAGCAGCTGACAGCCAGCAAGAAAATCCATATATCATTATTATGTTTTTATTGCCCATCAGTCAATGCAAAAGCTTCTAAATCTCATGTGTTGTGTTGCTTCAGGACGTGGTCTTCATTGGACCTGTGAGAAGGTCAGGCCTCCTGTTTGTCCAGCTCTGAGGAACCCAAAGGAGACGGATGGATGGCGTGGAGGACGACTTGTCAACGGTCCAGGTCAAAAGACCAGCAGAAAGGGATTGAGAAGTTGCTCCAGCAAACATGAAGCCTGTTTGAAGACGAATCCCATTGATTCAGGTTCATCTGGAGTTGGACGTGCTGCTGTCCAAAGCAGAAAAAATAGAAACGTTTACAAATTCTAGAAAAAAGTTGTTGAGGTGTCGTCTGGAGCTGGAAGCTGATGTCAGCTGATCACAATTCACACAAGACACAGCAGACTGACCACCAGGCTAACCTACAGGTTGTATGTGAGGAACGACTCCAGAAAAGATTACCTTTTTAAAAAAGAAAGGATTGCAAACGTCATCAGTTCCATCACCACTGACTCCTGACCCCGAAGCAGCTCCAGCTACATGCTACCTCAGGTCACATGACCACAGGTCACATGACCGCAGGTCACATCACCACTCGTCTTAATTATGTCTTAACGAATGTTGCATGAGAATAGTTCACCGTGAATCTAAGTCAGTGTGAACTCTCTCAGTCTAGAGAAAATTAAACCATAAAGGCTCCAATGAGTACACAGCAGCAGCTGAAAGGTGAGCAGGTCACATGACCAACTGCTTAGAGATCACCTGCAGCTCCTCCGGCTGGATTTAATGAACCATCAACCATCTTCTGATGGGATGAAGAGATGTGACGAGAATGCACACAGTGACCTGAGTTAAATCCAGTCTGGTTCTATTCGTCATGGGGTCGAGACGTCCTGAACGTAATCTGACCCCAACATGACAAGAACGTTGGTCTGGAGATGAACTCACTCAGGAAGGAGGCTGGGCTGGAACACAATCAGGAGAGAAAGCTGTGAGGGCGTCGCAACAGGTGACATGTGATCAAATCCCATGAGAGCAGAATGGAGAATGCTGTTCCGGATACACATGAATGAAGAACAAGTAGATGAACACACTGATGACTTTATACTTAGGGGATGAAGAGCTGGAGGACGTTAGAAATCACACACAACTGAAAACCAGATTTTCATTCTGTAAAATCTGACCTTCACAGAGGTGTTTTTGGTCTTTTTCCTGTTTTTCATTCAGCATCCTCTGAAACTCGTTCAGTTCTTTGGTCTTCGGCTGAGTGGTCCTGGTATCTCAGGTCACCTCAACTCTTCGGTTGGAACAGCACAAATTCACATTCACTCACTGCTCAAAATTTAGACAGAAGCTCCAAAAATCTGGAAATCTGAGCTGTGCTTCGGATTAATGTCCACGCATTTAGGGGCCTGGACAGCCTCAAGCATTTAATCATTTTTAAGTCCAGATTACCTGGAACAATACGGGTCGCCGTCACACAATGGGCTTTTATCCCTGAAGGTCACATCTCTAAAACCCATTAGGTAATTTATTGCTTCCCCCCAACAGTTTCCTTTGGTACCAGGTTTCAACTGTCCGTCAGCAGGACCATCATAATTGTCTGCATCTGGGTTCCACAGCAGTCATCCAATGACGTTTCATGAACGGCAGTAATGCTGTTTTTAGTCCAATTTCGTTTCACTGATTGATTGATTGATTGATTGATTGATTGATTGATTGATTGATTGACAGATGAATGGCAGCAATGCAGTCAGATTGTCCATCACAGGGGAGTCGAGTCACAGCACAGGGTTCACACTGGACCATACTATACACCGCTAATGTCAATCACCCCATGTCTACAGGTCCGTCATGACCATTGACCTCTGACCCTAACCCTACCAACAACAACAGGTGACGACAGTGCTGTGGATGAATAGTGGACGAGTCTTCCAGGTAACATCACCAATATTCTGTAATTTTCATAGTTATGCAGACTCCAGAAACTGATAATAATAATACAACTGTTACTCCTAATAGTTATTATTACTATTAATAATGATAAACTCATTTCTCTGAAATAAATCTATTCACTCACGACCTCTCTTCTCCCTGCAAAATCCAAAAATCAAATTTATGCCAGGTGATGTTTACCTGATATACCCAACAAAAAGTATGTCATCAAAATATAGCAAAATACAACAACATGACAAACTATCAATCAATCAATCAATCAACTTTTATTTATATAGCGCTTGATCACATCTGAAGACATTTCAAAGCGCTTTACAGATAGAAAGCCAACAATGCCCTCCAGAGCAAGCATAAGCGACGGTGGTGGGGAAAAACTCCCTAATTGAGGAAGAAACTCCGGGCAGGACCCAGGTTCTGGAGGGCGGTCATCCACCTTGACCTGTTGGTTGGGAAAACATAAATAAAAGAAAACTACAGTTTTCTTTTATTTTCAGCTGTGACATATTGAACAAAGTAAAAGTGTCATGGGAGGGTGACCCCCAAAGGGTTCCAAAATTACTGAAAAATTAGTAATTTCATGGCAGACGCCACCAGGTTATAATAGCTCATGGTCCTATTTCTAGGTTCTCAGTAACAACATTAACCCCAAGGCCGCAGAGGCACTGTGATTTCTAGCTAAAGGTTAGGGTTAATGTTAGGGTTAGGGGCTAGGATTAGGGTTAGGGTTAGGGTTGGCATTGGGGTTAGGGGTTAGAATTAGGGTTAGGGTTGGTATTAGGGTTAAGGCTTGGAGTTAGAGTTAGGGTTAGAGTCGCTGATCATGTATTCTATTATGAATCAAAGCAGCAGCTTTCAGCGAAACACAGGGGTTTACGTTAGGACACAAGTCTTAGATGTGACACAGAACCGTCTTTCTGGGCTAGATGACGATGTTGATTTCTGGAATCTGTTCCAGGGAATTATTTCTTTGATGTTAGCGAGGCGTTGTTTAACGACTGTCCACCTGATAAAGGTTTCCCCCCTCGTGCTACAAGTTGGGCGACTTTATGTCTGGATAGGTTGGGTTTCCGCCCATTAAAGCGCTGTGAAGTGTCTGCTGATGTGATTAAGCGCTACACAAATAAAGGTTAATCGATTGATTGATTGATTGATTGATTGATTGTTTGATTGATTGATTGATTGATTGATTGATTGATTGATTGATTGATTGATTGATTGATTGATTGATTGATTGATTGATCCCTCATCTGTCCATCATCTGGGGTCCTGCTTCCTTCCTTCCTCCATCATCATCAACCATCCATCCATCCATCCATCCATCCATCCATCCATCCATCCATCCATCCATCCATCCATCCACCTGTGATTGCGTGCTAACTAGATGGTAGTTCACTGATTCGCTGTGGCGACCCCTGAAGGGAAAAGCCGAAAGGAGAAGAAGAAGAAGTTCTGTTATGTATACAGTTGTAGTATGAATCTATGTGTCCACCACGTATTTTTCATGACTACACGAGGAATCTCTCTTTTACTTCATGGAATGATGACTCGTATCGAGTGACAGAAGTTCCAAACACAGGTCATTATTTTGAGCAAACTGGAAGTGATCACTTCCTGTTTGGTAACACAGGTGAACAATTTTTAGACCATTTTCCAAAATTACTGAATCATCACATACCCTCTATCATCTACAAACATCATTTCAACCCGTTTCAAATAGAAGTACATTTTAATTTCAAAGCAGGACAGAACGATCTAGGTTCCAGACGTAGGACGTACTGTGAACCCTTTAGAGCAGGTTGGAGTTGAAGGGTTAAGGTGGTCGGTGGTGGTCGTCAAACTGAGGTGTGGAGGTCAGTGGACTCACCGGCGGTCAGACGAGGAGCGATGAAGGAGAGGAGGAGGAGGAGGAGGAGGAATAGAGGACCACTCATCCTGCCGGGTGCAGCTCAGACCAGAGGACGCTCCAGAGACCGACGGCAGCATCCGACATCCCATCCTTCAGTCTGAGGCTGTTCTCCCGACTGCATGGCTTTATATCAGAGGATTAGAGCAGCGCTCCTCTCGCTGTCTCTCTCGCTCTCCCTCCCCTTTTCTTCCTCTGGTTCTCCACCGCTCCTCTCATCTTCCTCTAACTGTGCTGTTCTTCAACCCCTCAGGTTGGTCTCTTGTGTTTGTCAGAATTAGCTTCAATTGGGAAGATTTCCAGCTCAGCTGGTTGGTCTGGTTTAAAACCTTCAGCTTGTTAACTGAAATGACACTGTCAGGGCTTTACTCTGAACAAAACCCTTTTCGGTTCTTTAGCTCGGCTGAGAGGTGCATCTTCAATTATGAGACAAATTGTATTCCAATAAAGGTTTACTGAAAAGTTCAGCAGTTTACAAGTTGGTGAGGATACAGCGCTGGGCTCTCCAACAGACGCAGCAACAAGCCTCTGGAGGAGAGCCTCGAATGTTCATTCACTGTGGTCTTTATAGTGTTTGGGTTAGACTGTCCTTGAAGAATGAGCTCACCAGCAGCCTGACTCAGTTTCAGTTATAGTTATCTATGTGCTGCTTGTTCTGTACTTTGTGTTCAGAAAATTATGCAATAGACAAGGACTTAGTGTTGTGCTATATATGTTTGTGTAAGCAGATGCGTTTTGCGGTGATTTCCATGGTTTAATGGAAATTCCCAACAAAAACCAACTGCTTATGTACATGTTTATAGCGGTATTACTGTTTGTATATGTACGCATCTGTAGCTGTATTACTGTGCATATATGTACACGTCTATAGCAGTATTGCTGCGTGTATATGTGCACGTCAATAGCAGTATTACTGCGTGTTTATGTACACGTTTATAGAAGTATTACTGCGTATATATGTACACGTCAGAGCAGGATGTTCGTAGGCCTACCACACCTTGTCTGCATCAGTCCTCTGATTGGTTGGCTGCCTAACCAGGTACGTCTCAGTTCCTCAACAAGCTAACAGTTGCCCTCCTCACATGTAGCATGCTTCAGCTCACTAGCATTAGCCACAGGTGTGCTACAATCAGCTTTCACCTGGACTGCAGATGTAATGCTAAGCTAACCTGTTGGTAACCAGTAACCTTTGATCCACGTTAGTCGCCACAGAGGTTTGCAACTGATCAATGAAAACACTTCAGTTGCTCTAACAACTCATGACTCATCAGCAGGGGTTCTTCTGATTGGCTGCTCTGACACAAAGGGAAGATGTGTGACTTACCTCAGGCTGCTGCTGCGTTCAGGCGCTGCAGGAAGTCTTTGAGGTCAGACTGGTCTGACTGCATTCACCTGAGGAAGAGAAGCTTCTCCTGCGCCACGTCCAGAGTTAACAACAGGAAGTAGTCTGTTCTCCACTTTCTGTTGTTCCACACTATCAACGAGTTTGACTCCATTGTGAAGGCGAGGTTCATGCCTGACCAATCAGGACTGAGATCAATCACCTTCAGCTGGAGGCCATCGATCACTTTGACGTCTCACTCCGTCTCCTCCAGACATCCCAGCACAAGTACCAGAGGACACGGAATACGCTGTCTGACAACACTATTGATTACTGATCAGTTCACACATGTCCAGCAGCAGCAGCCTGTCTCTACCTGGTGACTGATGATGTCATAATTTCCTCAATTCTGGTTGGCTGTTCTCTGTTGACAATTCAGCTGTTGTGGAGTGGTCACCAGTCCTCCACTGACGGTTCCCAGGATCAGACCGGTTCAAGCCCAGGGAGGTGAAGACAAAAATGAAGATGATGATATGATGAAGATATTGATATTGATGAATCCAATGATGATGATGATCCTCGTTCTGTCCTTGGTCCTCTGTGTCTCTGCTGACAGTAAGTTTATATCTCTGTCAGTCATATTACAACCTGTAGACAGACAGACAGGCAGACAGACAGGTAGGCAGACAGACAGACAGCTGAACCTTGTTTTTGTATTTTCAGGTCAACACGTACACTTTCGTATCACTGGTTGTTCAGCCTCTGATGGAGAGGAGATGTATTCTCTGGACATTGAAGAGCTTTGGTACGCAGACTTCATCAACAACAGAGGAGTTGTCCTCCTGCCCAACTTCTCCGACCCCGTGGGCTTCGACAGGGTCTTTGACAAAGCTTTGGAAAATCTACATACCTGCAGAGGAAACCTGAATAAGACGCTCACTGCTCTGAAAAACCCAGCAGTTCATCTCGGTAAAGATCACATTAAACTTCAGAACAAAACTCTTCTTCTTCCTGTCCTCTGTGAACAGACTGCAGCTCACTTTTCTTCCTCTGTCCTCATGCATGTTCTTTCAGTCCAGTGTTCAGGTTCTCACATGTTTCAACTGCAGGTTCTCCTCTGTCATCTCTGGATGTCCTTTGGTTTCCACAAAACTCTGTCTGTCTGTGTACTCAGTTATACAGACAGACAGACCTGGATAAGTTCTCAGTTATCCCGGTCATGGTTATCAAAAGCTGTTTAAGTCAATCAACTAGACTTAAAGAAAGCTTCTTGAAGACGATTTGCCTCTCATCCAAGTTTGTCAGTTCTGAAGGTGGCTGGTCTTGTCCCAGCTTATTAACCCTGTGGAGTGTGGTCAGTGCTATTCACATTTTGACGACCGTAGTTGAAACCCGTCTGGCTCCTCAACACTAGTTGATGGGGTTGCCAGGGGGTGTCAAAGGGGGTTTGTCAAAATGCGACTTTCACAGAGCCTTTATATACAAACAACCATTACAAAAACGCATGACCCAACACAGAGGAGCCAACTCATAAGGTCAGGACTCAGCAGTCTGCCTTCACCTCAAGGAAGAGGGACACTTATTTCAGGATACCAATGTTCAGATCTTGGACAGGGAAGACAGATGGTTTGAGAGAAGAGTGAATGAAGGCATCCATGTCTAGGTGGAGAAGCCATCTCTGAACAGGGGGGATCACCTTTCATTCATTTACAATCACGTCCTTTCAAAACTCCCAAAAAGATTGCCTCAGCAGATTAACCCAGGTGATATATCTCATGCTAATGACCGTCATTAGTATAAAAAGGTGAAACTTGCATTTCAACTACGGTCATCAAAATGTGAATAGCACTGACTACACCCCCACAGGGTTAATAAGCTGGTTAATAAGACCAGCCACCTTCAGAACCGAAGAAGCCTCTTGGATGAGAGGCGAAATGTTTTCAAGAAACTTTCTTTAAGTCCAGTGGATTGATTTAAACAGCTTTGGAAAACTCTGTCTGTGCTTCTTACAACACACCAACTCCTCAAGGGAATAACTGTCCTTGTGTTTCTGTCTAGATCCTCCAAACCGTCCAATCATTTACCCCGCCGACGACGTGGAGCTGGGAAAGCCCAATGTCCTGATCTGCCATGCGACTGGCTTCTACCCCGCCCCTGTAAAAATCTCCTGGATGAAGAACAACGAGGAGGTGAAGGAAGGAATTAGCATCAATGCTGCGTTCCCCAACGACGACGGTTCCTTCAACCAGTTCTCCAGGCTGGAGTTCAACCCAGAGCAGGGAGACATTTACAGCTGTACCCTGAACCACCAGGCCCTGAAGCAGCCGCTCACCAGATTCTGGGGTGACAAACCTTTACTTCAAAGCCCTCAAACTAGTGCTCACCAACAAACAGGAAGTAGCAAACTAAAAAATACGAAGTGAACTAACAAGAGCTGAATGGTTGAAAAAAGGAGAAAGTCAGGCCGGAGAGAACCTGGATGGACGGATGACAGATGAAAATTAATGATGATGGATTATGAATGATGGTTGGATGATGGTCAGATCATGGATGATAATGGATAATGGACGATGGATGATGATGGATAATGGATGATGATGGATAGATGATGGTTAGATGATGGCTGGATGATGGTTGTATGATGGCTTGGTGATGGTTGTATGATGGCTGGCTGATGGTTGGATGATGGCTGTCTGATGGTTGGATAATGGCTAAAGGACCTTTTGTGCTTCCAGATGTGGAGGTGGACCAGCCCAGCATCGGTCCAGCAGTTTTTTGTGGCGTGGGTCTGACAGTGGGTCTCATGGGCGTGGCTGTAGGAACCTTCTTCCTTATCAAAGGAAACGAATGCAGCTGATTGGCTTGGACTTGTGATGTCACTATCAATCCGGTCCTCACAATTGGACTTCTTCAGTTCAGAACTGAAGAAGTCTCTTGAATGAGAGACGAAACATCTTCAAGAACTTCCTTAAAGTCCAGTGGATTGATTTAAACAGCTTTGGATAACCATGACCTGGATAACTGAGAACGTACACAGACACTCTACAGAAATGTAAGACTGCCAAAATCTAGAAAAATTAAGTCGATTAACCACAGTAACTGAATCAACATTGTGTGTACCCAGAAAAATTCCAGACAGGAGGATTAAATGTGGTTTTTTAAACATTAGATCATTATCATCTAAGGCTCTTTTAGTTAATGACCTAATAACTGATCACAGCATTGATATTTTCGGACAAACAGAACCTGTCTACATAAGGATGAGTAATGAAGCCTCTCCTTCCACCCTTATCAACACTCACATAGCGCGTGATAGTGGAAGAGGGGGTGGCGTGGCAGCCATTTACAACTTTGAGTCTAGCTACATTACTTTTGAGAGTCTCAGCTTGAATGTGCTAGGGTCCTCAAATGAATTAACTGATTCCTTTGAATTTGTAATTTCATATTGCCCTCCTGGACCATATTCCTCTTTTTTGATAGAATTTTCTGAATTTTTTCTAATCTGGCTGTTACCAAACATAAGGTTATAGTAATAGGAGGTTTAAAAGTCAATTTCAACAGTGTGAATGATAATTTCTGCGCTGGGTTTAAGTCTATGTTAGATTCTTTAGGTTTCTCACAGGTGGTGGATGGTCCTACCGATAAACACGACCACACCCTTGATCTTATTCCTACCCATGGTGTAGATGTAGAGCACCTGACTATTTTCCCACAAAACAGCTTCTTGTCAGATCACTCCTGAGTTACTTTTGACTTTGCCCAACTAACAGTGAGCTGCAGGATAAAATCTTCCTGACAAGATCAATCTCTGATGCAGTAATAAATAAATTTAAAGAAAAAATCCCCTTCATGCTGTGAGGCAACAGTGCTAACCACTATGCCGCCGTGCCAAATTTCCCACAGACAGTGTACAAACATCCTAAAAACAACTCTAGATGACATAGCTTTATTAAAAAGAAAAATTAAAAAACAGGGAAGGTCAGCCCCATGGTTTAACCCATCAGTCCGTAAGCTCATACAACGCTCCTGCAGACTGGAAAGAATTTGGCGACCCACAAAAATCGATTAAAACCAGCAATATCCTCAAATTCTTTGAGCAAATGGAACTATCCAATTTAAATTCCCTAATTTCTTCTGCTACACCCATCACCAGTCTGCTAGACAAAATTCCAACTACGCTCCTCAAAGTGGTGTTACCATTAACTAATAAAGTTATACTGTCAATAAGTAATCAGTCCTTAAAAGTATGTGCCGCAATCTTTTAAAGTGGCTGTGATCAAGCCCCTCCTTAAGTAACCAAACCTAGACGTTATCCTCCTCTCAAACTACAGGCCAATGTCCAGCCTGCCATTCCTAGGTTTTCAAACAAACTACAGTACGGAGACTGCACCGTGCAGCAAAATGTCCAGTGTTGAAGTGACTCCCACAGTGTTGATTTCAACACTTTTTCAGGGTTTATATAGCTCCACACTCTCTAGAGTTAAATTAGCTTTGCAAACAGTTACACATTTAACACTGTGTGAGAGTTCCTTCTGCAACTCCTTGAACAGAGTTAACACTACATGATGACTACAAGTAACACTGACTACAAGTAACACACGACTACAAGTAACACTGCTGAGATGCTTTTTAACGCACTGGTTAGTGTTAGCTTTACTCACTTCAGTGTCAGGCTAACTACACCTTCAAGTGTTAAAATTATTGTAAGAATGAATGCTATTAATAAAACTTCTTTCAAAAACTGACATTTATTTTGTCCTCTTACTGAACTGAAAGGAAAGGTATACAAAACTGTGGTGAGACCAGCGATGTCGTTTGGTCTAGAGACAGTGTCACCACTGTCCTAGGGACGCATCCCTAGGGAGGTATTTCTGGCACGTCCAGCTGGGAGACCTCGGGCAGACCCAGGACCAGGTGGAGGGATTATATCTCAACACTGGCCTGGGAACACCTTGGGATCCCCCAGTCAGAGCTGGTGGATGTGGCCGGGGAAAGGGAAGTTTGGGGCTCCCTGTTGAAGCTGCTGCCCCCGCGACCCGATTATGGATAAGCGGTGGAAGATGGATGGATGGACAGTGTCACCAAGGAAAAGGCAGAGCTGGAGGTAGCAGAGATGAAGATGCTGAGGTTCTCTCTGGGAGTGACCAGGAAGGATAGGATCAGGAATGAGTACATCAGAGGGACAGCACATGTTAGAGGTTTTGGACATAAAGTCAGAGAGGCCAGACTGAGATGGTTTGGACATGTCCAGAGTAGAGATAGTGAATATATTGGTAGAAGGATGCTGAGTTTTGAACTGCCAGGCAGGAGGCCTAGAGGAAGACCAAAGAAGAGGTTTATGGATGTAGTGAAAGAGGACATGAAGGTAGTTGCTGTGAGAGAAGAGGATGCAAAGGACAGGGTTAGATGGAGGCAACTGATTCGCTGGGGTGACCCCTGAAGGGAAAAAACGAAAGGAAAAGAAGAAGACTGAGGATAAAAACATTTATTTTATTTATTTAGTTGTTTTTTTTTTAATGTTAACATAACAAACTTCACACCTTCATCACATTTGTGGATGAAGGTAGTACATACAATGGTATAATGGTTGAGCAAAGACTTAGCCTCCTGACTAGCAAACCCTATCAAGCTGCCTTTCAACATTAACAGTCCTTTGAAGATTTGGGCCCCCTAGAGAAATGTCCATAGGGCTATTTGGTGGCAGTGAAGATCCACGACGCATCTTCCGTTGGACAGTTATCAGATGTCAAGAAATGTATCCTGTGCTGCTTGCAGCATCATAAAAGTGTTCCTGAAATAAAACAAAAAATAATAAATGTGTTGTCAAACTAAGCACAAAAGAAATCTGACAGAATTCAAATATCAATATTATGCACACAAATCTGTGTTGCACAAAGCAAGCTTCATATTAATGATGATTACATTTCCTCTTTTGGCATATGGATCCTTGAGGGAAGAAAACATCATCACTATCCCAAGAGCATGCTCCTCTCAGATTGCTTAGGTATGGAGGTCCTTAAGAGGAGATGCCATATTAGTAATCTAAATTCAAGCAATTGCCATATAGTTTTTTGGCACAAATATTAAGGGTATAAAACACACGCACCCATGACTATGGAGCCACCAGTACGTATCCATTTGTCTTCTTATAGCATCTGTCAGAGTTTCTGTTGCTTGGTACTCCTGTAGAACTTCCTCACCGCCAGACTTGCTTCTTAGGATAGCTTCAACTAACTGATAAGAAACACAAAGAGAAAACAAGCAAACATACAGAGAATGTAAAAGCAGGCAGTATTAAACTTTTCAAGACTTGAGTACAGAAGAGTCAAAATCAAAAAACGATTCGAGCTTTGTTGCAACCTGTTTAGCAGATACTGAATCTCTTGCATTTTCATTCTTAGTTTCTTGCAGGGGACCTCATATTATAGTTGAGGAACTGGAGCTGAAGCTTGGGTCAGACATCTCATACCTCAGCTTCTGAAGTCTGAAGGAAATGGAGTCTGAAGGAAACGGAAAATAACTATTTCATTTGTTAGAGTGTATAGTACTTGATTAAACCTGCCTGTGTATCTCACCATCATTGGAGAAAACTGTCAACACCAGGTTGCCTTGTCCAATGATGTCACTGAATACTTCTCCATCAACTTCTGTTCCTGTTGCATCCTTGTAACATACTTTAGCATCTTCTCCAGTTATTTCTTCTCAATAACTGGAGAAGAAAAAAAACTGAATGTGTTTTTGTAGTTACTGTTGCCTCTTGCTTCACAGCAAATAACTATTTGTTAAAAGTTATTTAGCTAAGATGTTAGCTAACTAACTAACATTAGCTGACATTAGCTAGTTAATTTACAATTTGCACCATTCAGTCCAGGCAATAAACAAGTGCTCTGTATGATATATATTTACCACAGTTGTTTAGTTTCAAATTGCACCGTTCACAACACCAGTTCTAAACTGTTTCAGCAAATTTGACTTAATTCCACTTACCGTGAAGCACTGCAAACCAGGAGGAAATCTGTAGACTGTCCCACTGCATCTCCAACCGAAAAGTAAAATGCAAGAGCGACTGGGCGGGGCTAAATTCTTGAGTCAATTCTCTACAGAGTTAAAGTAACACTGACAACATGCAGCTACACCCAAAATCAACACAGATGTGATCAACTCTGTCAACATTTAACTCAGAATCTCAACACTCCAATTTTTGCTGTGTAAGAGTAACAAATGACCTTTTAATAGTGTCAGATAAAGGTCTTCTATAGTATCTGTTTTAGTTTTATTAGACCTGAGTGCAGCATTCGATACTGTTGATCATAGTATTCTTCTTAGGAGATTAGAAGAGGAAGTGGGCATTAAAAACTCAGTATTGGACTGGTTTAGGTCATATCTATCTGACTGATTTCAGTTTGTCCATGTTCAGTTTTTCCAGACGTGTCATCTAAATTACACATCTGGGGAACCAGCGACTACTGTGAAAGAGCAGTTGGCATCCAGGAAAGTCTGGTGGGCAATCAGGAAAGACCGGTGGATGACGGGAGAGACCGTAACAGGAGTGGGTGGTTAATCACCTTACGCACTGGCTTCCTATGAGGAAGCACTTCCAATCTGACTATGACATGGCACAAAGAAAAACAACCCGAAGGCCCTCCGAGAGGCAGGATGAAAGATGGGCCTACTCTGATGGATCAAACGGCAACAAACAGAACAAACAACGACAATGAGACGGTTCTTGGACCGTGTAAATGCGGGTTGGCAGAAGGTGACTTCATTCAAAGGGCTGCGGATCCATCAAGGGAAGATGAAGTGGGGAGGACTCCTGCCCAGCATGACTGCACTGCTTCGGCAGGTCAAACGGAAGAGACCCAAAGCAAGGGGAAGAACCGCAGCGCAGCAGGACTCAGCAATGCTGAGGAGGAAACCTCAGCGGAGGCAAGAGAGGAGATGGAGGCAGCTCCCAAGGATGTTGTTCATGCTGTTCCCCCGAGAGTTGCACAGCTAGAGAGCCAGCGAAAACATCCAGACAGGCGCAGGAAGATCAAGTAGCCAGAGGTGAAGGACAAAGAGGAGTAGTGCAGGCTGGATGACTATCTGAAAGAAGTGCTGGAACATTCATTGCGAGGAACAGCTGAAAGTAAGCTAACCTTGATGAGCAATATTATCCATGATGAGTGCAGGGAGAGGATTGGAAAATGTGTGACCAAGCAAGCCTCAGTTGAGAAGCAGAAAGGCTGGAGGGAAGATCCATTGATGAGCAAAAGGCCCCAACTGCGAAAGAGGTTGAGGAAAGCAGCCCCAGATGAAAAAGAAGGCCTCAAGGTGCGGTGGGAGGATCTCAAGCAGAGGCTTGCCAAACTATGTCGGGCGGAGGGACTTAGGAAGCGCCGGAAGCGGAAGGAGAAGGTCCAGAGACTTCTTCAAAGATCCTTTCCGGTTTGCCCGTCAGCTGCTGGACGAAAAGAGAAGTGGCAAGTGATCAATCTTGAAGGAGGATCTGGAGCATCATATCAAAGGCCAGTACATGGATGCAGCTAGAGCGCTACCACTGGGCTGACCAGGGCATGTGCTAAGTCCAGACTCCCCAAAGACCCCTTTCGACACCTCCCCACCCAGGCTGTGTGAGGTGAATGACGTCCAGAAAAGGGCCAGATCAGCCTCGTCACCAGGATTGAATGGGCTCCCATACAAGGTGTACAAGAGCTGCCCCCAAGTGACAAAGATCCTGTGGAAGCTTATGAGTGTCACATGGAAGAAACAAGAAATTCCAGCAGAGTGGCTAGAGGCAGTTGGAATATTTATTCCAAAGGAGCAAAATTCCAGTTAGCCCAGTCAGTTCAGGACAATTGCTCTGTTGAACGTGGAGGGGAAAGTCTTCTTCTTGGTCCTGGCAAGGACAATGGCGAACTTCCTCAGCATCAACAGCTACATTGACACAAGTTGTCAAAAAGCTGGGAGGATACCATCAACAGATCATAACCTGGGGTGACATCTGGCGAACTCCACAATCACGACTCAGCTTCCTTGTGAGGGCAGCCTATGACACCCTCCCATGCCCCCAAAACCTTGCTCGGTGGTTTGGAAGTGAGGGCAAGTGCTCCCTGTGCAGCAAGGACAATGCAGGTCTCCAACACATCCTATCAGGGTGCAACATCACACTGACACAGGGCCGCTTCCGGTGGCAGCACAATCAGGTCCTGAGGAAGCTGGCAGAGCAGTTGGAGAGTTGCAGAGTCGGGGCAAACAACTCCTCTGAGTCCCATTGGCAAAACACTGCCTTCGTCAAACCAGGAGAGGCAGGACAGAAAGTGCGTGGAAGATCAGAATGCCTGCTTACCCCTGGAAAGAGATGGGAAATGCGCGTCGACCTGGACAAGTAGCTGGTCTTTCCAACTGATATCACACAGACAACTCTAAGGCCGGACATTGTGATGTGGTCCACAGCTGCAAAGAAAGTCCTAATCATTGAACTGACTTTGCCCTGGGAAGAGGGGATACCAGGAACACACGAGTTCAAGCAGTCAAAGTACAGCGACCTGGCGGAGGAGTGCAGAGGAGGAGGCTGGTCCGCGACTATTCACCCGGTGGATTTCGGATGCAGGGGCTTTGTGGGGGGTTCTGCAATGCGGCTCCTCCGTGCTGCGGGAATGACTGGTCACAGCCTGAAGAGGGCCATGAAGGAGCTGGAGGAAGTAGCAGAAAAAACAAGTTTCTGGATGTGGTTACGGAGGAAGGACAGCAGTTGGGGCTCAACACCTCAGTGAGGTCAGTTGCAGGGAGACGTCCCCACAAAGCCACTGCCCCCCGGCCGGGAGGTGTCCTGGCCAGGGCGCGAAACATCAGTGAACGGTGGCACCAGCTGATGACCCTGCAGCTGATCTCAAAGTGCACCGGAGGAGGTGCGACAGGCAGAAATGCCATGCAGTTAACCTGTATCATCTAAATCCTCAGATTGAGACTCTTACTTGTGGAGTAACTCAAGGATCTGTTCTGGGGCCAATGCTGCTTAATTTAAAATATGTTACCATTGGGAAATATTATAAGAAAATAGAACATTAATTACACTGTTATGCAGACGATACACAATTATATTTATCAATTAAAACAAACAAATCTGATCAATTAACTAAATTAGAGACCTGCCTCAGAGATATTAAATCCTGGATGCTTCACAATTTCTTAATGTTGAACAGTAACAAAACTGAAGTAATTATTATTGGGCCTAAGCATCTTAGAGATGATTTTTCTAACACTCTAATTCACTTAGATAACATTGGTCTATCCTCTACTGATGATATCAGGAACTTGGGAGTGATTTTTGATCAAGATCTGTCCTTTGACTCTCATATTAAGTCTGAGTCTTGGACAGCCTTCTTTCACTTATGAAACATTGCTAAAATTAGAAATTTCTCATCCTTTAAAGACACAGAAGAAATCATTCATGCCTTTGTTACTTCTAGATTAGATTACTACAATTTCTTATTATTGGGCTGTTCAAGCTCCTCCATTAGGACTCTACAAATAATTCAGAATACAGCTGACTCAAACTGGGAGGAGAAAGGACATTTCTACTGTCCTAGCATCCTTACATTGGCTCCTGATTAAATCTAGAATGAAATTCAAAATCCTCATGATCACATATTATGCTCTTCACTATAAGGCTGCGCCTTACATTGTGGATCTCATTGAAGTGTATCACCCTCCCTGGGCTCTTTAATCTGAGGATGCAGGATTTCTGGTAACCCGTCAGGTCTTTAAGAGTAAAACAGGAGACAGAAGCTTTAGCTATCTGGCTCCTTTACTCTGGAACGATCTGCTGGCCTCGGTCTGGGGGGCAGATACCCTTAGTTTATTAAGAGTAGACTAAAAACTATCCTCTTTGATAGAGCCTACAATTAGAAATAACATAGTTTCTACTAGATAAGCTGCTATAGGCCTGGGCTGCTGAGGGTATTTTCTCTGTCGTTACAGAGTTACTTTAATTACTTTAGGAGCTCCTGCTGCTTCTCCTTCTTTGCTTTTCCTGCTAATATTGAATTAAACTTTTTGCTTGTAAGATACTGCCGCTGTTTTTGTGCTTCTGCACAACAGGTGAGGAACAAGTATGTAAGACAGGAAGTCCAAAGGCCTGGAAATCCCACCCCCACTTCATGAACAAAAGCACAATCTGGACTGGAAATTCAATCTGGCCTATCTGCCATTCTCTCAATCTGTCTCTCTTTTCCTCGCCCTGTCTCTATCCCCATTATATTTCCTTTCCTACCCAACCAGTCAAGGCGGGTGACTGCCCTCCAGAGTCTGGGTCCTGCCCAGAGTTTCTTCCTCAATTAGGGAGTTTTTCCCCGCCAACATCTCTTATGCTTGCTCTGGAGGGTTCTGTCAGGTTTCTGTCTGTTAAAGCACTTCGAAATGTTTGATGATGTGATTAAGCGCTATATAAATTAAAAAAAAAACAACTTGGTGAAGTCTTGTTGAGTCTTCTTTACTAAATAAGAGGTGAAGTTTGCAACGACTAAGCCAGCGTCGTTTTAATAATGACTCGCGCCAGGTAAAGCTTGCAAAGACCCACCCACTGATCTGGCGTTGCAAGTGCTTCCTAGTCATTTCCCAGTCTGCTAACGTAACTAAATAATGTCTCAAAAAAAATAAAGGAGGTGCTTATTTCTTATTAAAAGTGGTTTTCAACCTATTACACTCCCCTGCTTCAAGAGATGTCTCCGGACATCTAGAACCAACAATAGAGTCTAGAAAGTTTGACTTACAAAATACAGTCTGTTACAGTTGTACAGTAAGTGTCTCTTCAGCTGCTGTACACCTCATAACCGATCTAGTATGCCCATACTTGTGGATAGTAACATGGTTGGGGAACAGATAATATGGCATGTGGTAAGGAACACAAGCAAACATCAGGTTTGCTCCAGGCCGCCATATCTGGTAGGAAGGTTGTCCAAGATGATCATAGGTGTGCATTTCTCGAGGTTTGATCACTTGAGTAGACCTCCTCAAAGGTGGTGCTTCTTCCCCTGACAGTTCTACAACAGGCACACTACTGTCAACCTGCTCCTCTGAACCTGCTTCTTCCACAGTGTCATCCCTTGCTGGTTCTTCCTGTACTTCCACAACTGGTGGTGTAGCAGCCGGTGTGTGCACCTGTACTGGCTCTGACTCAGCATCCGGCTCAGGTTCAGGTGGCTGTCGCCCTTGAGCTGTCTCACTTACTTGCCTCATTGGCTGAAACTCTGGAACTACGGCACTGAGTTCTTTATTTGCCTTTGACTGAGGCAGGGAGGACTCTCTCCCTTTGATACATCGGTCTGGTTTGGAGGTAATATGTGCATTCCTCCTCTTCATCAGAGTGTGCAGATTCCTGCTCCACAGTGTCACAGTTCTTTATCCATTTAGTCCCCTTTTTGTCTTTTGTTGGCTGTACGCTGATGCTTTCCATCTTGTTCCAAGGGTAAGTCATTGACAGGTTGCAGAAGGTTACGATGCAGGATACGGGGGTTCCGGTCTCCAGTTTCTGCCTGAACTTTGTACACTGGTCCTTCTCCTATCCTTTCCACAACACTATGGATTCTCTTTTCCGAGTAAGCACGAAGTTCACTCAGATCATCGACGCTACAGGTTACATGGTCATCTTCAATAGAACTTGCAACAGTCGTTAACTGGCTCAGACTCAACTCAGAAAGTCTCTTTTGGATCTGGTAGATCAGCATTCGCCGGACGTGATGTGGAGCGGCTGTGGACATGATGACGTTTCACGGGTGGCGTCAGCTCTCTGGATGACATACTGGAATACAGCCTTCCTTGAAGCTTTGGACAGATGTTTCACGTTGTCCCTGCACTCACTTCACCTGGCAGTGATTCTAGAAAATCCCGGACGAGCCCCGACATGTAACCGGCGCCAGACCTAGGGGAATCTGGACCGGCTCATGTGATGCACAGGCTAAAAGCACTGTGAATCCGTGGCGGTGCACTGGCTGTGGATCAATAACGAAGCACACAGATTAACGTCTTCACAAGCCGGCGCCGTTTTATTAATGACTCGTGCAGGTAAAGCTTGCAGAGACACCGCCTCCCTTGATCCACAGGAGCGTGCGAGCGACACCCACTGATCTGGCGTTGCAAGTGCTTCCTAGTCACTTCCCAGTCTGCTAACGTAACTCTAAATAACGTCTCAAAAGAAATAAAGAGGGTGCTTATTTCTTATTAAAACTGGTTTTCAACCTATTACAATTGTCATCCACCCAGAGAAGCCACCAGAAGGTGAGAGTCACCGGGTAGCAGACAGGCGTTAGGAGTGTTTGACTTCTGTGAGACACGTCTGCCTGGCAACAGGTGATGAGAATCAGCTCACGCAGTCACTTCCTGGTTTCAGTGTTTTCAGCCAGGCTCTCGTCAGATCAGGTGAGTGTGTATGAACATACAGACATGGCTTCATTCCGCTTTGTGCTCTGCCTCTTGTTCATCAGCTTTCAGGCAGCAGGTAGCTCTATGGAATGTTCATATTGTTCTGTTGCTTCTGTTGGGCTGATTGATTGATTGATTGATTGATTGATTGATTGATTGATTGATTGGTTGATTGATTGATTGATTGATTGATTGATTGATTGATTGATTGATTGATTGATTGGTTGATTGAATTATTGTGTGATGGAGAAAGGTTTTCTTAAGACAAGACAAAGTACATAAATGCAAAATATTTATTTGTCAATTCAAATCATACTGTACATAGGTTGAGGAGAAGTCCAACAGTATCTTCAATAATGCAGACAGACAATTTCAACAGATACTTATCTAATATAACGAGATCTTTGGTACAGACATCCCGGGAGTGAAACTTGAACTCGCCTGAACTAAACTTTGGTCGACTGTGGTTGTTGTAAAGTGCTTAACAAATAAAGTTGGATTGGATTGGATAAAATGTCTGCTGAACTCTTATAGCCGAGCTCTGCTGTATGTGTGTATGGGGTGGACGGTTACTGGATTTACTGGCAGCGGACTGTATGTCAAACTGACCTTAGATGACCTTAGTAGGTCATCTTTGCAAAATATGTAAGTACAGTGTTCTTGTTTGTGTGCTTCCTTGCACATTTGACGCACATTTTCTGACAGGGACGCACGATTGTCAGACAGCATGCGTCCCTGGGACGCAAGCTTTAAATGCACTTCCATTCAACAAAAATATTCAAAATTTTTCTATTTCTCCACTTAAATTTCAAAACCAGAAATCGCCATTATTTTTTTTATCTCGTACGAGTCTCCCCTGCGTGATTTGGCCTTATTAAAATCTACGTGTGCTCGTTTTAGTCGCTGCAGTGACAGCAAGGAGTTAGTTAGACCCTCCAGAGCAATCATAAACTGTCGCTTATGCTTGGAGAGTCCTGTTTGGTTTCTCTGTCAAAGCGCTTTGAAATGTCTGCTGATGTGATTAAGCACTATACAAATAAAGGTTGATTGGTTGATTATCATCATACCTTTGAAAAAGATGCAAAAGTTGGAGAAAAACCAAGTGACAATGAATGAAAAACAATCAAAAGTAAATCAAGAAAAAGAGACAAGATATTACTGACAGGAAGGCTCTGTCAGCTTGGTGCAGTGTCTACAAGAGAATACAGTATATAAAATAAAAGCAAAGAAAACTATGGAGTGAAAAGGAAAAGTGAAAAAAAAACTGTATTACATCTTACTTTATTTCTAAAACTGTATTTTTAAATGACTACCAGGCTTAAACATGTTGATAAAACCAATATATAATTTTACTTTTTTTTTTTTTACTTAAACAGTTATGATGTTGTTATTAATAAAATCATTTAAATTAAAAGTTTGTTTAGTTTTTATATCGTACTATTGGCAAAATTCAATACTTGTACTTCTATATGAATATGAGGTACTTCTACCTCATATTCCGTTATTACTTTTGGGATGCATAAAAGTCATGTTGGGATGCACAAATTTTTCTCGAAGCGCATCATAGGGGTGTACTACTTTCTTCAGGTAAAACAAACTTGAAGTACAGTGATAGGACTAATGTCAATAGTCATCTGTTTCCAGGAACAGCAGACACTCTGCCTTATATCAAGCTTGAATAGACTCTGTCAACTTCTCTCACACATTTATGCTTTGTATTTTATCATATTATTTTACCATTTAAGTATTTAAACATTTAAACATTCCACCACAATTGATTGGTTGATACTGTCAATCTGTCACTGGACTCTGCTTCACAGACGATTCTCTTTGCTCTGCAGGTGGATACTTGAGTAATGACATGGCCATCTGTAACTTTAACTCGACTAAACCCAAAGACATAGAGTACATCAACTCTTTCTATTTCAACAAAGTGAAGATCCTGAGCTTCAGCAGCAATGTGGGTCACTTTGTTGGTAACACTGAGTTTGGTCGGTACCAAGCAGATTACTTCAACAACCATTCAGAAATACTGGAAGGTGCAAAACAACAAAAGGGCAGTTTCTGTCAATACAACATCGACACCTACACTGATGCTACTTTGAGCAAGCCAGGTGAGTTTCTGTGACACCATCAGATCATTTATTAAGTGATCTGATGGTCACTTCAATTATTTATTGAAGTAATTATTGGATTCAAGATCAGCCGAGGGATCAATCACAACAGTGACGTCACTGTGGGGAGACAGGGCTACTACAGTAGTGTCCCTCAGAACAACGACTATGGACTCTGTTCTGTTGCTGTTTCCATGGTAACTTGTTGGACTCTCTTCGATGCAATGCTCCGGTCGCAGTGTTTCTTGTTTGTTTGAAATGTTTTTCTTCCTGAAGCTGTATTTTGAAGCACCAAGTATTTAAATGTGGTTTCCTCTCTTCCTCTTCTGGAGCGCTTCATGCTTTTGTTTTGGAGAATTCTGCCCCCTAATGGTGGCACTGAAACCTACTGCATTAATGATCACAGTCTTGGTCGTTCCAGTTCAGCCCTACGTGAGACTGCGGGCTGTGACGCTCCCTGACGGGCGACATCCCAACATGTTGGTCTGCAGCGTCTACAACTTCTACCCCCCCCAGATCAGCGTCAACTGGTTCCGAGATGGACACAAAGTCACCGCTGATGTCACGTCCACTGACGAGCTGCCAGACGCTGACTGGTACTACCAGATCCAGTCCCACCTGGAGTACACTCCGAGGTGAGTCCAGGTCCAGACACAGATCCTGGTCCAGCCCAGGTTCAGATCTCATGTTGTGTGACAGGCCCTGTGATGTGTTTGTCAGGTCCGGAGAGACCATTTCCTGTGTGGTGGAGCACATCAGCCTGAAACAACCTCTGGTCACCACCTGGGGTAAATACCTGTCTGTTTGCACAATTGTCTACCTGTCTGTCTTGCTGTCTACCTGTCTCTACCTGTCTATCCTCAGACCCTTCCATGCCCAAGTCTGAGAGAAACAAGATTGTGGTCGGGGCTTCAGGACTGATCCTGGGTCAGATCTTATCCCTGGCTGGATTCATCTACTACAAGAAGAAGGTTGGAGGTCAGGGAAGTGCACAGTCTCAAATTGCTTCAAACCAGTTCAGACCACTTCAAACCAGTCCAGACCGGCTCAAACCAGTTTAGATCAGTTCAGACTGGCTCAAACCTGTTCAGACTGCTTCTAACCAGTTCAGATTACTTCAAACCAGTTCAGACAGCTTCAAACTAGTCTAGACTGGTTCACACCAGTTCAGACAGCTTCAAACCAGTTCAGACCGCTTCAAACGAGTTCAGACCAGCTCAAACCAGTCCGGACTGGCTAACACCAGTTCATACAGCTTCACACCAGTTCTGACCAGTTCAAACCAGCTGAGACCACAGTCTATTGACTGAGTGGAAGCCGAGTTAGAACAGAGTAGACCTACACAAGACCAGAAGCCTAATGATTCAGCTTAACTCTGTCTGATCCGTCCTTGATCCAGGACGGATGCTGGTTCCCACCGACATCTCCTGAACCTGATCCTGATCCTGGAACCCTTCCTGTGACTGGACCTCCAATTGATCCTGGATGGGAGCTGATCCTGGACCCAGTCCTGATCCCAGCAGGCTGTCTCTGCTGCCCCCCGTGGAACACTGTGGACTTGTACTCTGATGCTGAAACCGACCAAAGCTGGTCCAGGACTAAGTTGGATCTTGCTTCAACCTGTTTGTGTTGGAGTTTGTCTGGCAGTCCTGGGCCAGGTCTATTCTGGGATCTGGTCTGGGATCTTCCCCGTCTGATGCTTCCTGTGTGGTTTTAGCTCTTTTCTCTGAACTCCAGCCTGCCCTTACCACTAAAATGTCTTAATTATTACTGGTCTAGTTTATTCTAATTTATTTTTGCTCCACATGGTCAGCACCTCCCCAAACATTTGTTTCATCCACATGGCCCAACTTGAACATTTGAATACTACTAGGCCAGCTATGCATCACAATTGTTTTCAGTTTGTGCCCATTTTTATTACCTTGTATGTATTTTTCATTTGATTTACAAAAGACAAAGAAAGTACCTGATTTAATCATTTATTTAAATTCAGGTCAAACAAATGCATGTAATACTTACGTCCTGCTCTGGCATAAATCTTCTAAAAGATTCACACCTGGTTTCAGTGATACTTTTATAGGGAGCTGAAAGGGACCGGAACATACCACTGTGATAAGGGTGGTAGATTTGTGTTAAAAAGTATATGCTTTTGTTACAAATGGTGGGGTTGCTGAATTTAAGCAGACTGCTTACCACGAGTGGTGGAATTATTTGAAATGTGGTTTTAAAATGTTTTTTTGTTCATTTTCTCACCAAGAGTATGGGCGAGTTTGGGTTATGTTCCTTTGATAGGGCAGTTGGTCATTACCAACAGTTTGAAGGCCTTGGCCTAAAGCATTTTGGGGATTTTGGAATCAGCTCAAGGTGGAGGATGTGCTGCTGACAGCATATGGTCTTTTTTGTAGAACTTGTGTGTAGAGAAATAAAAGGAAAAGTTTCACCTGCCATCTTTTGGTTTGCCCATTTCTGTATACCTGGCCCTCATCAAACGAACCCATGAACCTGATGATAGCATAATGTGCCCTCCTGTTGCCTTTGGGGAACGGCATCTTCCAGGATGGTTAGTTGAGCATTCCAGATGACAAGGGGGCGGTCAATTGCCTGTGGTCTAACTGTCAAGAAGTCGAGCGGCCAGTTCCATAGGGAGGTGTTGAGTCCAAGCTGGTCCAGTTTAAAGCTGCTGGGGGATGATTGCGTTGAATGCTGAGCTGAAGCCAATGAACAGCATTCTGGCGTGTGAGTCTTTGGTCTCAAGGTGGGTGAGGGTCGAGTGTAGGGCAGTGGAGATGGCGTCATCGGTTGAACGGTTTGACCGGTAAGCAAACTGAAAAGAGTCCATGGTTGAAGGAAGGGTAGACTTGATGTGGTGCATGACTAGCCGCTCGAAGCATTTCATGATATGGGAGTGAGTGCAACCGGGTGGTAGTCGTTGAAGCAGGATGGGGGCAACTTCTTCGGGACAGGGATGATGGTGGCGGCTTTGAGGCAGGTGGGGACAACAGCCTGGCTCAGGGAGATGTTGAAGATGTCTGTGAAGACATCTTTGAGCTCGTCAGCACAGTCTCTGAGGATATGACCAGGAATCTTGTCAGGACCTGGTGCTTTCCGTGCATTGGTCCTTCTGAGGGCTTGCCTCATGCTGTCCGGAGGAAGCGTCAACTCCTGGTCATCGGGAGGGGTTGGAGTCTTCTGTGCTGGGATGCTGTTGTCTGCCTCAAAGCGAGCAAAAGAAGTAAAGTAGAGTGGTGGAGCTGACGCAGGTTTGCGGAGGGGGCTTGTTGCCTGTAATGGGGTGAATCCCCCGCCACACGTTCCTGTTGTCTATGCTGTCGCTGAAGTGGGTCGCAATCCTCCCGGAGTACTATCTCGTGACAGGTTGGTCCTAGCTGTCCTTAGGCCCACCTGGTCCCCAGCTCTGAAGGCAGCATTCCGTGCCCTCAGGATCCTCTGGACTATCCTTTTAATCCATGGCTTCTGGTTGGCCTGAATGGAGATGGTTCTGGTGACCATGACATCGTCCATGCATTTCCACATGTATGCAGTGATGGTCTGCTCTAGCAGCACTTTGTTCTGCTAGAGCAGCCTATTTTTCATCTTTAATAGAGGACAACAAAAATAATCCCAGATTCTTGTTCAGTACTGTATCCATACTGACAAAGAACACAGTGCATATGAGCCTAGTATTCCATCAAGTCTCCGCAGCAGTGACTTTATGAATTTCTTCAATAGTAAGATCCTGCTCATCAGAGACATAATCAATGGCGTCCTGTCCTTCTTCAACTCCAGTCCTTCTTTAGATCCCTTAAACCTGGAAAACACACACTCTTGACCCTTTTAGTTCTGTGAATGTCTATTCTCAAATACAGATCAGTCACCTGATTAAAATAGTCTCCTCAGCTAAACCATCATCCTGTCTGTTATATCCATTTCCATCAAAGCTCATCAAAGAAGCCCTACCTTTACTTACTGTAGAAGCCATTTCCTTAATATATTTAACCTGTCATTATCAACGGTCCTTTAAAATAGCTGTAATCAAGCCACTTCTCAAAAAACCTAACCTGGACCCTGCTGTTCTAAATACTTATATACCGATATCAATTCTCCCATTGTTATCTGAAATCTTGGCAAAAATAGGCTCTAATCAGTTGTGTGATTTCCTTAAATCCAGCCGTTTATTTTTGAGAATTTCCAGTCAAGTTTTAGGGAACATCATAGGACAGAAACAGCACTTGTCAAGGTTAGCAGAAACCCTCTAACTGCAGAGAGAAGACTTATTTCGATACTTGGATCTTAGTGCAGCTTTTGACACAATTGATCACAATATTCTATTGGCACGACTGGACTAAACGATTGGTTTAAAGGGATAACCACTGATGTGGTTCAAGTCCTATCTAACTGACCAGTTAGTTAATGTTAATAATGACTCTTCCCAGTCCACTGCAGTTAACTATGGAGTTCCTCAAGGCTCAGTTCTTGGTCCATTATTGTTTATCTTATACATGCTTCCTCTGGGTAATTTGATAACGAAACACTCCATCAACTTCCAATGCTATGCTGATGATACGCAAATGTATTGATTAAAACTGATGTAGTCAGTCAGTTGGGCAAATTACAAGAGTGTATCAAAGAGATTTTCCTTATAGACCGACACTGCAATATCAACTGCGAACTGCGAACCGCGTGCCTCACTTAGTGGCTCTTCCTAACGATTGTAGGATTGCTCAACTCACGAAAGACGCTACACACAGTTGTTGACAAAAAACACCGTACAATATATACATTAGCTGAACTATGGAAATGTAGTTCATATAGCAAACATGTTTGAACATTTTAATAGGGGCATATAGAGAGATAGCATTACTGGCTCACTAGCCGAGGCTCGGCTGGCTGCTGCCTCACCATAGGTCTCTTCTCAGTATTTCAGCAGTAAATGTGAAAATTCAGCAATTTTGACTAAAGATAATCTAAAATTGGTGATGTTAAACAGGAAATAACTTTATAAAACACATCACTGGATAAATATAATCATTTGATTTCTTCCATTTTCCTTTTTTTTTTCTTTCATAAAGTCAGGTGAGGCCATAGATACATCGAGTGGTGGGTGTTTAACCCAGTGTTTAACAACGGAGTAAATAAGTTAGCTGGTGATCTGTCACCAGCCTGATCTGATGGATCAGTTGAATCCTGTCTGCTGGTGGACGACTCCTCATGTGTCCTCATCGGTCCTCCTCTCTCCTTGATCCCAGGAGAAATCCACTACGGGCATTGGATTTACAACCCACCTCTGCAGGAGACGGAGCTCTGTTCTAACCCCTGACATGTTCAGGCGCACCCGTCTCCATCATGGGGTCCATCACAGCTTCACATCAGACCACAGAGACGCTGCAGGATCTTCATCTATGTCCTGGTCATGTGACCCCTTCTTAACTTGCTGTGAACTACAACAGCATGTTGTTGCTATGGTCACCATAGCAACAAATGACTTTTAGTGACAAAACAACCAAGGTTCAAGGATGGATCCAGTTCTGATGTATTTTGGATGAATGGGGAAATGCCGTCTCGGTCTACAACCTGTCCAAGAGCTGAGGGAAGCATCATCTGGTTCCTTCAAGAACTGGAGGTCCACCTGAATCGAGACTGAAATAATGAACACTTTTGTGTCATTCTTAGTTGGGTGTGGCCAGGCAGACGTCACCTACCTGTCTCCTATCCTACCCCCTCCCTACCAGCCTTGCCTGGTCGCCCCACTCCAGAACTTCAGATCCCGGACCCTGGTGTTTGTGTTCTACCCATGTTCTTTGGATGAATCCCTTCACTAGCTGCCTGTTCTGGTCTGATCCTTCCCCAGCCTCGGCTCCGCTTTCGGGACCTCACCTTGAACACAGGGGACACCTCAAAGGTGACACCTTACCTCACCACAATGACGACACCACACATTGAGCACAACAGGCTTGATGGTGCGTTCAGGGTCTCGATGCTGTCCACCTTGTTGACTCAGTGTTTTTCTCTTCATCAGTTAACTGGGTATGACTCCTTCACGACAATAAAGAAGTTCAACAACCTGTACTTGACCACTTCTAACTAGTACTCGTTAATGTTAATGATGAAGGTTCAACATGGTCATATTGGATTTTCTTCGTTAATTTTTTTTATCCATGTCCAGGTGAGAGGAGCTAGAAACTATTTTACATTCAATAAATTGTATAAATTTGAGTCCAAGTCATGTTCTCCTTCAGACTCCACCTTTCTTTGAACATCAGGAAGTTAGGCACCTAACCCTAACCCCAACCCCTAATCCTAACCCTAATGTTAACCCTATCCCCTAACCCTATCCCCTAACCCTACCCTAACCCTAGCCCCTCATCCTAAACCTAACCCCTAATCCTAACCCTGACACTAACCCTAACTAGTTGAGATGAACTCGGCAGGGATTACATTGAATTAGAGAATAGTTAAAGTTTAAGACCGTGGGTGTGAAAATGTGAGAAAGAAAAAATATATTAACAGAATACAATTTATTATAGACCAAAGAAAATCAGATTGTATTTGTGTTCATATGTTTGATATATCAACTTTCTGATTGAAAGGCTTTTATGCACTTATTAGAAAAAAAAAAAATTTAATAACAAAAGTTATGTTTTAATAACAAGAATAGAATCGCGTAATTACAAATTTGAGCAATGTTGCGATTTCATTTTCAATCACATGAAATTTTCCTATTACGTTTGTGATTTTATAATTTTTGATAAAGTGTCTTAATTTCTTTGCATTTCAAGAATTATAATTTTGACTTCCCTGAACGTTGTGTAAAAATATTCATTTTGACATTATGAAATATTTTTCATTCCAGAGATGAAGCAGCAGACGTTCCTCTTCATCACACAGTGAAACTTTCAAACACTAGTATCAATTGTAATTGATAGTACAAACAAACTAAACCCATGGTTAACAGATGAGCACGTTAAACTTCATGTTTCTCAAAAGTGCATGTGTTAGCATCAATACTGGACGATTATTAATCACTCTAATGAATTAAAGATCGGAAATAACAGACATGATGAAGGATTCAGAATTATTTTTTCAGAAATGGTCTCAGGGACTCGATCCTGCAGACAGAAGCTGTCTGGACATTAAATCATTTCTAGATAATCATCAGGGATGGCAACAGGAAACCACTTTTCACTGATCCATTAATCCAATGATGAGCGGCTGATTTAAAAATAACAGATAAGAAAAAGTACATAGATTTAAAATAAGACGACATTTGTAGACATTTGAAGACTCCTGATCTTTCATAAAAACTTCAGCATTCCACTGAAAATAAGATCAAAATCTGAAATATTGAGTCAAACATTAATTTATCAGGTGAAATGCTTTGAGCATTCTCATTGGTTCAAATTGATTCCCAATTATCCAATCACTAATCTGTTGTCATTTGTGGAAAATATGTGCTGAAATTGAGTTGACTTGAGATAATTTTCAATGACAACAAAAATAAGGCACTTATCTCCCCCCCCCCCCAAAAAAAAATGTTCACAATTCACAGAATTGATCAGTTTGAATTAAAATAGGTGTAAACCCAGCGATCGGAAAATGTCATTTTTGAATTGTGGATGAGTTAGACATAAACATTGCATTTTATATTAGTCTCAGTGGTCTGAACATAGCGGGACGGGGAGGTACTGATAGGAACCTGCATAGTTCTGTGTTCATTTTATAAAAACATGATCATGTGAGGTAACTTGTAAAATTACGTGACATCAGTAGTTTCCTGATCACAGCCCGTTAGACTTTTACCTTATAGACTCACTGTTCTTAATCATTACCAACAGCTTGTTGTTCTACTTCTGAGCCCAGAATGGTGGAAGTTCCAGCACTAATTCAAAGCTAGAGCTGGTGGGATAGATTAAAGCTCCGACCTGGTGGAAGGGTGGTCTGCTACGTGTTTAGCAGGAAGAGAAGCTCTGACCCTGGACAATTCATCCTCTAAACATTCAAACACAATTTACATCACACTTTAACATCACAGACAGCCAGACACATGTAAACATTTACTAGGATAGCACTGGACACATTTACCATTGTTAGCTTAGCTTAGCATAAATAATGGATACAGAGGAGAAACAAGCTGACCTCACTTCATAGGAGAAAAACACCTAGTGACATTTATAACATTAACTAATTAACATTTTGCATCAAATCTGCGTCATGCAGTTTGGTAAGAAATCATTACAGCAGGAAACTGACATTAGCTTCACATTTAACATGGTAAATTAGCTTCTCATGTCATTGAGGTACATAACAAAAACATCAGAATGCCTGAAACATTTAGACTGACACCTGAGACTTTGGAAAGATGCTAAGTGACATAAACAAACACTTGGCTCCGTGTAAAAATCAGATTCAGTTTGATTTCCTAATGTCTGGTGATGCTGAAGTACGAGAATGCTGTTCTTCATGATGCCTCCTAGCTGCTAACTGCAGTCCGTACGCTTGAGCGGTAACATCACCTGCGTCTTTGGTAAACGTGTTGCATGCATACGGCATTCGGCTATGACACCGAAAACTAGGAAAGCATGAAACAGCGAATGTAGAAGTGGTGCAGAGTGCAAAGCCAGTGTGTTGCCAGTGTCAAACCTGCACAGAACCAATAAATGAGGTATCATCATGTGTTCCGCTTTCTTCAGAGGGCAGAAAGAGGCTGGACTATCGACCAACAAAAACCCGGTGTAAAGTCAATGATTCAAATAGTTTTCCTGGGACCTATCGGGCACTTTGTTTAGATAGCAAGATGAGCCCAATAGGTAGCTTTAAAGCATCCACTAAAGGGAAATTAATTTCCACTGAATAACTGGAGCCCACTTTTGTCTCTACCTCAACTAACGCCTCATGTGTTCATGCGGGGCTGCTGCACCTTAACGTGTCTGTCTCTGGGTCCTAATAACTCATGGGCGTTAAGCTGCTGTGTCTGTGTCAATGGCTCAAAAGGCAGAGACAGACAAACCACTTGGGATTCATGGCTGTGCCTAGAGCTAGTCTTCTGTCGCAGAAGTCATCCGTCATCCATCATTGGCTGAGTGTCAGGGGGAGTTGCCACACCAGCATAGTGTTTTGAGCTGAGTCTGATATGCCGTCCACTGGGGCTGTCCGGTCCACTCTGCGGTGTCCTCTGCCACCGGAGAAGATGGCTGTTGAGGTGACTTTGCTGCGCTTAGCTTCCCCCTCCTTACCCCAGTCCACTGGTCGCCCCCTCACCCACACATCTGGGTCCTCGTTCACCTCATAGATGGAGCCATCCTCTGGACCATGTTCCAGAGAGTCTGAGGGGGCCCTCGGGTTCCCCAGTTCAGGTTGGGCTGTCAGGATCTTTCCAGGCAGCTGGCAGGTTGAGTGGAGACGGTATTGCAGCAGGAGACTCTTGGGCTTCTCCTCCCTATGTGAAGGACATTCAGAGTCTTGAGGGTAGCTACTGTGCTCCATCCGTTGCCCTCCATCTTCTTCCGCATCACTTCTACCCTCATTGAGGTCACTGAGGATGGAGTCCCGTCTGAGCAACTCGGACGTCAGGCTACTGGTGATCGCCAGCAGGAAGTCCACCGGACCGCGGTGTGCATTCAGAGACGTCTTCCCTTTACCTGAGGAGTGTGATAGTTCTGAATGAGTTTACACAATCTTAAGTGGCATCAGGTGTAAAGAATTGAATGCGGCATGTCATCGTGTCAGGAGAAACAGGTAGGGTGTGGGTCCTGATCCACTCTGTCGGCGTTTCTTTAAGCTAACAGAGTTATGGTTCTAGAGCCAGACCAAGCTAGCCGATGTGTCAGGAAGGGACAGGATATTTGCTGGTTTCTGACCCTTGAAGGTGAAACTCCATCCTCTCTGGTTTCTGTTCTCTGTGTTCTGTGTGTCATACATGTGTCGGGCTTCAGGGATGGAACCCTGCAGGAAGTCGGCAACAGAAGCACTTCCTGACCTGTGATCTTGGGGATGCCCTCCAGGGTCGGGACGGGGAAGGTGAGGATGACACCCTGGTTGGTCCCGACCCACAGCAGGCCTTGACAGATCAGCAGGCTGGAGACACAAACCTGACCTGCAGGGCAACAGACAATCGACCCTGAACATGGCCACACTCAGCTGCCTGAATCCACTCCAGTCCACTCCCACACTGTTGCCTCATCCCGAGGACCCACAAAAACACAAAAAATATTACATACAAAAAATTAATGACAACAAATAATTCAGGAAAATGTCCAGGGGTGGGTCTCTCATTGAGCCAATGCTAGACTGAAACCTAACTTTTTGTGTTCAGTCTTTCATTTTGACTCGTGTGCGAGTCAAAGTATTGACTTCCTGTCCGGCCCTACCTGGTGTCAGGTGGACGGAGCGCGTGGAGATGTTGACTTCTTGCAGCGGCTCCATGGTTTCCGTGTGAAACAGGTAGATGGAAGAGCCCTGAGTGAAGGCCATCCAGACCCCCCCACCCGAGTGGACCATGCTGCTAACGCTGCAGCCCGGATCGGGGTGGGCCTCAAAACTCTACACAAAAGGGCAGAGTCAGAGCCCAAAGGTTAGAGGTCGTATATGAGCAGCAATTCACTACTCATCTCCACATCAACAATGCTGACATTTTTACCAAGATACCAGTGAGTCAGAACAACGGGTGAACGCTCGTGTTCACGATGGCAGGTCCAGCTTTGACATCCAGCTCCACAACCACCACCCACCACCCCATCTGAATACATATTAGGGATGAGCGAGTACACCACTATCTGTATCTGCATCTGTTCAGCCAACTAGATTATCTGTATCTGTATCTGTATTCGGAATGGACGGGGCTTAAACCGGAAGTAGGTGTGGTTTGACCGGAAATGGGTGGGGCTTAAATCACTACATTATTTTAAGTCTAAAATTGATATGGATTGATCACAAGTTGCTATATTGTTTATTTTAAAACTATTTACTGAAAAGCCTTGAAATTGAGATTCAAATCAATGTTTTTGATCACAAAAGTAAGAACTATTTACAGAACAAGTTTTTTATGGAACTGAGTCAGAACATGAATATTCTTAAGTCTATGAATGAATATTTACCAAAGAGCCTCAGAATTGAGATTCAACGCTTTTGATCACAATATTAAAGGAACTATAAATAGAACGAGTAAACACAAAGTGCATTAATGAAGTGCATGCAATAGGTAATTATCTACTACGAAGTATGCATGAACAAGAATTGTCATACTTAATTTTTTATCTTCTTTTTCAGTTGAATTTTTTTTATAATCAAACTTTTTTATTCAATTATTTTTAGCACCTAATGTTCTTGCCATTTTTTTCACATAAAGTTAAATTATGTTGATTGTGGTGTGTGTGTGTGTGTGTGTGTGTGTGTGTGTGTGTGTGTGTGTGTGTGTGTGTGTGTTTGTGTGTGTGTGTATGCGCGCTATGTCTCAGTATAGAAAGTATAGAATTATTAATTTGAACAGAGTTTAGAACAGGTAAAAAAAAAGACGAGAGGAGGCGGTGGTTAAATGCAAATTAGAATCTGACACTTCTGTCTTACATTCCATAACATAGCACCTTTTACATGTGTACACCTTTAACCACCTCTCCGAGGAACCATCACCTTATGGAGAGGTTTGTGGGCTTTAAGGATCCTGACCGCTATGCTGTCGGGAGTCTCGTACTCCTGGTAGGGTACCCAAGGCAAACAGGTCTCAGGTGAAGGGCAGATAAAGAATGGTTCAGAAGCCCCCATGAGAAACACAGGAGGGAAACCAGGGATTTAAAAATGCTAAAAACCACAGATTTCCAGGTTCCAAACCAAACAACACACCTTTGTGTGGGGAGTGGATCCTTGGATGACCGCGACTTGGTTTCCACAGCTGGCCCACACAGTGTCCTCAATGCTTAGTAGAGTACAAACCGGTTCAGAACCCAGTGACACCAGTCTGCATGAGTGCACGTCCCACAGTCTCTCTGAGACAAGGAAGGGACTATGGTCAGAGTAGTCTTGGTGACATGCACACCCTCCAGTGTGACATGGGTTCTACAGTCAGTACTCACCTCCTGTTCTTCTGTGGTACACGGCGACTGTCCCATTGGCCATTCCAGCGAAAAGGAAGGACAGCGAGTGTTTGATGCAGAGGACTGGACAGCCATCTGGGGTTAGTAAGCTCAGCAAGAACTGAACAGTCGTGTCCACGCTGCTGTACACATGTATGCTAAGGGGACAAAGCAGGGGCACTGAATAGTCAAACACAAGAAAGCACAGTTTGGACCTGGTATCTTCTATCCTTTGTGATCCAGTTACAAGTAGATGTACTCCTGTTCACACCTGGTACAGCTATATGTCTCCACATGAGTCTATACTAAAGAACTTGGGATCAAATCTCATGAACACACCCTCTGAATTTTGAAGAACACCAATATAAAAATAAGTTTTCATAATTTTAAGAGTTTCTCCAGCCATGAAATGACAAACCAGAATAAATTTGGGAGTCTGGATTTGTCCTGCATAGAAGCATAGGTCCTAGGTTCCAAACCACCTGAGGACCCGAGAATGTTTCTATTTGGAATTTGTATGTTCTCCCTGTGTCTGCGTGGGTTCCCTTCATGTTCATGTGCACAAACATGAATCAGATGTGAATTGGTAAATCCAGTTGGCCTATAGGTGTGAATGTGTGTGTGACTGGAAGGATGGTGAACCCCAAACCTTGTCTGATGTCAATCGGGATAGACCCACTGTAACCCTACGCAGGCAACAGGCTGCAGAAGACGGATGAACGGATAGTGCAGCGGGGAATCGGCTGAAAACACTCACATTCAAGTGGAATACATAGCAACTATACAGTGTGTGATGTCTCTCGATTGGTTGATGGTTTGATGTTTCAATACTTTTATGATTTCACCTGTCTGCTCTGATCTTCAACCAACAGAACTGACTAACCTGCCATCCTGGAGGCCAGCACAGATGATGTTTCCCATTTTGGTGGTGACATGGTCTTTGTCATTGTCCTCTGTGCCGAGACAAGGCTCTTTGACATACTCCAAACAGAGAACCGGAGACCTCAGAGGGACAGTCTTGACCAGGCGAGGACTGGCTCGGTTCAGGGAGTAGATCTCAACTTGTCCATAGCTTGAGCTTCCTCCTCCTCCAGCAACCTGGATATTGTGGAAACCAAAAAAGGGCCGGCATCAATACTGTGGAAATAATCTCTTCAAGAGGTCCTCATCAGATTTTAGAAGGTAGATGAGATACATGTAGAACTTTATGTGAGGGAGTGTGTACTTGTCTTATTATGAGAACAATTCAAACATATTTCTGGAGGGATGCTGGAGAAACCCTATCCTACTCCCCTACAATACCCTGTGGAAAGGTGCTCACCAGAGGTAACCCTGAGGTAACGTACTTGCCAGAGGTAACCCGGAGGTAACGTACTTGCCAGAGGTAACCCTGGAGTTATCACTCACCCAGAGGTAACCTTGTGGTAAGATACTCACCCAGAGGTAACCCTGGGGTAAGGAGGTGCTGGCGGTGCAGAAACCCAGCAGACACGACTGAGCTGGACTGTGAAGAGCTGCCTCCACCTACACAGAAAACAGGTTTGATTTAGTTTACAATCCTCCATAAATACAGAAGGATGGAGAAAAAGAGACAACTGGCTAAAATGTTTACCCCAACCCTAACCTCTTACTCTAACCCTAACCCTTGAGCCTAACCCCTAACCTTTAATAATTAGAAAAAATCCTGTAAATCATAAAGTGATGATGGTACGAGGTTGAAATCCTGCTTCACCAGATGGTGTCATGATAATGTCTTCCAAATGTCCTCAGACTGGAAAGAAGTACCACCACCACCTACCCACCCCAAACGCCACTCCAACACTGCCACCTAACCACCACCCAACCATCACCACTACAACCACCCAACCAACACCACATCACCACTACACCACCACCACCCAACCACCACACCAACACCGAACCACCACCACATCAACACCACCCCACCAACACTACAACCGCCACACCACCACCACACCGTACACTGTAGGGGGCACTATGACCTGTGTAGACACACCACCCTGAATGTCCCCACCCCAGATGAGACTGCTAAACATCCCACTTCTGGCAAGTATGCCATGTTTCGAGACTTTTTACCTTTATTTTTACAAGAACTTCCTGTTTAATGGAAAATGAAGTTGATTCTAATTTTTTTGGATGTTTACTGAAGTAAAACATGTTCATTCATTCATTTCCTTGAAGAGGAATCAGACAGTCAGCATTGTCTGGTCTTCAGCTGCTCTGAATCAGGGTCATACGTTCACACTGAATCTTATCCCAGCTGACATTGGGTGGGAGGCAGGGCACACCCTAGACAAGTCGCCAGTTCACCACATGGCTACATAGAAATCTACTCCTGCAGTTGATCTAGACACCACATCACACCCCAGCTGGGGAACCTGGATAGAACCCAAGCAGACACAGGGAGAACATATGTCCACCACACAGTAAGGACTCAAACTAAGAACCACCAATCAGTGACCCACGAGGTAGAGAGGCAGCTGACGACAAAATTTGGAGAAGATGGATGGGACTGATGTTCTGACATGAACCTGTGTGTTTTGATGAGTGGGATGTGAAGGCAGTGAAACACCAGACTGTGTTCTCCATCCAAAATAAGAATGCTGGAAGCAAAGTGTGTTCTGCCCAGTTTCTATTTTAAAGCAGCAGCTGGTGGCGTCTCAGTTTCATCATCTCTTGATGCTTCTTCACGGTTCGCTTCCTGAGCATGTTGTTTAGGGAGGAGGAAAGACAGAAGACAGTGAGGAGCATCATGTTCCTCCTGGAGGTGGAGCTCTCACCTTCAGGGCGTCACCTCTGGAGAAGACAGGTAGTCTGCAGGTCAACACAGGACTGCTGAACGGGGCGCTGGTCACCCCCTCGTCTGGGGGACATTCCCATCCCGAAATGTTCTCTGGTCCTAGACACACACACACACACACACACAGTCAAATATGGTGGCTCTTATGATTTTTGAATTGTTTGATTAAAACTAATTTGTCAAAGTTAAGAATGTATTATATTTCATTACATTATGCGACTATGAATGATAAATGAATAGTATAGAGAACAGTCTAACCAGTAGCTGTACTTCATGAATCAAACAAACAACCAACCTACCAACCAACCTTCATTTATATAGCATTTAATCACGTCAGCAAACATTTCAAAGCGCTTTAACAGACAGGGAAACCCAACAGAACCCTCCAGAGCATAAGAGACGGGTGGCGGGAAAAGCTTCCTCATTGAGGAAGAAACTCCAGGCAGGACCCAGGGTTTCTGGAGGGCGGAGACAGACTCTGGAGGGCAGAGACAGACTCTGGAGGACGGAGACAGACCACCACTGATTTGGTGCTGCTGAACTCTGCTGTTAGTCCAGCCTCACACTGAGCAGCAGTCTGAGTGATAACCTGTCTGACTGATAACCTGTTTCATTGAAGTGTATCACCCCCCCAGGGATCCTCGTTCTGAGGATGCAGGATTTCTGGTAACCCGTCAGGTCTTTAAAAGTAGAACAGGAGGTACAAGCTTTAGCCAGCTGGCTCCTTTACTCTGGACCGATCTCACAGCCTCGGTCCTGGGGGCAGACACCCTTAGCTTATTTAAGAGTAGAAGCAGATTCTACTAGATCAGCTGCTATAGGCCTAGACTGCTGAGGGTATTTTCTCTGTGTCTCCCATTAAAAGGAGTGATTTTAATTGCTTTGGAGGTTCTGTTACTTCTTTTTCTTTGTTTTTCCTACTGATATTAAATTAGACTTTCAAATACCTGTACTTGCAAGATACTGCCGCTGTTTTTGTGCTTCTGCTTGACAGGCGGGGAACAAGCATGGAAGACAGGAAATCCAATGGCCTGAAACTCTCTTTTCCTTGCCCTGTCTCTATCCCCAGCTTATTTCTTTTTCACCCAATCGGTCAAGGCGGATGACCGTCCTCTAGAGTCTGTGTCCTGCCCGGAGTTTCTTCCTCAGTGAGGGAGTTTTTCCCCACCACCATCTCTTATGCTCTAGAGGGTTCTGTTGGGTTTCTGTCTGTTAAAGCATTTTGAAATGTCTTCTGATATGATTAAACTCTATATAAATATAGGTTGATTGATTGATCAGACCGCTTCAGCACCTACTCTGAGCGATCCTAGCGAGGTGGATCCGGTTCACCCAGGAGATCTTGCTGAGGGGGCTGGGCGTGTTGAAGACCACCATCACGCTCACTGGACGACCAGATCTGTGTGCACAGAGTGTGGCGGGCGTGAAAACAGCAGCGTCCACCCCATCCTGCCTCTGTTACGCTCCTGAACCCTACCTGTCGGGTCGGCCTGGTACCGACAGACGGAGACGACACTTGTTGGCGTTCTGGATCTCCTCCTCCTTGAGACGGATGAGCCTCTGCAGAGCCAGGCACCAGTCCTGAGACACGATGGTGTTCAGATTCTGATGCAGCCACAAAGAGGAGAGAAGAAGAGTCAAGACCAAGAATCATGTTCCACCAAGAGCCCCCAGAGCTCCTCTGAGTCCAACAACAAGAAGGGTTTGGTTCTGATTGGACTGAGCTGCCGATGAGATAGACGATGGTCCAATCAGGACACGCTGCTGGTCCAACGGCACAGATCCTACAGCAGGACTCTGCTGTGAAGGCAAGCCCAGCGTGAGAACTTCATCTGCTCATGTGCCTCCATGAGGACGACACAAGGGGAATCACTCTGAGGCGGCAGAAATTGAAAGAATTGCTTGGGGTGAATGAGGAGAAAAAAGGAGCTGAGAGTCCTGGTGGTTTGTTCAGTATCACAGTCAGATGATTTCATAAAACGTTCAATCTAACAGCAGAGGATCCATCATTCTGAAGCCACAGCACCAGGATAACAAAAATGCTGTGGCAGGAAATGAATGCAGTCAAGGACTAGAAAACTAACACTAGCATGGGCTGTAGGTCTGACCAGTCACGTGACCTCACTGGTTCTACCGGGTCAGCTCAGGCTGACAGTGGCCCTAAGTCTGATGAATGCCATGATGCGTTCAAAGACCAGCTGCTACCTGGTAGACTCCCTGCAGGGTTCCCACCAGCAAAGACACCTCCTCCACCACGCCCAGGTCGTGCTGCAGCTCCTCCAGCTCCTGGTACAGTCTGGGGGGGCCCAGGAATACCTGACCTGAGACACAGGGAACCCCACAGGACACATCAATACCAGAGACCGACAGCCCTGTCTGTGGCTATTGGTTCATTCTCTGTTCATGTAACGGACCTGATGTGCTGGGGGAGGAGCTGCAGCGTCTGGATGGACGGGGGTCGTCCCTGCTGTGTAGACCGTCCTGTCCCACCTCCACCACCTGGGTCTGCAGCAGGGGGGCACTCCACTTCACTGTGTATTTTGGGCCGACAGGAACCAGGCTGCTGATGTCCGGGGGGCCCCTGAAGGAGACGGGGAACATCAGGTTACCTGTGTGGACATGTTACAGCATGTGTGTGTGGTTGTGGGTGTGTGTGTCATTAGTAATTACCATTGTGTAAATGAGCATCACACTACACACACACAGTCGCTGCGTCATTAGTAATTACCATTGTGTAAATGAGCATCACACTACACACACACAGTCGCTGCAGTCAATCAAGAGCCGAGTCATGGATTTGAGTAAACACCAAAGTTCCCTCCGAGCAACGTGATCTTGACGACGAGACCATCAGACTGTCACACCCCCTGCTGCGTCACGCGTCCTGGCGAAACTATGTTGGCAGGAGGCGGAGTACACCCAGGGTGTGACACCACACAAGACGCTGTGGATCCTACAGTTCACCTCCGCTACATGCTTGTGGAGGTGGAGGGATGCCAGGCAGACAACAGCGCCCCCCACTGGCCAGTTCCTGTCAGACTGATCAATTCTTTCAATCCTCTAGTCTTAATCCACTAAGACAAGCTTCGGGGGGATTGGAACTTTTTCTTGTTGTCATCAAATATGAGCTTGTGTCGACTCAATTTCTAAACACATAATCGAACAGGAAGAACTTGAGCTCAGACACCTGATTGGATGAATATGAAAGGTTTGGGACCAATGAGATACCCCCTGTTGGATGCCCTCTGGTGGACTCCCACTGGTGGATGCCCACTGGCATGGGGAAGCGTCTTCAGGGGTCTTCAGACACTCACCTGAGGTTGACGTTGGCACAGATCAGGGTGTCATTGAGCAGGAACAGCTTCCTGTCCTTGGACTTGAGGACTTGACCTTTGTCACCATAAACGATCTCGGTCAGCAGCTCCGCCTGGATCAGCTGGTTCTGCCCCGAGTTCAGCAGCTGCAACACAGAGACGAAGACCCCCAACCGGTCCCCACAGTGGACATCAGCACAGACTGCCACCGAGCTGTCCACAGTCTGTCCACAGTCAATCAATCAAGTTTTATTTATATAGCACTGAATTATGGCAACAGACATTTCAAAGCACTTTAACAGACAGAAAAACCCAACTGAACCCTCCAGAGCAAGCATAAGCGACAGTGGCAGGGAAAAACTCCCTCGATGAGGAAGAAACTCCACGCGGGACCCAGACTCTTTTGGGGCGGCCATCCGCCTCGACCAGTTGGGTGGAAAAGAAATAAAAGGAAGAACAGGGTAAGAGAAAGAGAGACAGAGAGAGTGTGGCAGATAGGCCAGATAGAGTCAGTGTCAATATGGTTATAGTTAGACGATTGGGGTTGTTGTCTTCAATACATGTTTCCCATTGGTAAATTCCAGGCACAGTTACAGCTGTGTGGATGACTGTATGGTGGCACGGAGGAAGACAGGAGGCAGGATCCCAGCCGATGGATAGATGAGGGATGGTACTGGTGGGCTTGGAGGTGTTGGTCCACATAGGATGGTGCAGAGTCTATCCACAGTCTGCCCACAGTCTTACTGTAGTCTGTCCACAGTCTGTCCACAGTCTGCCCACAGTCTGCCCACAGTCTGACCAAAGTCTGACCATATTCTGTCCACAATCTGTCCACATTCTGTCCAGTCTGTCCACATTCTGTCCAGTCCGTCCAAAGTCTTTCCTGTCTGTAAACAGTCCGTCCACAGATACCATAACTAATGACGAAGCTTCAGAACACCCAGCATTGTCAGTGTGTGAATGCTAACTCCTAGCTGCAGCTGACCAGATGGTGATCAGTGTGAAGCTCTGGTTGCCCCAGCATGAAGCTCAGCATGGGGCCCCGGGGAGCTTCTGGATCTGGGCCTCACCTTTCTGAGTCCCCGGGGCCCCATGCTGTGAGCGATCTGCTGGATCTCGGCCTCCTGGTCAGACATACGCTTCTGCTCGTTCAGCTTCTCGGCCAGCGTCTCCAGCTCGGTGAGCGCCAGCTGCAGGGACAGACGGTCGCCGTGGGATGGTGGAGTGTTCTTCAGCATGTCCTGGCAAAAATAAAATACTATATGTTAAAAGCTTCAGATTAAACCACTGATTCCTGCCTTTCTGTGAAAGTTGAGGATGTGAAACTCGTGCTGCAGCTTGATGGCGATGGTTGTGGGTAAAACATCTGCAAGTGGCTAAATATGAAGGCTTTGAGATCTGATCTGGGATCAGACCTGTGATTAGACTGACCTGATATCAGCCCTACCTCTCCACCTGCGGCCTACCTGCAGCAAGAGGATGAACTGGGGGAAGCGCTGGATGGGTTTGACCATCAGGCCGTACAAAGTGATCCTGTCTGGACTGGAGTTCTGCTTCTTCTACATGGAGACATCCTGTCAGAATCTTTCTGATTGTCACGTCAGATTCTAGGCTGGACAACATCAGTTCCAGCAAGCAGCATGTGAACCGGTGTGAAACCGGTTTAAAGAGACGTGTGGAGACCTTAAGAAAGTCCAGGAACAGCGGTTTGGACATGCAGGCCTTCTTGATGAGCGCCATGGCGTTGGTGAAGTTGTTGATGTAATCGCTGTAGACGTTCAGAACCATGGACTTGGAGAACTTTGGAGAACAGAGGAAGATCAGGATTAGGAGAAACTAGCACTGCAGTCCAGACCTTCTGACAGGCTGCACCAGAGTCTGTGGTTGGCCGTGTGCTGGACCCACCGAGGCCACAAACAAGTCTCCTATCCTCTCACTGCGATCCCACTCGGCCACGCGTGACGCCAGGGCGATCTGGAACATGGAGTGGCACTGATGGATCTCTTGCAACCGGTAGAAGATCTGATGCACCTTCTTCTGGTTCAGGATCCAGACCTGGGGCTCCAGCAATGGTTTCTGGTACTCCTGAGAGATGAGACGGTCCACAAGTTCAGTTGCCAGCAGCACAAAAAGTTTGATGGAATGGATCGGAGATGCATTCAGGGTTTAGTCAATAACCTAGAGAACGTTTCTGACAGTTCACTGTTAGTGGAGTCTTTTCACACATTTTCCTGTGGTGACAAAGAAATGGAACATGTTCCATGATTAGATGTGATTAAGATGTATCATTAGCTGAGGTTCTACTGTGTTATTATCAGAGGTTCTACTGTATTATTATCGGAGATTCTACTGTATTGTTCCTGTATTATGTCTCAGTAATAAACAGGTGTGGGGCGTGTTCAGGGGTTTAGCATCAGAGCTAAGGTGCTAAACATCATGTAGAAGGAACCTGCTTCAGTTCCTACTCCGCCGTCAGTTCTGACTGGATGTGAAGGGTGACACAGGTTCTCCTCAGAGTCTTTGTGAAGGAGCGACCAGAGGCCACCTAACGGAGACGTGACCCACCTGGAGGATTCTCTGGAGCGACTCCAGGTAACTTCTCTCACTCTGCACGATGGAGCTGAGGATGAGGCGTCTGACGACCTGAAGGGGGCAGCGACAAACGAGTGTCGTCAACAATTCTGTTAGTGAACGCGTGACAGCTGAGGCTAGGATGCAGGCCAACACGTTAGCATGTGTTATCATGCTAACCCGTCGGCCAGCTGAGGCTGGGACGCAGGCCAACAGGTTAGCATGTGTTAGCATGGTGATGTGCTCTAACAAACAGGGTTACTGACGTGACATAACGTCACGGTTTTAAACTCTGCTTTTATGTCAGAGCCACTCGGACAGGGAAGGACTGGATCATAGTAGCCGTGTTGTAACGATGCGTTGGTACATGCTGGTCAACTAAAAACAGGAACACGCTGAAATAAACAGGAATAACCAAATGGAAGAATTCAACGCGCTTGACTTCCTGTTTGTGGGCTCACGTTGTTCAAGCTGCAGCAAAGCAACAACCACTGCAACGCTAAATATATCATCGCTCTGTTCTCACTTTCACTTCTGGTTCTAGAAACTCATCGTCTTCCTCTCTTGTGAAAGTCCTTCTTCCTCATCAACGTCTGTTCCACAGTTCCTTCTGTCGTCTCTTTTAAGACTCCAGATTTGACCCAACACCCTTCACCGCCGTGAGGGAACACGGTAGGATGACCAGGTAGGTAGTGAGGAACCCACGTTAGTGTTCCACACTTCTATCACCATTGTTGTCAACTTCACTGATGACCATGGAGCTGGCTGTAAGGTGGACCATGTGGAGGAAACCATCTAAGTGGGGGGGGGGGATTTCCTGCTTTTATAAATAAGTAAAAAGATATTTCCTTCAATATTTACTGGCTCCTCCCACTGCCCCTCCCACACTCTAAATGTTTTTGCCCACAGGAGTTTGAACCAGCAACCCTCCCTTGCCTCATCCAGGACACAGTGGACTGAGCTGCTAAATGACACAAATACAGATGATGGATGTTAGATGTTCATGTCAGATGACGATTGTTATTGATAATTAGTATTGATCAGGGTTCACCTACGAGGACACAGAGTCCTTTCTCCTCTTCTTTTTATAATTAGGTTAGGGTTAGAGTTAAGTTCTGCACCCGGTCTGAGAGGCTCATTTTGAAGAACCTACCTGGATTAGCTGGACACACTGGCTCCACCCACCTACCTGCTGATTGGTCAGCCCGTCTGGCATTGGGCAGAGTTGTGCTGGGGGGTGTTTCAGCTCGCACACGGACACGTCCATGTAGCCGGCATCGTCCGTCCCCCCGCCTGCAGACAAACACAACCCTTAATGCATAGAGGCACAGGGATCTGCTCTGCTAGCTTTAGTGAATGGAGACACAGGGATCTGCTCTGCTAGCTTTCGTGAATGGAGGCACAGGGATCTACTCTGCTAGCTCTGCAGATCCTGAGGGCGCAGGTGCCTTCAGGATCTGCCCAGCTTTCCGATGCTGGTTTAGATGGTCCATCACCTGAGCACAAAGTCAGGGCTGCTTTTAGTCCTTTACTACATATGACATATGTACTGACTTGGTCACGTGACTTCAATTCAACCCACAGTCCCTTTGCCTCACTGGTCCCTTTGCCTTAGTCCCACCAACACAAACATTTGACTGCATATGAACAAGAAGAGGAAACACTGCCCCGCGCACATTACACCAGACGTCAGTGTCCTCTAACGGCATGTGAACACACACACGTACATACTTGTGGAGTCTTTTCTCTGAAGGAAGGACAGTCTGCGGAACATGGCTAACTTTTCCAGACCGTCCTTGGTGCCGTTACGCGCTGCTTTCATTAGCTGCTGCACCTGAAAAGACAGTTGCAGTTAACAGTTTCTGATAACAGTTCCAGGAGAACAGTTCCAGAAGAACAGTTCCAAATAACAGTTCCAGATAAAATGTCCCGGTTCGGTGTGGCTGTGCTGATTTGTGGCAGGAGGAGAGGCAAAACTTGGGGGTGGAGCCTCAGCTCTACACCTGTTGCCCATCTCCACACCTGTTGCTGGTCTCCACACCTAGACTCTGTCAGGTTGATTAACATGAGGCTTTTTAAGCCAAGTTCTCTCTATCCTCTGTGCCGGTTTGTCATTGTAGTTTTGTCCTGAGGTGTTGCTTTGAGGTTCTGTTGTTGTGTCCTGTCTTGATTCAGCCTACGTTTTGTTTGGATTCTTGCCTTTGTATGGAGTTGTGGGTTTTCTGATTAAACCATGGTGAAAAGCTTCGCCGCGTCCTGCATTTGGGTCCATACCCCGCTCCACGTGACATAAAAGTTCCAGAACAGTTCCAGAACAGTTCCAGAAAAGTTTCAGATAATGGTTTCAGATAACAGTTCTGGTTTAAATATCGCTACACGACTGGGTGATCGGCTCTGATTCAAGTCCAGTAGAACCTGACCTGATTGGTTTCAGTCGTACCTTTGTGTCACAGCTCTGTCTGATGTTGGACCCATGAGGCGAATTGAGACGCAAGTCCAGTTCCTTCCAGGGGAGGGCACAGCGCTCCTTCAGTCTGACGACATCTGCTGGCAGCTGGCAGTCCGGAGGAACCCAAGAGCAGAAAGACCTCGTTGAAGACTGACACACTTTGACTTAATGCTGAAGCAGCAACAGACCTGATGCTGGTAGGTCACCACCATCAACCCCTCACCAGCTGCTAGGGTACAGAGAACACGCATACTACACGCGATTCTACAGGTGGAGTCGAACCCACAACCTCCTGCTGTGAGGCAGTGCCTCCTCACTACTCTCATCTCAGAACAGATGAAGACATCACCCATGAATGAAAGACTGCCATGCTAACGGCGTTTGTGTGTGTGTGAGTACATTACACACATAAACTGAGCACCAATCAGAAGTAGTTCAAACGCTGCGTCAGCTGTCAGGCGGGTCGTGCTCTGTGGTTCTCAGGCTCTGCTTTCAAATGCTAACATATACGTACAGACGGAGTGTCGGTGGGCTGACCCCCCACCACCTACCTCCTGCTGCACCTGGACCCCCCAGCACTGAGGAACATCCTGACTTCTGTCTAAACGGCTGAAAGAGCAGAGCTGGAGCGACGCGTGACGACCAGCTGCTTCCTCTTCTCCTCCCACCAGCTCAGCTACTAGATTCATCTTCTGACATTTATTAACACATGAATAGAACCTGGTAGGACATAAACCAGCTGTGGGAAACCCAAGCAAACGGACTCTGTGCTGAACTTGTCAGGTTTAGTTCTTTATCAGAGCAGCAGCGGATCTGTGGCGCCCCCTGCTGCACACCAAGCTGCATCAGTCAACTTTCTGACATCCACTGCTGGAATGACTGGAAGGTCCTTGTTGAAGGTCCTCTCAAGGGTTTGATGTTTTATAGCAGGTGGGAATGCCAGGAAATAAGGTCTAGAAAACAGTTTAGGCTAGCATCACACAAACCACCCCCCAGAACGGAATCGAACACAGAACCTTCTGGTTTGAGGTGACGGCGCCACCCACTGGCCCACCGGACTACCCACCTCTTTCTCAATATTAAAAAAAAACTGGGAGTCAGTTGGCTTTAGTCGGCTAGCTTTAACATTGCTAACATGATAGCATCTCACTCTTCTGCCCCTCTCTGTGTAGCTGTCTCCAGCCATGAGTAGCTAATCATTACCTTGCTAATGCTTCTTTTACTGCAGACACATGTTGCCAATAAACATTTTAAATAGCTTCATTTTATTACCAACAATAAATTTCAGCACACTTTCCAGGTGCTTCACATTTTATAAGTTAGCTTACATCATGAATCAGAAGATAGACCAACTGGTCATGTGGTATTGTGTTGCCATGGCAGCACTCTGCTGTCAATAACGTCAACCAGTCCTGACAGGAGTGCTGAAGGTTGTCCGAGGAGTTACCTGCCCCCTGCTGGCCGGAGCCTCCTCATCCGACGGCTGGTCGTAGCTCTCAAACTCTCCGGAGCTCCAGCTGCTGGAGGCATGGAGACCGGGTCTCTGGATGTCCTCATAGATGTCTTCTACACATGAAGAAGACACGCGGTAGTTTCACACGGTGCATCGCAAACAGTCAGAGTCACAACCTGATCACCTTCCACTGGCTGCTGGAGGTTCTCAGCAGGAACGTCATCGTAGAGGACCTCAGGGTCTCTGACCTCCACATCCTGACTGGACTCTGGACCAGGATCCTCAGCTTCATCCCCACCCGTGTCATGTCCGGTCAGTGGAGTGGCTGAAGAGGAAGCCTCATCCTCCAGCTGAGGGACACAACCATTGACAGGAGCGTGGGACTCACCCCGACGACCATCTACCTTCAGAGGTTTCCCTATAGAACAATAGAACCAATGTCCATGAACGTAAATGCTCAGAATGAATGAATGAACGTCACAATGACTGGTGAATGAGTTCACTGTTGGTGAATATTCAGACATGATCACATGATGACTGTGTATCCAACCGCTACTCATGACCTGCCCAATGAGGGACTGTGAGCTGACAGTGGTAAGTGTCAGCTCACCTCCGGACCACTGCCAAGGCACCCTTGAGCAAGGCGCCCTCCCTCTGTGCAAGTTGGTCATTGGAGGTGCACCTTGCTCATTGGAGGCTCTTGGTGTGTGTGTTTGTGTGTGTGTTACAGGGGCCTGTACACACTAATATGCATGCATGCGTTTGATTAAGAATTACTACTAGAGTGAGCTCTTAATTTCCCTTTGGGGATCAGACCAGTATACAAAATAAAATAGCTAAAAGAAAATGAATCTTCAGTCTCATGTTGTAAATGAAAAACTTTTTAGCTGTTAATTGTATTAAAGTTTTCATCTGAATCCACTTCTGACGTGTGTTTTACTGAGTAGAGGGTTCTGGTCCAATAGTCTTACTCACAAACGTTATTAACATCATGTACAGAAATAAAATGTGCATTACAGGATTTGGGAGAGAATGGCTGCTACCAACTGCTAATGCTAACTGCTAGGTGATACTGTGCTTATGTCACTGGCAATAACTTCCTGTCTAAACAGGAAACAGCTCACTAGTCTACCATCAATTAAAAGATGGAGCACAGATGCTAGGAGCTAGCTCGTACCACAGCTAATGTTACCACTGCATACCTTTGTGTAATCGTAGCGTTAGCTCTGACACCACACTGAGCCATTCGCTAGCTCGCGGTGACGTCTTGTCTGGTAAAACGGAAGCACAGACACATCCTCACGCTGTGACACAGCTCTTCTTCACACATGCCGGCTCTTCCTCCTTACCTTCATAAAAACAGCTGGTTGTCAAGGAAACCTCCGACTCGACGGTCGCTCCAAAGTCAGACGAGGTGGACCGTCTGTGAACGCATCCATAGGTCACATGTCAAACAGTCCGGGTCAGATAGAGGTTCTGGTCTATTTATTTAACTCATGACAGTGAAAGAAGAAGAAGAAGAAGAAGATGACAGTGAAAAGATTCTCAGGTGAAGGTTTGTTAAACGCTGATTTACAATTTGAATTGAAGAATTGAATGTTTAAGGTGTTTAAAATGACTTTTCCCCTGAGATGAGTCAGGTGAAAAAATTTGTAAAGCTTCCAAATGAATCCCATCTGCGTCATGTTGGAACGTCCACGACCAGCCGAACATGACAGCTGGCAGGAGACACCTTCACCTCTGAACACGTCTGCAGCTATGAACCAACAACCATGAGGATCAGGTGAAAAACCACCACTCACTAGACTGCCACTGGTTCTCCTGGTCAGTTCTACTGAGAACCTGGTAGAACTGAGCAGGTTCTACCAGGGAACGTCCCTGATGTCAGAACTTACCCTTCTGGAGATTCCCTGACCTCCATATCTGAAAGAGCAGAACATTGAAACATCACGATTTTCTCGGGATTCATAAAGTCTCTATCTATTGTAAATAACACACTCTACAGTTTCAGTACATCCACATCAGCTGTGTACGTGGTACCTCACCTGAGCACCCGTGGCCCCTCAGGCCCCCGCTGCTGCCCTCACTGAGGTCCAGTCTCACGGTGCTCTGGTTGGGGGTTCTGGTGTTCTTGCATGGGGGTAAGTGGTTGGTTCTGCTGTGGGGTCGCTCGTCTCTGGTGATCTGACGTCATTGAATTCAAAGGCCTCGCCCTGCTCATCTTCATCCTCCTCTTCCTCTATGTGTGCTGCCGCGTCACATATAGACACTGAGAAATCAGAAAAATAATGGGAATGGCTGAAAACAATGTGATCAAAAATTATTAAAAAAAAACTTTATTTAAAAACGAATCTAGGGCATGTGTGAACCATTAGCATCATCTTCATCATTAGGAGAAATGCTACACCTGCTAAAAAGGTCTATTTGCTCATACAAACATTAAATTATTCTACAAAGTTTTATGTTTATTTGTAGTAAAAACAAAAAACTACATTTCATATAGTAGAGTATTTATTGATGATTTTATGAAATCAAACCAGGATCTTCTGAAAGGTTTAAAGCTGTTTAATTACTGACTATTTGGGTAGGCTCATGTAGACACGCCTGAAGCTAGTTGTGTCAGTAATGTTTAGTCACATGATGACCTGAAGCTAGTTGTGTAAGTACCGTTTAGTCACATGACCACTTGAAGCTAGTGGCGGCTAACATCAGAACGTCATTAGAGTCGTGGGTTTGGTTGGTCTAGAACTGAGCACCTGCTGTGTTCATCTCTTTAATCAACGGATCTGATGTGTTTGTGTTCAGGAGTAGTGCCCCTGCACAACGCCGTCCATGAGGACCGAGTGACTGACCCTGACTCACCGACATCACACTGACAGAAGGTCAGAGGTCAGTCCAGTCTCCTCAATGGTCCCAGCACAACACAATATGTTGAACAGACTGTTGTTTAGGACCAACTGAGCAGCAGCGATTAAACGGAAGATTACACCCTAAGCTCCATCTGTCTGCACGGAGCGCACACACACACACACACACACACACACACACACACACACACACACACACACACACACACACACACACACACACACACACACACACAATCACTCACACACCACCGTCAGCTGCTGACTGAGACGCAAACATCTAAAAGAACAGCCAGGATGTTGATCCATTATAACTTCCTCCTGATGGCTGCTCTACTTCCTGTTCCTGATATCTATCCTGGAATAAAGTTCATCAGCTGTCAGAAGATCTGTGAGGTGAAGGCGGGAGCCTCAACGTGGAGATGTCGCTTCAAACATTACATCAGGACCCATTGTGTTTGTTTTATCTAGAACGGGAGTGGAGCCAGAAGTTTGAGCTGATAATGTACAGTAAAGCCTGACCAATCAGCAACAAGCACTGAACCTGTAAACACATGGAGTTCCATCACAGCAGACACCGGGCCTGGACCTCATGACCACATTCACCTTCTTCTTCATGAAGTACAGCAGAAGTCTGGACACTGTCATCTGTTCACTGACAGCCAACAAGAGCTGTCAGTCCCACAGGGGGGAGGTGGCGAGGTCAGCACGTGGTTGAATGGATTTTATTTAATTTTATACTGTTTAGTGTAGTGTATGTCTTGTGGTACGTCCTGTGATGTCAGTGTTTCTTTTTCTCCTGGTGTTTATCCAGTATTTATTCGTTATGTAATACCTGAGCAGTGGATATGTGCAATTTCCTCCGGGATCAATAAACTATATAACTAAGTAACTAAGTAACTACGTAACTAAGTAACTAAGTAACTAAGTAACTAAGTAACTAACTATCTATCTATCTATCTATCTATCTATCTATCTATCTATCTATCTATCTATCTATCTATCTATCTATCTATCTATCTATCTATCTATCTACAGGTAGGTCTGTGTAAGTCCTGCAGGTAGGTCTGTGTCAGTCCTGCAGGTAGGTCTGTATCAGTCCTACGGCATAAGGCCAGCAGAAGCTTGTTCCTTCTTACACAGCATTTTGTAACTAAGCTAGTAGGCCTTGTTGCCATGACAGCAGGGGATTAAAGAGTCTCACTTGCAGCATGCTAAAGCACATAATCTCAGATTCATGCAGTAGGTTCTAGTCACACTTCACTCTCAGGTGAAGGGCTATAATCTGATCACAATAATGCAAAGAGGTTCCCATGAGTTAATGTTAGACAGAGTTAATGTTAGACACACAAGTTAATGTTAGACACAGAGTTAATGTAAGACACACAAATTAGTGTTAGACACAGAGTTAATGTTAGACACAGAGTTAATGTTAGACACAGAGTTAATGTTAGACACAGAGTTAATGTTAGACACACAGAGTTAATGTGAGACAAAGTCAATGTTAGACACACAAGTTAATGTTAGACACAGAGTTACTGTTAGACACACGAGTTAATGTTAGCTCAGAATGCAACTGCCCGCATACTGACTCGAGCTTGGAGGAGACAGTTCATCTCTCCTGTCCTGGTATCCTCACATTGGCTCCCAATTAAATCTAGAATACAATTGAAAATCCTCATGATCACATATAAAGCTCTTCACTGTCAGGCTCCGTCTTGAGGATCTTATTGAAGTGTATCACCCTCCCAGGACTCTTCAATCTGAGGATGCAGGATTTCTGGTAACCCGTCAGGTCTATAAGAGTAGAATAGGAGGCAGAAGCCTTAGCTATCTGGCTCCTTTACTCTGGAACGATCTCCCGGTCTTGGTCCGGGGGCCAGACCCCTTAGCTTATTTAAGAGTAGACTAAAAACCCTCCTCTTTGATAGAGCCTACAATTAGAAATAACAGAGATTCTACTAGATCAGCTGCTATAGGCCTGGACTGCTGAGGGTATTTTCTCTGTGTCTCCCGTTAAAGGGAGTCACTTTGGAGCTTCTGCCAATTCTCTTTCTTTGCTTTTCTAATTTGCTACTAACATTAAATCATACTTTTCTTTTGCAAGGTACTGCCTCTGCCTCTGTATGGAAGACAGGAAGTCCAAAGGCAACTACAGCACAATCTGGACTGGAAATTCAATCTGGCCTATCTGCCACTCTCTCTCTTTCTCTCTCTTTTCCTTGCCCTGTCTCCATCCCCAGCTTATTTCTTTTTCACCCAATCGGTCAAGTCGGATGACCGCCCTCCAGAGTCTAGGTCCTGCCTAGAGTTTCTTCCTCAATGAGGGAGTTTTTCCACGCCACTGTTGCTTATGCTTGTTTTTGAGGGTTCTGTTGGTTTTCTGTCTGTTAAAGCGCTTTGAAATGTTTGCCGATGTCATTAAGCGCTATATAAATAAAAGTTGATTGATTGATTGATTGATTGATTGTTAGACACAGAGTTAATGTTAGACACAGAGTTAGTGTTAGACACAGAGTTAATGTTAGACACACAGAGTACAGTTTTGAATTTATTAAAGTAGTTGGTATTTTGGAGAAACTGTAAAATAACAATAATGAAAGCATAAATGATTGAGGTCATCAGTCGAGAAATCTACCACAAATGTTGATTAGCGCCATCTAATAATCAATCCAAAAGTTCAGCTGTGAGTATTAGAATATTTATATTCTTCACCCAGTGCAGACATGACATGAATCACTCACCTGCAGGATGACACTGAGGTACGTATGGATCATCGTGTTGGGTCGTCTGAGTCACACCTGGTCCTGTGGACATACATGACCTGATCAAGGACTGTCCATTCGTCCAACAAGTCATTGACAGCTGACGTGTCTGAAAGCTCAATGTGGCTCGATCAGTAGAAGGGTTCTGTCTAACAACTGGAGTGCTGAGCCAGTGTCACGGCTCGTCAAGCCCAGCTGACGCTGTGGAAGTGGAGTAAATGTACGTCTGTTAGTTAGCATGTAGTTCATCAATCAACCAACTTTTATTTATATCACATTAGTAGATATTTCAAAGCGATTTCACAGACAGAGAAACCCAACAGGATAGTTCTTAAAATGAAGTGTGTTCTGGTCTGAAGCTCTCTGGAGGCTGACACTGACACCACACATCCCGATGCCTGATGTATAACCACGTGGACCAACTAAAGACATGGAACCTGGTTTTCAACCACGTGGATCAGGCCTCTAGTTGTGTCTCGTTGTTTTTTGCTAGAGGCATCTAGAACGTGCCACATTCCTGCACAACAAATCCAGACGTGTCTTTTCCCAGACTGTCACCAGCTGATTCGCTGAGACTAGAGCTCACAACAATTTCAGGTCCAACTGTATGTCTTCATCTTTACCCGTCTGGACCAGGGTCTTCACCACAACACAAACACTGACCTCTGAAGTCAGGAAGTAAACATTCACATAAAACAAGAAGACAAAGAGATATGAATAATTCAGTGGACTCCATGGAAACCATCCTTCTGAAGAAGTGACCGTGGGCGTGGCAGCTCAATGGACAATGGTGTGTGTGTGTGTGTGTGGGGGGGGGGGGTTGCTGTGCTGTCAGCTGTCATGAGAGAACAGCCTCTGGATTGTCCCGTCTGAGTGATCCACTAACTCCCCAACAAAGACAGCACGCAGTCAGACCCCAAAGCCAGACATGGAAACAAGATGAAGACCCATTCTCACATAATGTTGAAGTCAGAGCCATGAAGTGTCCATGAAGCTTCATTCACACGTGTCACACCCAACCGGTCAAGGCGGATGGCCGCCCAAAAGAGTCTGGGTCCTGTCCGGAGTTTCTTCCTCATCGAGGGAGTTTTTCCCCGCCACTGTCGCTTATGCTTGCTCTGGAGGGTTCAGTTGGGTTTCTCTGTCTGTTAAAGCGCTTTGAAATGTCTGTTGCCATGATTAAGCGCTATATAAATAAAACTTGATTGATTGATTGATTGATTGACTGATTGATTGATTGATTGATGTGTCCAGGAAGCTTCATTCACTCGTGTCCATGAAGCTTCATTCACACGTGTCCATGAAGCTACTAGTATCAATCAATCAATCAACTTTTATTTATATAGCGTTTAATGACATCGGTAGACATTTCACAGCACTTTAACAGACAGAGAAACCCAACTGAACCCTCCAGAGCAAGCATAAGAGACAGCAGCGGGGCATAACTCCCGCTGCTTCCTCGATGAGGAAGAAACTCTGGGCAGGACGTAGACTCTGGAAGGCCGTCATCCGACTTGGCTAGTAGCTACTGCTTACTAGTAGTGGTAGTTGGATAGTTAAGCAGGTCCTGGTTGAACCTGGTGACTTTAGTTAATGATTTAATTCTTGTTAATGTTCAGTTGATAAACGGCGTTAAAGCAGAAGACGAACAGACGTTCTGCTGGTTCCTCCAGAACAGACAAGAACTGAAGATCTGTGAGAACATGATCAACATGTCAGCTCTGAGACACAACCCAGTCATGAGTGCAGTCGTCATAGAAACAACAACAACAACAGCAACAATAAAACGCAGCCACACAAACTCCCAGATTGCAGCAGGACAACTTCAGAGTTGAATTAATGAATCTAGTGGTTCTGGTCAGCCCTGTGGAGAACCAGTAGAACCAGCAAAACCAGTAGAACCAGCAGAACCAGTAGAACCTTGCCATAGAGTCATGGTCCGGTGTAAGAGACACTGGGCCTAAAGAACAAGAACCATTCTGGTGATGACGTCATTGTAAAATCACAACCAGAACCTGACACACTGACCCTCACAACAACCGTGACGTCATCGATCTCTATTGGAGCCGAACGCAGCTCCTTCGGAGCAGAACCGCTCACCTGCCGTCCCGGAGACGCGTCCCGGTCAGTCCCGCTGCGTTTGGACCCGTTTGGACCTGTCCGGTCCCGGGTTGTCCCGTGCTTCTGTCCCCCTCCTCTTCCTCCTGATGTCCCGCTGCGGAGACGAGCGGGACGCCGGAGCTGGTTAGCGAGGGGCCGGTCCCCGCTGGACTCGTCCCCGGTGGACCAGTCCCCGTTGGTCTCGTCCCCGGTGGACCGTCTGTCCACACTGAACGTCCACAGAGGACACAAACCGAGCTGTCCGGTTTGTGAGGACAAACCGTTCGGGGTGGAAGTCGGATCTCAAGCCCTGGAAGGTCGGGCCGGGTGACCACCAGGGGGCGCTGATGTCTCACTGTCATTGGACCTGCACCATCTGGACATCAGGTCTGACCCACAGCATGAGACCTGAAGCAGGTCCAGCAGCTGGTCCTGGTCCACAGGGACATGATCCACTGGTGTTTTATGGTGTAGATCAGAGGACCCCAACCTTTTTAGCTCCACAGACCAGTTTCATCGCAGACAATATTTAACGGAGCTTCATTTGGTGGATAATCGTTAACTTCACCAGGACGGCTGTAGTCTAATAATAAATCACCAGTGGTCTGATGTCGACAGACATCAAAAGACAACAAACAAACTTTATTCATAAATTAATAATCAACATCTATGTAAACCAAATTATTTATTTTAGAACCAAAATCCTTTTTGACAAGAAATAATTGTAATAAAAACTGGATTCCAGTGACTGATGAGGTTTATTTTGAAATTTAGTGACTTACAATCAGTGAATCATTGTTGGAGAAATCTTGATCATTTCTGTATCAAAGGGTGAACAAGTCAGTCAATAACAATAATAACAAGAACCAATGCAGTCAGAGACTGCAACATCCCGCGACACCCCCGAAATCAAAATTTTACCCTGACCTACTGTACATGCATAGGTCAAAGATCAAAGTTAGTGCTCTGACCTACTTTTATAGATCAAAGCACTAGCTTTGATCTACAGTCATACTCACACTGTCATTCTCCCTCGTCTTTCTATCTTATCCAGTTCCTGGATAAGACAAAAGTCAAATTTTAACTTTTGTACAACAGTTAAAATTTGACCTCCGCCTAGTTTTCTCAAGGTCAAGGTCATCATCTCATTTTCAACCCCTTTGCCACCCGAGTAATGTGCTTTTTGTTTCATCTTTCTATCTGCAACGATTGCGAAGATATTTGGTGGACTAACGGAGAGACGGACTAACAGACGAACACACAAACGCTGACAATTACAATACATCACCGCTTTGAAGCGGGATGTAATGAACTAGTGGAGGCCTGAGCTTGCTTCTCTGCAACCAGCTGGTCCCATCTAGGGGTAACGGAGACAAGGACACCTGAAGTGTGCTCCGGATTTTAATCCAGAACCACTGGGGAAACAGCTGGTTACCTGTCACGTGACCGAGACCTGTCAAGAGGCACAGGTGCATGCATCTGTCTGTGCTTCATTCCACACAGTCTTTTCAAAACAAAACATCTTTAGAATGATAATCAATAAAAAAAAAGATAAATAAGGTAGGTACCTAACCTGGTGGATGAGGACCGCTGATATATGTGATCCCACTCGACAGTGTAACTGTCACGATGTCATAACATACAGTGACACCTCCTTCCTGCTGTCTGTCAGACCCCCCCCGCCCCCACCCCACACACACACACACACACACTTGATCGCAGTTACACCTCCAGACTCTAAATAAGCACACTCATTAACATCTACAACAGACAACCAGCAGCAGCCAGAACCACCACATAGTGCCTGTTTCCATCCCTCTGTTTTCTGTGTGCGGTTTGCAAACTCAGCATGAGTGTCTCCATGACAACCGTCGTCATGGCAGTGACGGCTGTCTGTAGTCTCACCACTTTGAAGTGTCAGGAAATAAAGACTGACTTCCTCTAATGGAAAAAAACTTTATTTCATGTGAATCACGTGCAGTAAAGAAACAGCCTGCAGGACAAGGTTCTAGAGACACCACTGCAAACGGAGGACACGCCGTCCCCACGCCGAACCGCACGTCCGTGTCCGACTGTCCTCGTGTGTACCGAAGCGGTCTGGGACACGCCGCAGGAACCTTCAGCCTAACCTGGCAGGAGAAGAGAAGATGTGTTCGTTTAGGGACGAGGTACAGTCATTCTGCACTTTAACATGATCCAATGATGCAATGCAACTCTTGACCAAGGTGTCTGAGGGCAGTGACGTAGCACCTCCCTGTCAGGACTATCGATCACGACTATTGATCACACATCAATACGATATCTGATGCAAATCATTTGAAGATTTCTGGTCTGTCTCTTCGTTTCTGTCTTACCTCGTCCGTTGTTGCATCCCAGACCGCTGGCATTTCCTATTCGGTCCATCCTTGCTCCGAAGCAGCTGGAGGTCCGTTTCCTGGTGGTCATCAACAGGTCCTGCAGGCGGCTCCTTGGGTTTGCTGCCCTGACGCGGCCCTCAGCTAACCCCTGAGATCTGTCCGGTACCAATGGTTCTTGGTCCCCCTCCTGGTCCAGGTTCCACCCCGGGCCGGCCTGGCTGTGATCTGGGTCTTGGTCTGTGACATCGTAATCTGAGACTTCCTGCTGGGCTGCTTCAGCCAGCGTGTCCTCGAAGCGCTCCAGTAAAGCCTGATGTGGAGAGACAAAGAACCTCGTTACGCTCCATGGAGACGTCGAACCATAGTTTACAAGAGAGTCCTTTAACCGGGAACACCTGGATGAAGACACTAACCTGGTTAAAGTTAACCGCCATGTCGTTCATTAAAGGACAACTTGGTTTTAGTTTAATTCAGACTGATGAGCTCCCGTCAAAGTCTTTGGTTAAACAAACTGAACAGACTGAATACCCTGACCCTGACTGTCAGCTGATCCTGGATCAGCTGACACTACAGAAGGTTCTTGGCTCTAATAGACTGAAACTACAAAACTAAACGTTTCTACTTTTAGCACTCTGGCGTAGTAGTTAGCACTGCTGCCTCACAGCAAGAAGGTCAGGGGTTCAAACCCCATCATTTCCAACATGGCCTTTCTGTGAAGAGTTTGCATGTTCTCTCCGTGTCTGAATGGGTTTCCTCCGGGTTCTCCGGTTTCCCCCCCATTATCAGGAAAAACATGCAGCTGGGTAATATTAGGTCATGTTGGACCGTAGTGCAGTGGCTCTGGACCAACACTCCATCTGGCCTTTGAAATTTTGTTGTACCGTCTGTGTATGTGTATAATGACAAATAAAGAAAGTTTGAAGTTTTGAGTTTTACCTCATGTCAGAAAAACTAATAAGTACATCTGTGTACAGGAAGTTTGAACAGGGACGTCACACACACACACACACACACACACACACACACACACACACACACACACACACACACACACAAACACACACACACACACACACACACACACACACACACACAAAACTGACTTAAAAAAGTGGGTACATTTTTGACAAAGTGCCTCAGTTCCTGGTTCCTGTCTCAAATATGTAACTGCAGTGCAATGAAATTATGTAGCTGCTCCAACTATGGTCACCTACGACTACAACGCTTTATAAGGTATCTTGTAATTTTTGAACAAATTTTAGTGAGTCTGTCACAATAAATTGAAAAAACTCAAATAAATCCAACCTTTCCAGTGTATGTACAGTTTTCCATCATTAGTGGATCTAATTTTCTCCTGACTTCAGGTGAATTTAAATCAAAGTCTGAGGACGTCCGCTAGAACACGTTCCTGCACATTTTCATAGATAAACACATTTTTTAAAAATAACAATAATTCTCACTAATGTTAGCAGACTTACGTTGGGGGCAGTAGGCCTAAGGACACAACATGACAGAGACAGTCCACACCAACGCGACCTACGCTGTCGACCTGCAGTCAGGTAGGTCTTACCTTGAGCTGAGCCAGGTCACTGGTGGACGAGGGTCTTCCCAGTACGTGGCTGCTCACCAGTGCGTGCTGACACAGTAGGACCAGAAGGCCCCCCAGGACCGTAGTCCTCATGATATCCGTCTGCTGCTACTATGATACCGGAGCCTTCACACAACACTTTATATACATAGTCACACACACACACACACACACACACACACACACACACACACACACACACACACACACACACACACACACACAAACACACACACACACACACACACACACACACAAACACAAACACACACATCACCCACCACCAAACACCACTTGAAGGAACATCTGACCAGCTTGCTTATCGGGCAGGGGTGTCAGAATGCACTTGAGGCTTTCTACAAAATGATGAGCCAGTGTGTGTGTGTGTGTGTGTGTGTGTGTGTGTGTGTGTGTGTGTGTGTGTGTGTGTGTGTGTGTGTGTGTGTGTGTGTGTGTGTGTGTGTAGCATGACCTCAGGATCCATGTTGGAGCTCTGTTGTGTACAGACAGGAACGCAGGCTGAAACACACCATAGTAGGGTAAATGTCCTGCAGAGAGGTGACCGTCTAATGAGGACAAAACGTCAATGTCGTTTGGACAATGTCTCTCATGTCTCTCCTGAGACATGAGAGACATGAGCAACAATCATAAACACAAGATTGCTCTTCTGAAACAAGGCCTCAAACTGAAAGGGAAAAATGTCTACATTAATGAGAATCTCACTAAAAAGAATGCTGATCTGGCTAAAAAACCTCGACAACTGAAGAAGAATGGGCTGATCTACAACACCTGAACAAACAACTGCAGGATCTGCATCAAAACAAAGGAGGCTTTCTCCGGACCAGATGAAAACAATGATGACCAGTACTGCAGAGAAGTTGGTGAAATACGAGCAATAAAGATGGGCAATAGTTGTTATTACACCAAAGATCACTAAAACAGAATCATGCCAATAGTAAGAGCCTCTACACCAATTTTGTAAACATCAAGGATTACATAGAACAGTTGAAAAAACATTCAACATCATAAATGTCAGCAACATGGATTAATGAAAATAAAGACACGGATTTCTGTTTGGAGGGCTAACATTAAGTTTGAGACTGTAAAGACCCTGTTGATATCTGTTGATAATATAATGTGTAACTGTTAAAGTGTCTGTGATAAGTGTCTGTCTGCTGAGGGAGGTTAATATGATCATTATATTCTTGTAAAAAAACACTGACAAGGTCAACTTCTAGTTTGGACCATCTAGGAAGAACGTACACATGGTTTATACTCTAGGTTATATCGGGGACAAAGGATAATATCTGGAATTGGATTGAATTTTGAACGTCTGTCAAAATTCAATGTATGAACTGGTTAAAAACATTTAATGTCTGAATTGGTTGACAACATATTGTAATGAGAGAGGTGTTTGTTGATTCTTGGGGACGGGAAATTCACAATTTTTGGATGTTGTTGTTGATGTTGATGTGACGAAGGTGTGAAGAAAAAAATGAACTAAATAGATTTTTAAAAAGTAATTACCTCAGTTCTACATTAAAACACAGCAACTCGTTAGTTTCCTCTCAAACATCAGAAATGTAGAGGACATAACTGTTGGTTTGCAACCCACCAGAGACAGAAGACGAACCAGGACATGCTTGAACGCTGACAGAGTTCAATCTGCTGAGCCTCATGGATCCACGGACCGACGTGAACATGGACTGTTCATGTTAGGAAAATCCATAAGATTTCCATCTGAAATCTTATGGATTGAATTGCCATGTCAGAGCTAAAGGTTTCTTTTCCTTCAAATTAGTGACTGAGCATGACTAGAAAAGATGTTTAGATTTTGCAGATCAGGACATCTCTGTTGATTAGTCTGATGATCAATAGGATTCATATTAAGTCTCCATGTGCACACTGCAGTCAGGGCGAACATGAAGGACGCTAGCATGCTTACATCGTGCAGTCTTAAGGGCTCATTGTGTGTTTTGTTTATTTTTGTTTTCTCTTGTTTTGTATTTATAGTTACTTAATACTCGAACCTTTTGCATAGAGAGTTCTTGAAGAATTTTATTGTACACTTGTGTATAATGACATTAAAGGCATTCTATTCTAGCACACTAACACGCTAACTGCTACTGCAGACGACTGAGATCTTCTGACCATCAGGATGTCTATGGTTTGGATTCTCCAGGACATCCAGGTTCAGTACGCTGGTTTGGTGGCTGATGAGTCGGCTGGCCAGTCTTGACTTGTGTAACAAGTTGGATGGGCCAGATAGGTTAGCAGTAGCAATGTGCTAATTATTTTATTATGTGCCTGTGTTCAGATGTTCAGCATCAGATGTTCCCGAGGTGAAATTACATTACTGACCATTTACCACAATACAAATAAATAAAGCATGGATTAACTAAAGAAACAGCGACGTAAACTCAATTCAGTTGAGTTTGACTTGAACACCAAACCGTAACGTGATGCTCCATGGAACCTTTTCTTAGGCTGGTATCAAACAGCAACACGTCATCAGTGGAACGTCACTGGGCTCACACAACTCACCAAAACCACTTCAACCAAACTAGGACCAGAATCTGGAGCTTTGGCACCTGAATCTGATCCAACTTGACAGCTTTACATGACTCATGAATGTCCTGATCCCATCTGGAAGTGAGACGCGTCGCCCTTCGTGGACAGACTGTCTCCTGTCGTATCTAGTCTACGTCTGACAGGGCACAGGAAGTCCAACAGTGTTGAACGTCACTGGACTCTGAGGGGGACATGACTCTGTCCACTTTACCAGAACGTCAATAACTTGACCCAACATGATGTCGGTTCAGTGTGTGTGTGTGTGTGTGTGTGTGTGTGTGTGTGTGTGTGTGTGTGTGTGTGTGTGTGTGTGTGTGTGTGTGTGTGTGTGTGTGTGTATGTGTGTGAACATCATTCACAGGAAAACGACTGGCTTCATGATGACGTGCAGATTGTAAACATTTATTAAAGATCCAACAGTGCAGACAGAACAGTCTTACATTTCATTTCCACAGAACGCTTGTAAGTCATGAATATATTAAATAAATATTTGTAATAAATAGCATTCAAATAAAAACAGATTCTGGTAGAGACATTGCAGTTCCAGGATTTAGACAGTAAGACTTCATCTTTACTTTGGGTCTGCAAAAGAAGGTGAGAATGTCTGTTAGAATGTCTGCTGGTTGTTCTTCTGCTCAGAGAACCGTCGCTAAGCCTTCATGACATCGAACATCTACATCTATCGCATTTCACTGGCCGAATCAAGGGTAACTAGTTAGGACTAGAACAAAAGACCTGCTGTAACTTACTGTATTTGCCCACAGTGTTACAGCCCAGGGAGCTCATGGAGCCGATTCTGTCCATCCGTCGGCCGAAGCAGCCCGATGATCTCTGCATCCCTTCATTGCCGAGGCTCTTGGTGGAGACGAACGCCCTGAGGACCGCTTCACGGGGTCCAGTCTGGGGTCTCAAACCACCTGCGTCCTCCACTTTGCTGTCCACATCGTCCCTCTCTGCAGGAACTCGGTCCCCCTCGGCCTGCTGGGACACTGAGTCCTCCAGTTTGTTTAGGATAACCTGCAACGTCCACAACAACACGATGAATTCTTGAGGTTACAGGTTACAGACATTCCAAGACTGTCGTAGGACAGACGGCGGTTAATGCTGACTCATCACTCAGGACTAAATAAAAAGCAGAAACGTCCTTCAGATTATGTTGAGTAGCCTCAAAGAGTCAGTGTAGGCTCCAAAGACAACACACACTCCTGTGGACAACACACCCCTGTGGACAACACACTCCTCTGAACAACACACACTCCTTTGAACAACACACACTCCTTTGGCCAACCCACTCCTTTGGACAACACATTCTTGTGGACAACACACACTCCTTTGGACATCGCACACTCCTGTGGACGACACACTCCTGTGGACGACACACTCCTGTGGACGACCAACTCCTGGAGTGGGATACTTCCTGGACACTGAACCAAACAGCTCCAGTCTGGACCAGTATCATGTCTGGATTGTTCCTCTGGAAGCTCACCTGCAGGATCTCCATGTCGCTCTCCGTCAAGCCGTGGCTGATGGGATATGTGGTGAACAGCTGCAGGTTGATGAGGAGGAGGAGGCCACAGAAGGGAATGGACGACAGCAGCATGTTGTATCAGCGAGTAGACAGATGCTCTTCAGCTTCTCTTGGCAGCTGTTTGATGCTGGAACCCACCACAGCCTGCTGCTCTTTATACAGGGGTTTGACCCTCGGAGGAATGCCAGGAATGGGATGGCATTCCAGACACCTGCCACTGATAGCAGGAGCTGTCGGAAACGACTCCTTTTAAAGCCGCCTCTCAGATATGGGACATTCGTCTGACACATCAGCTTCCATTAGCGACGCCGTCTCAGGGACGAACACGCCTACGACCACTCAGGACATTGTTGTCTCTGAACGTCACGACGTAGTCACCTGAGTCCAGTTCACGTGGTTGATCAACTGTCATCGGGAGATACCCTGACCCAGCTAAAGGCTAGCCAGCTAGTTAATGAGTTGGTTTGACACTGCCACAGCTAAAGGCTAGTCAGCTAGTTAATGAGTTAGGTAGACACTCTGCCACGGCTAAAGGCTAGTCAGCTAGTTAATGAGTTAGTTAGACACTTTGCCACGGCTAAAGGCTAGCCAGCTAGTTAATGAGTTAGTTAGACACTCTGCCATGGCTAAAGGCTAGTCAGCTAGTTAATGAGTTAGTTAGACACTTTGCCACGGCTAAAGGCTAGTCAGCTAGTTAATGAGTTAGTTAGACACCCTGACACAGCTAACGGATCCTGCAGATAGACACCTCTGAGTTAGTCAGCTAGTTAGAGAGTTAGTTAAAATGTGCTTGCTATTGGCTGATAGCATCCGTGTGTGCGTTTCGTTCCAACTCACGGTTCTCCTAGAATTTTTCTTTAATACAAAAGTATTATAAACAGTCTATCAGAGTGTGGGAAAAGGTAATGCAGGTATAACGTGGTTTAAAAATCAGTATGGGGAGGTTTCATAAACGTTTAAATGATCGAAAATAATACAATAAATAGTTCATCGCTGTATCACAGAATTTTGTTTTTTGCGGGTGGTTCTGGAACGCATTAACCGCGAGGAACAAGGGATTACTGTAGTCAGCTAGTTAGAGAGTTAGTTAAAAAAACAATGACATGGTTAAAGACTCTGGCGGATAAGACATTAGTGAGTTACTCAGGTAGTTAGTGAGTTACGTGGAAACCTTGACACAGCTTAAGTTTCCAACAGACACACACCAGAGTGTTAGTCAGTTATTTATTAATTTAGTTAACTTTTTTCGGACATGTTATGATAACAGACTTCACACCTTCATCACATTTGTAACATCAGTAACATCCTGTAAAAGCTGAGGTTAGTTGAAGAGTTAGACCCCCTGACACGGTTAATGGCTGCTGATACACACCACTGAGTTAGTTCTACAGTACATTACACCGTGTGAGGTGTGTATGTTACACCGTGTGAGGTGTGTATGTTACACCGTGTGACATCTCAATCAGCACAACAGCTATAAGATGCATCAAAATACAATCATGTTGATGTGAATCCTGAATGGTTCTAACATGGTGATTCAGTGTGTGTGTGTCAGATTGAATTTTTTTAATGTGTGTGTGTTTGTTTGTATTATAGTTGGTTAGCAAGAGAAAGAGAGAGAGATGCAGGAAGAACCAGATGAGGATCTTGAAATTTATTTAAATAGAACTTTATTTAAATATGATCTCAATCAAACCAAAAATAAGTCGATAAATTAATTTATTAAAGTCACCTCTTACGCAAAATCATTATTTTACTACAAAACAGTAACAATCAAAGTCAAACTGATGCAACATTAAATAATAAATACGTCAACAACTTCCTATTTAACATCAGATTGGGTGGGGGGGGGTCTCAGCCGCCTGTGGACAGAACAAAAGAACATGAAATATTAAATCACAGACATACCTGTTTCTGTCTGTCTGTCTGTACGTCTGTCTGTCTGTCTGTCTGTTTCTCTGTCTACACTCCCCTCTCGTTTGGGGGTCCTACCTCAGCACCCCAGCCCACTGAAGGACCCGATCCTGTCAAGCCGGACCCCGAAGCAGCTCCGCAGACCCCCCCGAAGTCCACCCTTCCTGTAGCGACTCCAGGAGCGCTTGGAGGTCTTCACCAGGTCCTGCAGGAGCCGCCCAAAGACGTCGTCCTTGGCATCCAGTGCCGAGTTGCTGGAGTCGGCCGGGTCCCATGTGTGCTGCCCCAGGGCCCCGAACACCGACTTGTCCGTGTCCCCATCTCCGACCCCCAGCAGGTCCGAGGGGGCGCGTGGCGCGGCGTGGAGCTCCTCCTCTATGAGACGCTTCACACTCTGAGGGGAGACGGCGACAGGAGTCACGCTTGAGACCTGATGTCAGGGGGGTCCGTGGGTACCCACAGGGGTCCTTGGGAACACACTCACCTGCAGGTCTGGAACGGGTCCGGTTCCCACCCCCGTGATGAACAGCAGCGCAGACAGACAGCAGACACACAGACGGGAGCTCATCTTCCTGCGGTTCCACCTCCACCGGCTGGCGTTAGCCGGCTGCCGGCGCCGCCTTTATACCGGCATGTTTCCGTCACGCGCTGGGAAAACCGCCGGAGTGTGACTAATGTGTGTGTGGGAGGACAGGAGGACGTGTGTGTGCAGGGTTCAGGCGACTATGGGTTCTTGCCCTCCGGGGCCGTAATGATGGAGGGCCCGGGTCAGCGGGGGCCGCTGCAGGTGCTGCCATGTGGGGCTGCAGCTCATCCACAGAAAAACCAGTGGAACCAAACACACGATGGAGAGAGACGCTAAACGTTTAGCAGGAAACGTTCCAGAGAAGGTTTTTATGTCCCCAAAACACTCAGTGAGGGTCCTACCTCACTGAAAAGGTTTAGAGTCCTACACCTGTCTGTCCTCCACCTGTCTGTCCTCCACCTGTCTGTCCTACAGCTGTCCACTGCTGGAAGACCAACGCAGACATAGTGGTCTGCCTACACCAGTGGACACCAGTGGACACCAGTGGAAACCAGTAGACACCAGTGGACACCAGTGGACACTAGTAGACACCAGTGGACACCAGTAGACACCAGGAGACACCAGTGGACACCACTGGAAACCAGGAGACACCAGTGGACACCAGTGTACACCAGTGGACATCAGTGGACACCAGTGTACACCAGTAGACACCAGTAGACACCAGTGGACACTTCTACCCACCAAAACGTTTTTTCAGATGTTGTTGATGTTGAAATGAGACAAAAGTGGTGAAGTCTGTTGTAATGACATGACCTAAAAAAAAAAAAACTAAATAAATAAAAATGTCCATGAAGCTCTGAACTATGAAGACATCTGAAGGACTCTGGGGCGACTCTAGCAGCCTCTTAGCCTCCACTGGTGAATCGTCACAAACGCCGTTTGCTGGGTGACTTTCTGCTGTTTGTTGAGCATCACAGATTAACTGATGAGATGCGGGGGAGGGGCGATGATGAGGAGATGAGGCCACATGCAGACATCCACCAGGGTTAATGATGAGTGATTAGCCTGGACCCTGAGACGCTCCGCTGCGGAGGAGGACCAGGCTAATTGACATTCGAGCAGCTCCCAGCTGGAGACGCGTCACCTGGAAGCGACTCCAGGCTCATGGAGGGAGGGGTTGAGCTCTGATTGGCTCCGGTGGAAACGCCAATGGGTTTCCTTTGGCAGGTTTCTGAATCCTCACGCAGACAGAAGGTGTCGACACGCCCTGTAGGTTGACAGTTAAAGGCTTCTGCAGTGCTAAAAGTTCTGGATAAATGTGTGGCACAGGAAAACTCCCTTAACCAATCACAATAACTGGATCAATGATCTTAATGCTGAGTGGACGTGAACCCCCTGATGTGAGCTGACAGTGCTGCCCACTGAGCCACCGCGCTACCGCATAAACTGTTTCATTCTAAATCTAATAATAAAGGTGAATCCAGTTTGTATCAACTTTATTAGCAGCGTCCTCGTAGCGTCACACCGTTTGTTTCTTGTTGGTTCTGCTGGCTTGTTAGTTTCAGTTTAGCGGTAATGTATTCTGTGTTAGAGGCCAAAGTGGCCCCTATAAAAAGGTAGTCATGTGACCAAGGCAAGCATCTCTACAAGGATCAAGAGTGACTCAGAGACAGATGTGGAGGAGAGAGTCTGAACTAAGCGAGAGAATCTGTGACAGAATCTGAACTAAACGTTCAGAACCAGATCAGAAAAAAAATAGAAATAATGGAAGTTCTGGATTCTTTCTGTGTGACCCGGTACCAACTGACCCACAGACCGGTACTGACTGACTCGTAGACCGGTATCAACTGACCCACGGTCCGGTACCGACTGACCCATAGACTGGTAACGACTGACGTACGGACCGGTACTGACTAACCCACAGACCGGTACTATGTGACCCACAGACTGGTATCGACTGACCCACAGACTGGTACCGACTGACCCATAGAGGGGTAACGTCACCAGTTTACACCAGTGGACATCAGTGGACACCAGTGTACACCAGTAGACACCAATGGACTGATACCGACTGACTAACCTAACCTTAACCCAGTGCTTCTCAAATAGTGGGGCGCGCACCCCAGGGGGTCGATGGGGGGGGCATGTGTAACCCTGGGGAACATGTGTTTTCCCGTACCAGAATAAGGTGTAATTTCACATCCACTACAGTAGTTGGCAGTGGCACTCTCATTGTCAGGTGTATACAGTAAGTACAGCGGTACCTCTACTTATTAAATTAATTGGTTCCGGAAGAAATTGCGTAACTAGAAAATTTTGTAAATAGAGACCCGTTTTCCAAGCAAATGCCCTAATCCGTTCCAAACCCCCCAAAATTCAGACATAAATGTTTTATAAAGCATAAAAATGCATCAAAATATGTAACAAATACATGTTACAATTAGATTAGAGGAGGAAAGTGCGTTCGCACGAAGAAAGAGAAGAGGAGCGCCAAGAGTATAGGACTAAGAGTAGGGACGTTGAATGTTGGAACTATGACAGGAAAAGGTAGAGAGTTGGTCGACATGATGCAGAGGAGGAAGGTAGACATACTGTGTGTCCAGGAGACCAGGTGGAAAGGTAGCAAAGCTAGAAGTTTAGGAGCAGGGTTCAAGTTGTTCTATCATGGTGTAGATGGGAAGAGAAATGGAGTAGGAGGTATCTTGAAGGAGGAGTTTGTTAGGAATGTCCTGGAGGTAAAAAGAGTGTCAGATAGAGTGATGAGTCTGAAGCTAGAAATAGAAGGTGTGATGTTCAATGTTGTTAGTGGGTATGCCCCACAGGTAGGATGTGAGCTGGAGGAGAAGGAGAAATTCTGGTTGGACTTTGATGAAGTGATGCAGAGCATACCTAGAAGTGAGAGAGTTGTCATTGGCGCAGACTTCAATGGACATGTTGGTGCAGGTAACAGAGGTGATGAGGAAGTGATGGGCAGGTTTGGTATCCAGGAGAGGAACGCAGAAGGACAGATGGTAGTTGACTTTGCAAAAAGGATGGAAATGGCTGTAGTGAATACTTTCTTCCAGAAGAGGCAGGAACATAGGGTGACCTATAAGAGTGGTGCTAGGAGCACACAGGTAGACTACATCTTGTGTAGACGATGTAACCTGAACGAGATCAGTGACTGTAAAGTAGTGGTAGGCGAGAGTGTAGCCAAACAGCATAGGATGGTGGTGTGTAGGATGACTCTGGTGGTGAGGAAGATGAAGAGGGCAAAGGCAGAGCAGAGGACGAAATGGTGGAAGCTAAAAAAGGAAGGGTATTGCATGACCTTTAGGAAGGAGTTAAGACAGGCTCTGGGCGGTCAGGAGGTGCTTCCAGATGACTGGACAACTACTGCTAATGTGATCAGGGAGACAGGTAGGAGAGTATTTGGTGTGTCATCTGGAAGGAAAGTAGATAAGGAGACTTGGTGGTGGAATGGGGAGGTACAGGAGTGTATACAAAGAAAGAGGTTAGCTAAGAAGAAGTGGGACACTGAGAGGACTGAGGAGAGTAGACAGGAGTACAGGGAGATGCAGCGTAAGGTGAAGGTAGAGGTAGCAAAGGCCAAACAAGAAGCTTATGATGACTTGTATGCTCGGTTGGACAGTAAGGAGGGAGAGACTGATCTATACAGGCTGGCAAGACAGAGAGATAGAGATGGGAAGGACGTGCAGCAGGTTAGGGTGATTAAGGATAGGGATGGAAGTCTATTGACAGGTGCCAGCAGTGTGATGGGAAGATGGAAAGAGTACTTTGAAGAGTTGATGAACGAGGAAAATGAGAGAGAACCAAGACTAGAAGAGGTGACTGTTGTGGACCAGGATGTAGCAAAGATTAGCCAGGATGAAGTGAGGAGACCACTGAAGAGGATGAAGAGTGGAAAGGCAGTCGGTCCTGATGATATACCTGTAGAAGTTTGGAAGTGTCTAGGAGAGGTGGCAGTCGAGTTTCTGACTGGGTTGTTCAACAGGATCTTAGATAGTGAGAAGATGCCTGAGGAGTGGAGGAGAAGTGTGCTGGTGCCCATTTTTAAGAACAAGGGAGATGTGCAGAGTTGTGGCAACTACAGAGGAATAAAGCTGATGAGCCATACAATGAAGTTATGGGAAAGAGTAGTGGAAGCTAGACTAAGGGCAGAAGTGAGCATTTGTGAGCAGCAGTATGGTTTCATGCCAAAAAAGAGTACTACAGATGCAGTATTTGCTTTGAGGATGTTGATAGAGAAGTACAGAGAAGGCCAGACGGAGCTGCATTGTGTTTTTGTAGATCTGGAGAAAGCTTATGACAGGGTGCCCAGAGAGGAACTGTGGTATTGTATGAGGAAGTCTGGAGTGGCAGAGAAGTATGTTAGAGCGGTGCAGGACATGTATGAGGACTGTAAGACAGTGGTGAGGTGTGCTGTAGGTGTGACAGAGGAGTTCAAGGTGGAGGTGGGACTGCATCAGGGATCAGCTCTGAGCCCCTTCTTGTTTGCTATGGTGATGGACAGGCTGACAGACGAGGTTAGACAGGAATCTCCATGGACTATGATGTTTGCAGATGACATTGTGATCTGCAGTGAGAGTGGAGGAGAAGCTAGAGAGGTGGAGGTTTGTCCTGGAAAGGAAAGGGATGAAGGTTAGCCGCAGTAAGACAGAGTACATGTGTGTGAATGAGAGGGACCAAAGTGGAAGAGTGAGGTTACAGGGAGAAGAGATCAAGAAGGTGGAGGATTTTAAGTACTTAGGGTCAACAGTCCAGAGCAATGGAGAGTGGGGAAAAGAGGTGAAGAAACGTGTACAGGCAGGATGGAACGGGTGGAGAAAAGTGTCAGGTGTGATGTGTGATAGAAGAGTTTCAGCCAAAATGAAAGGAAAGGTGTACAAAACTGTGGTGAGACCAGCGATGTTGTTCGGTCTAGAGACAGTGTCACTGAGGAAAAGACAGGAGACAGAGCTGGAGGTAGCAGAGATGAAGATGCTGAGGTTCTCTCTGGGAGTGACCAGGAAGGATAGGATCAGGAATGAGTACATCAGAGGGACAGCATATGTTAGAGGTTTTGGAGATGAAGTCAGAGAGGCCAGACTGAGATGGTTTGGACATGTCCAGAGGAGAGATAGTGAATATATTGGTAGAAGGACGCTGAGTTTTGAACTGCCAGGCAGGAGGCCTAGAGGAAGACCAAAGAGGAGGTTTATGGATGTAGTGAAAGGGGACATGAAGGTAGTTGGTGTGAGAGAAGAGGATGCAAAGGACAGGGTTAGATGGAGGCGGTTGATTCGCTGTGGCGACCCCTAAAGGGAAAAGCCGAAAGGAAAAGAAGAAGAAGAAGAAGATTATAACATCCAGTCCTCCTTTTGAATTTCTCCAACCACCCACACGATGCCTTAATCTTCTTAAACTTTCTTTAGTTTTAATAACGTGGTGATTGTAGATGCATTACGGCCATATTCTTTGGAGAGATCAACCAAACGCATCCCTTTTTCATGCTTTTCTATGATCTCTTGCTTTGTTTCTACGGACAAAAAACTATTTTCTTCGTCTTTTCTTTTCCTCTTTTCTCCGTCACTTTCTTGGGGTCCATAGTGAATAGTATTCACTGAATACTCAAAAACTTAATATATTTGCACAAAACTATCCGAACACGTCACGGGTCGAGAGCAGAATGAGGAGGACCCTGCACAAACACCGATCTAGCTCCACACAGGTCCCTCTTAGCCAATGGGATGCCAGGAAGATACTGGCAAATAGCCAGTGGCAGAGCAGCTATGAACCTGTGGGAGCTGCCAGTGTCAGCCCATACTGTATGGGCTAGTACTGGCTCTAAGTCGAGATTTCTTTCGTAACTAGAGGTAATATTTTCCTGTTGAGAAATTTTGTAAGTAGAAAATTTCGTAAGTAGAAACATTCGTAAGTAGAGGCACCACTGTAGCACTGGACTTCACTGTGACTACAGGCCGGTATGTTTACTGTGTCTAAACATGCTGGCAGCGGACAGCATGAAGCCTGATAAATTAAGACGTCACTTAAAGACATTACACTCCAGTCACGCCGATAAGCCACTGGAGTTTTTTTAAGTGAAAACGTGCCGAATATTGCTAGCAATCATCCCACTTTGTGAATGCTACTTCAGTAAACAAGAAAGCTCTGGTAGCATCATATAAGGTGGAGTACCAAACTGCTCAGAGAAAAAACCCACCATAGCAGAGGAGCTGAAACATTGAGCAGGAGCTGGGAGATCAGTATTATGTTTCAGACCTTGCTTTGAAGCTGTGCAGTGCCTAAACGAGCTCATTGTAGCCATTAATCCTGACTTCCTCATTTTGCTAAAAGAAGAAAGAAAAAAACAACACAAATTGTTTTGTTCATTTCTGTTTTGTAGGTTAAAGTGTTTTATATATTGTGCTCATTACTTAATGTTGCTGAACTGAATTCGAATTTGTTATTATTTATTGATTTGATTTAGTTTTATTCTTCAGTCACAAATGGTGAGCAGCAGTATGGTTTCATGCCAAAAAAGAGTACTACAGATGCAGTATTTGCTTTGAGGATGTTGATAGAGAAGTACAGAGAAGGCCAAAAGGAGCTGCACTGTTTTTTTTGTTAATCTGGAGAAAGCTTATGACAGGGTGCCCAGAGAGGAACTGTGGTATTGTATGAGGAAGTCTGGAGTGGCAGAGAAGTATGTTAGAGCGGTGCAGGACATGTATGAGGACTGTAAGACAGTGGTGAGGTGTGCTGTAGGTGTGACAGAGGAGTTCAAGGTGGAGGTGGGACTGCATCAGGGATCAGCTCTGAGCCCCTTCTTGTTCGCTATGGTGATGGACAGGCTGACAGACCAGATTAGACAGGAATCTCCATTGACTATGATGTTTGCAGATGACATTGTGATCTGCAGTGAGAGTAGGGAAGAGGTGGAGGAGAAGCTAGAGAGGTGGAGGTTTGTCCTGGAAAGGAGAGGGATGAAGGTTAGCCACAGTAAGACAGAGTACATGTGTGTGAATGAGAGGGACCCAAGTGGAAGAGTGAGGTTACAGGGAGAAGAGATCAAGAAGGTGGAGGATTTGAAGGATTAGGGTCAACAGTCCAGAGCAATGGAGAGTGTGGAAAAGAGGTGAAGAAGCGTGTCCAGGCAGGATGGAACGGGTGGAAGAAAGTGTCAGGTGTGATGTGTGATAGAAGAGTTTCAGCTAAAATGAAAGGAAAGGTGTACAAAACTGTGGTGAGACCAGCGATGTTGTTTGGTCTAGAGACAGTGTCACTGAGGAAAAGACAGGAGGCAGAGCTGGAGGTAGCAGAGATGAAGATGCTGAGGTTCTCTCTGGGAGTGACCAGGAAGGATAGGATCAGGAATGAGTACATCAGAGGGACAGCACATGTTAGAGGTTTTGGAGATAAAGTCAGAGAGGCCAGACTGAGATGGTTTGGACATGTCCAGAGGAGAGATAGTGAATATATTGGTAGAAGGATGCTGAGTTTTGAACTGCCAGGCAGGAGGCCTAGAGGAAGACCAAAGAGGAGGTTTATGGATGTAATGAGGGAGGACATGAAGGTAGTTGGTGTGAGAGAAGAGGATGCAAAGGACAGGGTTAGATGGAGGCAATTGATTCGCTGTGGCGACCCCTGAAGGGGAAAGCCGAAAGAAGAAGAAGAAGAAGAAGCATGCACTTCATTAATGCACTTTGTGTTTGCTCGTTCTATTTATAGTTCCTTTAATATTGTGATCAAAAGCGTTGAATCTCAATTCTGAGGCTCTTTGGTAAATATTCATTCATGGACTTAAGAATATTCATGTTCTGACTCAGTTCAATGAAAAACTTGTTCTGTAAAGAGGATGCAGAAGACAGGGTTAGATGGAGGCAACTGATTCGCTGTGGCGACCCCTGAAAGGCGAAACCGAAAGGAAAAGAAGAAGAAATGGTGCAATAAGTCTGTCAAAAATGTTTAGTTTAAACAAGATTTTTTTGTTTTAATTTCAGGCAAATTGATGCCCTTAAAATCTTTTCTGTTATAGACTTTTTTGTTATAAATTGAACCATATTTCTTTTTTTCTTTTTTGTTTGCTTTAATGTTACAGATACGATGTTATACAGAGGTGTACTTATGACAATTTTATAGAAAATTGATATTATTCATAGTTGCGGTGGAGAATGGGGGGGACGCAAACTGTTTTCTTCTTGCAAGTGGAGATGTAACAGAAAATAATTGAGAAGCACTGCCCTAACCCCATCACCACAGCAGGGGTTCAGGAGCAGGAAGTACCCTGGGACACTTGGTGCTCCGTCCACCACCAATGGCTGACGCGATAGAGAGGTGCCAGTAGTTCAGTTCTTGATGGACAAGGCAATGGGAGACATTGCCTCGTTTTTATTTCTAGATTGAACCAATTTATTTTAGGTTAAACCACTAGCCTACACTGACATGAAGACAGAAGGTAAACAAGGACACATTACCGAGAAGGCCCTTCTTTGTCCTCAGAGGACAAAAGTCTGCATGCCATGAAAATTGAAACCTTGGGACTTGATCAGACAACACATCTCTTGTTCAGAGTCCTTCCAGCCACTCGTTCAGTTTCAGTTAATTTAGAGATTAAAACACAAATTAAAGACATAATAAAATCCTACTGTGACTTCTAAAATAGCAAGATCACCTATAATAAATAGCTCCTGTTTTTACTGCCACCCCTGGGGGTAAAATTCTTCACTGCATTTGACCCTGGTCAACCGTGACCTATGACACTCAGGCAGCAAAGTGGGGTTAACGATGTGTTTAAGGACACGTCGGCATGTAGACCGGAGGCACTGGTACTGGAAGCTGTGACCTCCTGATAAGGAGACGACCCTCCACCACCTGTACCACATGTTCATGACTTGGTTTAGTCCACGCCTCCGTGTGGAGGAGACGTGTTCAACCTGCAGCATCACCTGCGGAGACGCCAGCACGGGCCGAGGACGGCCATGAGTCTATGCTGGTTCTGGCACGGGGTTGTGTCTGGTGTGAACGGGAATGTAGCACCTGATAAATGACAGGACACACAAACATGGCGCTCCTGCTGCAGCAGAGGAGCTCATCACCAGCTCATCTCCAGCTGTCAGCCTCTGCAGAGATACCACCAGAGCCCCCCTGTTGCCCTCGTCTAGAGACTCTCTCTGCAGGAATGAAATGATTGGAGCGTCAAGGGGGGGGGGGGGTTATATATAACACTGTTTATTTACAGTATAATACAAAGATCAAAACCTTTAATAAGCTGCACAGCATCATATCTTCCTACATATGAACCACCGATCCTTTCACCACAGTGAAAGGTGGGCCTGCACGAGGATGACTTTAAAAGGGTGACTCACCACCTACTGCCCCTGCATGTTTACTGCAATTTCCAACCAATTTGAATGCAAAGGAAAACTTTTGGAGGTTTGACCCATAACCCTAACCCAAACACAAACCCAAACCCTAAACTCAACCCTAACCCTAACCCAATCCCAAACACAAACCCTGACCCTAACCTTTAACCCGAAACCTAACTCTAACTCTAACCCAAACTCTAACCCCCTACACCTAAACTTTTTGGAGGTTTGGCCATTCCTGTTGGACGACACCCACTGACAGCGTTGGTCATGGTGACACATAAAATATATACAGTGCACCCTCGCAAATTTGTGCATCAACACTCACGACTTCACCTCATCGCAGATTCTTTGTAGGTAGTCACGTGATACCGTACGCGCTGACTGACGGCATCCAGAAGTGCGCTCTGTTCTGTGAGTTTCGGACTTCTGTGAGACACAAAAGTGCTTTAAGCAGTCGATAACAGTGTGGGAAAAGGTCATGGTGTGGTTCCTGGAACGCACTAACCACAAGTAACAAGGGTGCACTCTTTACACAACTAAAGCCTCATCATTTTAAGATCATTGAAAGATCTGGTAAAGACATGGAGGATACTAGTCAGAAGGAAAACTGCAGTTTGGTGGCATCTCCCAGAATGCATCATGGGTAGCAGGCAACCTGCCCTCAGCTGTGCACCAACATTCCAGGATCCAGGTGGGATGTTTTCCACTGCTTGTTTGGGTTAGGGTTAGGGGTAGAGTTAGGGTCAGGGGTTAGGGTTAGGGGTCAGGGGTAGAGTTAGAGTTAAGGGTAAGGGTTAGGGTTAGATGTTAGGGTTAGGTGTTAGGGTTAGGGGAAGCGTTAGGGTTAGGTGTTGGGGTTAGGGTTAGGGGTTTGGGCGTGGTTCCCAGGACACCATCAGCTCCTTGGTGTCGCTGGAGTTCTGCACCACCCTGAACGTTGTTGACTTCCTCCCAGGTTGTGGAGGCGGGGCTACAACTGATGCTACTTCAGTCCACCTTGCTGATAGGTAACAGTTTAACCTACATGGCACCCAGCCTGTCTATTTCTGTCCTAGACTGATCCCTGTCTCACACGCCGTTACATCATCCTCCACCCTCCCGCCAGCGGTGGAAAGAGCAGCGCGTGAATGTGACCCCTCTAGTGGCACCTTCACACTGATAAGGCTATTTTCACACAACCCGGATGGTGCCGCATATATTTAGCATTAGTTCATGCTATTTTTATCCTGGTTGCCTAAACAAACCAAAGAAGTTCATTTTGTCACCGGTCACTTCAGTGAGGTGGTTTTCTTTTATATGAACGAGAGTAAAGTACAGGACGATGCTGTCTAAATACCTTAACCCTAACCCCTAACCATAACCCTAACCTCTCACTGGTCACATGACACTGCGTGTGGTCCACTGCATGGAATGAGATTAACTTTAATAATTTTTACATTTTCCTTTTTCAGCATGTTATTTATTTGCACAGAGAAGCTGGAAATTACATAAAATAAGTCATCTATAGTTTTAGTGTTGAGTCAGAGTGTTGAACATGAATTAATCATGAAATAGTCCAACAGGTCTCGATTGGGAAGACACATTATTTCTTTTTAAAGTGGGTCATTCCTTTGTTGCAGTCCTGGTTCATGGGATTCTATTTATCCTCTGTGATGAGGTCATTACAGCAGGAACTTCATCTGTGTTCTGTTTTATTTAATTATGAAGTCTGAGTTTCCTAAACAGAAAATCACTGGTTCCAAAGGACAGTTTCTAAAAGACCTGAAGTTGGACGCGTGTCCACTACCACCCACACAACATGAACAAGTTTCCATTCCATCATTTTTGGTTTCAAATATTTCAATCGAGAAAAAAAATAATCACGAAAGAGCTGGAAAACAAAACCACCCGGGGGTTCTCGGGTCAGTCAGCTGTGGGGCCTAAAACCTGTGCCAGAACGGGGGAGATAGAACGCTTCTCCTGTCAGAGCTGCCAAAAGGAGACAATGTGAAGATTTCTGGATTTTATTCTACATGTTCTGTAGTGACACACATGAATGCAAACAGCTGGTTTCAACATCATTAAAACCTCTTTAGTGGTGTCCCAGGAAGTGGACCAACCCCCCGCTGCTGGGTGACAGATATCAATGTTCCCCCCCAGGCAACCAGATCCCCTAACCACCAGGAAATATCCAGATCCCCAAACCACCGGTGTCCTGAAAGTCCCAAGGAAATATCCAGCACCTAAACCACTGGTTGGGTTAAGCACAATAACAAACAGCACTGCTTTATTACCTGACATTAAGAGAGAAACAACAAACAACAACAGCTGCTACTCATTAATAATAAGTTAAGAACTCTTTTGAGGAACAAACAGCGTCTCAATCAAATCAACTCAAATAATGTCAATCACAAAGGCCCAATATACCTTAGGCTAACGGCGACGACCGAGCCACGGTTTACAACTGTGTCCTATGAAGGAGCAAATAGACTGACCCGAACCAGAATCAGAACCAGAACCAGATCCAGATCCAGAACAAGAACGAGAACAAGAGCAAGAGCAAGAGCAAGAGCAAGAGCAAGAGCAAGAGCAAGAACAAGAACCAAAACCAGATCAAAATCCAGAATCAGAACCAGAACCAGATCCAGAACCAGACCAGAGCAGAACGAGAGTAGAACCAGAACCAAAACAGGAACCCGATCCAGATCCATAACCAGACCCAGAATCAGAACCAGAACCAGAACTCAACCAGCTACAGCCGCATCCGGTGTCACTCCTACAACCAGAGTAACTTCGTCATTTTTAACCAGGTTGCGCTGCAGCAAATGTCGGTACAGTGTGTTCGTCTGCTGATGACCACAGGAACACCTGAGGGCCGTTTCATGCAGCAGGTTTAATTAAACCCTGGATATGTTAGACCTGAAATCAAGGAAACCAGGGTTTTTGGATTCACAAAGGGAGGTAACTTAACCCAGAGTTAGAGGAGTAACCCTGACCCGTTTCATGAAATGAGGTAAGCTGAACATATGGATTTGTTATCATAGCAACAGACTCTCTGAAGCTAAACTGGTCAGGTGCAGGTTTTATTCCACAAACCCAGGGTTTCCCCCGACTCCGCCCACTTTCACAGCCGCTCGCGCCGTTTCATTTCCTGGTTCTGTGGGACAGAGTTTGATCACAGTAAGGTTTTATAACAATTCTGTATTTCAGAGGTATTTTAGAGGCTAACAGTTCACGTCCGTTTGACAAGGAGCCCCTTGATGGAGTTTCAGCGTTAATTCACAGAGAATTAAATATTTTTGTATTGCGTTCAGATGTGCCGTCTCTTTATGATCGGTACTGGTTCACGTCCCGATCAATCCTCACATCTGCAGCAGAACAAATCAGTCATGACACATACACACACACACACGCACACACACACACACACACACACACACACACACACACACGCATATTAACTCATCAAAGTGTTGATGCCGTCAAACTGCTGACACAGCATCTTATCAGACAGAATGAAGGGAAGATGATGATGATGATGATGATGATGATGATGATGATGATGATGATGATGATGATGATGGTGATGATGATGATTATGATGATGTGGAGTCAGTACAGGAAGGGAGCAGCTTCAAAGGATGGCACCACCAAACAAGGACAGCAAACCAACACAAGCAGATGGAGGCAGAGCATGTTGACGCCCCCCACCTCGCCACAACGTCCCCCCCCACCCCCGTGACAGGGTGATTATCAGAGCTGGAATGCACCACCAGAGTCATTTCCCCTAATGATCTCAGCTGCCTTCCACACCTCAGGTCAAGTGAGTGTGGCTGACATGAGTGGACGGGGGGACGGGGGGGGGGCATGCAATCAACATGAGAATTGTAGGAAGAAAGCAACAAAAGAATGAACCAGTTGATACAGGTTAATGACCAACCACAAGAATAACCTGGTTAACCCTTATTGCGCTATGAACGCGCCCCCGCGATCAGATCACATGATGGTTTTAAACCAATCGTAAATACATCAACAGTAAACCTGTCATCAATAAACCAATAATCAATAAACCTGTCTTCAGTGAATCTGTTTTCAGTGAACCTGTCTTCAGTAAACCTGTCTTTAGTGAACCTGTCTTCAGTAAACCTGTCTTCAGTAAACCTGTCTTTAGTGAACCTGTCTTCAGTAAACCTGTCTTCAGTAAACCTGTCTTTAGTGAACCTGTCTTCAGTAAACCTGTCTTCAGTAAACCTGTCTTTAGTGAACCTGTCTTCAGTAAACCTGTCATCAGTAAACCTGTCTTCAGGTTCAGAGGAACCCAACACAGCCACAAGAAACAGAGGAGCAGCAGGTGGATATTGTTCTGCTTGAGAACTCCCCTAAGATCTTCATCCTGATTTTCAATCAATCAATAAAAACATTGATGAAGAAAATAACTAGCAGAATAATCTGTAATCAAACTTATCACTAACTTGTATTCTCTAGAACATGATGATGATAATGTCACCAGCAGGAGTGAAATCCTGACTTTATGCTCTATTACCCATGATGCAACCTGTCACAAGAACACAGTTCCATTAGCCTCCAGGTCAGAGGTCACGTTCATCTCCGGTGGGATCAAATGGAGCTAAACGTCTCCAATCATCTGAAGAGAGACTCGTAAACATCATCACTGCCCATCATGATGACGTGTGTGTGTGTGTGTGTGTGTGTGTGTGTGTGTGTGTGTGTGTGTGTGTGTGTGTGTGTGTGTGTGTGTGTGTGTGTTGAGTAGGTGAATCCTTTAGGTATAAATAGAAACACATTATAGACGCCAAGCAGTCGTCCAGGTGTGTCACGAGGTCTCAAGATAACAAATCTGGAACTAAAACTTCACCGTTAATCTAGATCAGGGGTGTCAAACTCATTTTCACTGATGATCAGCGTAAAGGCTGTCCTCAAAGGGCCAATAAATAAATGTAACTCAGTGTAGTGTTAAATAAATGTAACTACTAATTATAAATGACTGAATTTATTACTTATTCAAGTTACAAACATTACAGTTGTATAGAAGAAATCTGCTTGTTTGTTTCTCTGTTATAACATAAATTATTTTAATTGGTCATGTTATTAAACCCACAGAACTCCATCAATCAAGGATCAAACTATCCAATGAATAAAGAAAACTAACATCAAACACAAGTTAGGACATTAACTTTGTTTTTTTTTGTCAAAGTTAAAATAGCCTTAATTACTGCATTTATTTTTGGACACTCTGACCTTTTATGCTCTCGTGGGCCACATTTGGCCCCCAAGCCTTGAGTTTGACACATGTGATCTAGATCCTTCTAGATACCAAAGGCTGTTTGATCAACGCACTGCTGAAACATTCACCCATCAACAACCCAACTATTGTGACCCCGAGTTAATCTATTCAAGTCCCAACATCCTGAGGAACTAGTTACAATAAGACTGAGAGTAGCATGTCATGCTACTGCCAGCCATGCTAGTGTTAGTCATGCTAGTGCTAGCTATGCTACTGCGTGTCATGCTAATGTAGAACACACTCTGTTCTACCTGAAGTCACAAACACACAAACCCAAACCAGACTGTTTCACTGCGCTTCAATGTCTATCAACATCAGGCTGGGAAGAAGCTAAAGAAGCTAATGAATAAGGCTACAGTCACATGACCTCAGGCTACAGTCACATGACCTCTGGAATGGTTAACGGAAAAAGAACACAAGAAATAACAGCTCAGGGGCCCGGCGTGTGTCCCTGACACCGGGATGTTGTGGGTCTGACGGCTCCTGGTGATCATGTCAGAAGCGGTTTATGTTGATAATTGTGCACCTGATCACGATTACGAGAACCACAACCTGTGTGTTTGGGTGTCATGAATTGAACCAATCAGGTCGTCGGTTCCTCTCCCCTGTGAGAAGCAGCAGCTGAGTGACTGGAGGGTCCACAGGAAGTGATTTCAGGCATTTAGTCCATCACACACAGGAGAACCCAGGAGGACTACCCTCCCCCCCACCCTCCCATCATCTTCCTCCCCTCCTCCCTCTCCCTCTCCCTTCCTCACCCCTTCTCCTGATTGAAGGGAATAAAGACAGACCCGGGTTCTGACTGACAGATTTTATTATTTAAAGGCACAGAGCAGACGTCTGCCTGCTGTTTTGTTCCCATGATGCAGTTTGGCTGAAGCCGTGTGACGCGGAGTGTAAAGCAGACGCTCCCTCAGGTCTGGAATGCTGCAGAACGCGATTCCCCCGTTCCTCTGGACTCATGTTCTGCTCACCACCGACTTGGACGATGGAACAGAACCCATATCAGCCTGGTGCTCCCATCATGCAGCTGAAGCTGAGTCATTGCAGCACCGGCAGCAGGTCCTACCGAGAAACCAACAGATCCTACAGAGAAACCAGCAGGTCCTACCGAGAAACCAGCAGATCCTACAGAGAAACCAGCAGGTCCTACAGAGAAACCAGCAGATCCTACAGAGAAACCAGCAGGTCCTACAGAGAAACCAGCAGATCCTACAGAGAAACCAGCAGCAAAAGAGTTTTCAAAAGAAATCTCAGCAGAGTCACAGGAATCTGTCGGGAATGGTTCCCGAGTCACAGACAGTCTGTCAGGAACGGTTCTAGAGTCACAGCGAGCCTATCAGGAACAATTCCAGAGTCATAGTGAGTCTTTCAGGAACTGTTCTACAGTCGGAGGGAGTCTGTCAGGAATGGTTCTAGAGTCACAGCAAGTCTGTCGGGAACGGTTCAAAAGCTAAATTTATTCTAGATGTATTATGATCAGATCAACATTGTGAAGATCTTCAGTAGGTCCTGCCTACAGTAGAGTCTGCAATAGGTTCTACAGTAGGTACTACAGTAGGTACTACAGTAGGTTCTACAGTAGGTTCTACAGTAGGTTCTAAAGTAGGTTATTCTGTAGGTACTTCGGTAGAGTCTTCGGTGGGTTCTGCCTACACTATTCAGTAGGTTATACAGTAGGTTACAGTAGGTTCTTAGGTCAGTTCTACTGTACAGTAGGTTTGACAGTAGGTTCTACAGTAGATTCTTCGCTAGTTCCTCCATTAGAGTCTGCAGTGGGTTCCGCCTACAGTAGAGTTTTCAGTAGGTTCTACAGTAGATTCTACTGTAGGTTCTACAGCAGGTTCTACAGTAGATTCTACAGTAGGTTCTATGGTAGGTTCTTCGGTAGGTTCTGCTTACTGAAGCGGACAATCCTACGGTACCATGCTGAGCATCTGAACCTTGTTCAAGTAGGACTTTGGGAATGTCTACGTATTGGAGGAGACAGAGACAACTGAACAGGATGGGGGCGCGGAACCCAGGTGACAGGAACAGGGGGGCGAAGTCCAGGTGACCGGGGACAGGGGGATGCAGAGTCCAGGTGACTAAGACCAGGTGAGGTGGAGTCCAGGTGACCAGGATAAGGGGACGGAGTCCAGGTGACCAGGAAGGGGGGCCAGTCCAGGTGGAGAGCCGGAGGGACTTCCTGCAGGTCAAATGGTGATGTGGTGCTGGCGCAGCTTGGCTGTCAGCTGCTCGTGGGTCAGATCATGTCTGGTCATTATTCCAACGATCTGAAAGACACCACAGTGTGGTCAGACACAGCCTGGACTGATGCATGCTGGGATATTTCCTGGTGCTACTTAGCCTGCCTGGATTTGAACGGACTCTCACAAAAAGGCTCACGGGTCGACACCCCGGTCAGGACCTGAAGGTGGCACTAGACGGAGACCCTCCAGAGCTTTCAGGAGCTCTGTTCTCTATTCTTACCTCCCCGACGGCGTTGACCACCGGCAGGTGCCGGAGCCCCATGGTCCGGAACAGGTTGAAGACCTGGGACGTCCGGGTGTGGGGGGACACGGTGTAGGGGCACGGGTTCATATAGGGGGTGACGTCCTAGGAGCACAGGAGACACCACTGTCATTTAGAATCGCTGACTCGGCAGGACTGACTTCTGACTCAGCATGTGGGTGTCCCTACTACGATCATGCGGGGGTTGAGCAGCGCCAGGTCCAGGTCGTGGATGTCGGGGTAGCGGGGGTAGTCCTCCGTCATCTCCTCGTAGGACAGCCTGGGCTGAGACGCACTCTGGTAGACAGTGTGGAGACGTTCAGAGTGTGTGTCTGTGTGTGTGTGTGTGTGTGTATGTGTGTGTGTGTGTCTCACCGACTGGGTCTCGGCGTAGCACACCCCCCTGATGAGCAGCGTGACCAGCTGCGAGCGCAAGATGAGGCCGTGGAAGGTGAGTGGTCTGAAGCGCTCCTCCATGGTCCACTCCTCGCTGGGGGACTGGTCCGGGTACAGGGCGGGGTAGGGGGCGTGTCTGTGGGTGGAGCGCAATGACACACCCATCAGGACAAGCCCATCAGGACCCGCCCATCAGGGCACACCCCAGGTAGACCGGCAGAACGCTGGCTGAACACCTCCTCCAGTCAGATAATACGGGGGAACTCCACCCAAATTTATCTGATTGGTTCTTTACTTCTGTCAGCTGACTGATCTCATGACCTCTACTTAATGAGTTAGTCCTACCTGTTCTCATCCTACCTGAGCAGGTGAGTAACCATGGTGACGCTGGCGGCCTTCCCCTGGCGGTCTACCCCTGGCGGTCTACCCCTGGCAGCCTACCCCTGGCAGCCTACCCCTGGCGGTCTACTACCGGTGGCCTACCTCTGGCGGCCTACCCCTGGCAGCCTACGGCTAGACCTGCTCCTACCTCCGGTCCAGCATCTGCTGCAGCAGGTCCTCCCTCTCCTCCGAAGGCTCGGCCGCGGCGCTCTGCTCGTCACAGACGTTCCTCAGCTCGCTGGACGGGTAGGACTTCATGGACTGACAGCGGCGCCTCTGCTCCGCCGCCCGGGTCATCACGCTGCATTTCTACCAGAAGGACGGACAGACAGACGTGAGATGGACCACGCAGACAGGTAGGTCCTCACCTGTTGAGGAGCGCTAGCCTACCGGGACAGATATGTCCCGCGTCGTTAGCTTCCAGCTAATGTGTTCAGCATGTCTGTCTCTGGCACTTCCTTTCTGTCTCTCGTTCGTTCCTTCTCTCACTCTTTCATTTAGCTTGACTTTTGTCTTCCTCCTTTTTCCTATACAGATTCTAAACACCTAGCTTGAATTGTAGCGCCGCTGCCTCGTTTCAGCCAGAAGCTGCTCCTGCTAACGCTAACATGCTCCTCTAGCTCCATCTACTGGTGATACTGATGAACAGTTAAAAACCAGGAGGAGAACAAATAGAAAAAGCAGGAACTGAGAACAACTAGGACAAGAGGGACCAATAGGAGCGCCGGGACGCTGTCTTGTCACCCGTCATAGGTGTCTGCTGCTGTGCCTGTCTCTGCTGAGTCTGACTGTGTGAAACACGCCAGGGCAGCTCCAGAGGGAACCTTCCAGGAAGGGTTCTGACCAAACACCCACCTGGCTGCTGTGAATAAACGTCTACCTGCTGCAGACGTCAGAGAAGACGCCAACATTACTGCTGAAGCTGCACCTCTCAGGCCTCCACGTCTTGGGTCCCCTTGTCTCAGGTCCCCTGCCCAGCGGGACTCACCCTGAAACGGATGTTGTTGCTGACCAAGATGTTTCCCTTCATGAAGTCCTTTTCATTCTGCCGGTTCTCGGTGACTACGGGGAAGGCGTGGTGGGCGGTGGTCCGGAGGATGCTGACCAGCGACTGGACACGGGTGTGAGGGTACACGTAGGTCAGGCTGGGCTCCATCAGCTCGCTGGCAGTCAATCTAGAGAGCAGGAAAGGAGGACGCGTCACAGGGGACATGGACACACAGGCTGGGGGCGGGGCCTATGAACACACAGGCCAGGGGCGGAGACACCAGCTCCTACCTGTCCAGCTCCGCCTCCGTCTCCCACTCCAGGAGGGGCACCCCCCTCAGCTGGATGTGCATGTCGTAGATGCCCTTGTTGAAGAAATCTCCCGTCCACTTAGCGACCTATCAACACAAGCGAAGGTCATGTGAGCTGATCAGGAAATTTGAACCAATAGAAACATATTCTCAGCATTCAGAGCGGCTCATTGGCTGAAGGCCTACCATTAGAGTGATCATGATGGGCAGCCCGTACGTGATCTCATTGGTGGATTCAATGAGGATGACCGTCAGGCTGATGGTCATCCTGACCACACCCCCCAGGAAGGCAGCAGCTCCAATCAGGGCGAAGGTCCCCGAGTAAATGTCAAATCCCAGTTTCCTAACAGACGATGGAGCCACATGTTGGTGGACGTTCCACACGGACACCTCCACCCCCCCGGACACCAGGTGAACATGCTCTTACACTTTGAGGATGTTGGCCACCAGACGCCCAAACGCCGCCCCACAGAGCAGAGAGGGGACAAACAGTCCGCTGGGAACCCCGACGCCATAGGTCCAGAACGCCAACAGGAAGTAGAGCAGCTGGAACAGCAGCAGAGACACGGGGCTGAAGGTACCTGGGGGGGGGACACACCTGGAGCTGAGCCACCACAACCCAGACCAGTGGGCAACACCCACAACTGAGCACTGTGCTCAGATCCCAGCCAGAACAAAACAGGGGGGCATTAACTCCATGGTGTGTGATGGTGTGTGTGATGGTGTGTGTTATGGTGTGTGTGAGATGGTGTGTGATGGTGTGTGATGGTGTGTGTGTGTGTGTGTGTGTGTGTGTGTGTGTGATGGTGTGTGTGAGATGGTGTGTGATGGTGTGTGATGGTGTGTGTGTGTGTGTGTGTGTGTGATGGTGTGTGTGAGATGGTGTGTGATGGTGTGTGTGTGTGATGGTGTGTGATGGTGTGTGATGGTGTGTGTGTGTGTGATGGTGTGTGATGGTGTGTGTGATGGTGTGTGATAGTGTGTGATGGTGTGTGTTATGGTGTGTGTGAGATGGTGTGTGATGGTGTGTGCTGGTGTGTGTGTGTGTGTGTGTGTGTGTGTGTGATGGTGTGTGTGAGATGGTGTGTGATGGTGTGTGTGATGGTGTGTGATAGTGTGTGATGGTGTGTGTGTGATTGTGTGTGAGTGTGTGTTATAGTGTGTGATAGTGTGTGCTGGTGTGTGATGGTGTGTGTCTGATGGTGTGTGATAGTGTGTGATGGTGTGTGATGGTGTGTGTCTGATGGTGTGTGATGGTGTGTGATGGTGTGTGATGGTGTGTGATGGTGTGTGTCTGATGGTGTGTGATGGTGTGTGATGGTGTGTGATGGTGTGTGTCTGATGGTGTCTGATGGTGTGTGATAGTGTGTGATGGTGTGTGTCTGATGGTGTGTGATAGTGTGTGATGGTGTGTGATAGTGTGTGATGGTGTGTGATAGTGTGTGATGGTGTGTGATGGTGTGTGATGGTGTGTGTCTGATGGTGTCTGATGGTGTGTGATAGTGTGTGATGGTGTGTGATGGTGTGTGATAGTGTGTGATGGTGTGTGATGGTGTGTGATGGTGTGTGATGGTGTGTGATGGTGTGTGATGGTGTGTGATGGTGTGTGATGGTGTGTGTCTGATGGTGTGTGATGGTGTGTGATGGTGTGTGTCTGATGGTGTGTGATGGTGTGTGATAGTGTGTGATGGTGTGTGATGGTGTGTGATGGTGTGTGATGGTGTGTGTCTGATGGTGTGTGATGGTGTGTGATGGTGTGTGTCTGATGGTGTGTGATGGTGTGTGATAGTGTGTGATGGTGTGTGATGGTGTGTGATGGTGTGTGATGGTGTGTGATGGTGTGTGATGGTGTGTGATGGTGTGTGATGGTGTGTGTCTGATGGTGTGTGATGGTGTGTGATGGTGTGTGTCTGATGGTGTGTGATGGTGTGTGATAGTGTGTGATGGTGTGTGATGGTGTGTGATGGTGTGTGATGGTGTGTGTCTGATGGTGTCTGATGGTGTGTGATAGTGTGTGATGGTGTGTGATGGTGTGTGATAGTGTGTGATGGTGTGTGATGGTGTGTGATAGTGTGTGATGGTGTGTGATGGTGTGTGATGGTGTGTGATGGTGTGTGATGGTGTGTGATAGTGTGTGATGGTGTGTGATGGTGTGTGATGGTGTGTGTCTGATGGTGTGTGATGGTGTGTGATGGTGTGTGTCTGATGGTGTGTGATGGTGTGTGATGGTGTGTGTCTGATGGTGTGTGATGGTGTGTGATAGTGTGTGATGGTGTGTGATGGTGTGTGATGGTGTGTGATGGTGTGTGATGGTGTGTGATAGTGTGTGATGGTGTGTGATGGTGTGTGTCTGATGGTGTGTGATGGTGTGTGATGGTGTGTGTCTGATGGTGTGTGATGGTGTGTGATAGTGTGTGATGGTGTGTGATGGAGCGTGAGGCAGCTTCAGGCTTTAGGACACATGACACAGGTCAAAGGTCATGTTGTTGTCAACCGGGTCTGGTCTAAATGCTGCGTTGATGCTGCTCACAAACAGGACGGGTATATCTACAGGTGAGTGACATCTGATTGCAGTGATTAGACTAGGCCCCCAACCAACACTAACAAGCTCCCCCAAAGGCATGCTGGGAAGGGCCGGTGGCAGAAATGCCATTAAACCCCGCGTGCGTCTCACCCTGCTGGTGGAAGAGCTGATGGATGGCGGCCTCCTGCGGGTTGAAGAACAGCGTGGCCATGTCGTTGTAGGTGCTGTTGCTGCAGAAGAACTGGCGGATGGTTGAGTTGATGTCCTCACGGTCAGAGAGCTGGAGACGGAAACCAAAAGGTCGGAGTGGAGGTCAGAAACATCCATGGCTCCATCTCCTGGAGGACTGATGTGATGTGTGTGTGTGTGTGTGTGTAACAACCTACCACAGTGCTATTGGACGAGGGCAGGTCACGACATTCACCCAACAACATGGAAGCTGTAAATATCACCAATGTTGTCACCATGGTAACCAGCAGACTCTCTAACACTCTGGAGGAGGGCAGTGAACAGAACAGCTTTAAGTAAAGCTTGACAGGACATCACGTCAAATGTGATGACAGCTGGGTGACGCCGCTGTCACATGTGACAATGTGGTGACGAGACGCCATGACGACGGTGTCACACGTGATGCCATGACGACGGGGTCAGACTGAACTACTTCCTGATGCGACGTCACCTGATAAACTTGGCTTTGGGGTGGATGTGCTTGACGCGGTATTTGGCCAGAATCTTGTTCAGGCAGTTGAAGAGCGCCCCCATCAGGCCTCCGATGACGCCCATCAGGATGAAGAAGGCCAGGTCCACCACCGTCCACAGGTGACACTCCTTGTCTCCCTCTGGACACTGGAGGGGGTCATGGGGGGGGGGGGGTTGGTTAAGTTGTTCCAATGAAGTGCAATTCTTCTTAATTAAAGTTTATTTTGAAAATTTAAAATCACATAAAAAAAAAAACACCATTGCATTTTTTTTTGTAGGTAGGGGTGGGACTTAACAGCTCTAACATTAACATAACAAATAGTTTTTATAAATATTAATTCGAAAGTTAGTCAGTGAACTGGAATTCCTTTTTTTCCAGCATTGAAAACTCATTGATGTCATTAATTAAATCATCAATTAAATGTTTAATCATGTTTTTAGAAAAATTTAAAAAATGAGCTTAAAAATACACTGAAAATGATAAAAACATTGTTGTGTTTTCTTCATTATTGGGTGACGCTCCGAATGAAAGCTGATGAATGAAGCCCACGACCTTTTCCATCGATTCTGACCTTGAATTCTCCGAAGTTGAGCAGCCCCGGCAGTTGGAAGGCCCCCCATCGGTTGAAGCTGATCCCCGAGCGGAAGAAGTTGAGCGTGAAAGCAGCCGACATGGAGCAGAAGAGCTGGAAGGAGAGCAGTTCCTCTGAGGGGTTAGGGTACTGTTCCTCTGGGGGATTAGGGTTAACCCTGAACACTTAACACTGTTCCATTAGCTGGCTTTATTCCATATATCCTCAGTGGTCACACAATATTGACCAATCACAACATACTGGTGATCATAGGTTGTGATATTTAAGAGGTAAAGGAACCTAAAATAATTGAAGAGAGGAGTCTTGAGATGATTAAAACAGTGAATCGAGTTAAAAGCTAACTTCAGACAAACTACTCCTTAGCTCACGCAGCGTTGGTGTCCAAACGGCGTCTGAACGTCACACACACGTTAACGTCCACAGACCCGTACGATAACACTGACTGGAGAACGATTAAACCGTTGTGATCCCACGGGATTACTTCTCAGAAGCACAAATGTCCATGGCTGGAACTCGTGGATCCACAGCCATCACTGCAATGTTCGTGTGACAGGAGAACCAAAGAGACAGAAGAACTAAAGAGACAGGAGAACCAAAGAGACAGGAGAACCAAAGAGACAGGAGAACAAGAGACAGGAGAACCAAAGAGACAGGAGAACCAAAGAGACAGGAGAACAAGAGACAGGAGGACCAAAGAGACAAAGGAACCAGAGAGACAGAAGAACCACAGAGACAGAAGAACCAAACAGCAGAACCAGAGACAGAGGAACCAGAGAGACAGAAGAACAAAAGAGACAGAAGAACCAAAGAGACAGGAGAACTAAAGAGATGAACAAAAGAGACAGAAGAACCAAAGAGACAGGAGAACCAAAGAGACAGAAGAACCAGAGAGACAGAAGAACCAAAGATTCAGAAGAGCCAGAGACAGGAGAAACAAAGAGACTGGAGAACCAAAGAGTAGAACCAAAGAGACAGAAGAACCATAAAGAAGAACCAAAGAGAAAGAAGACCCAGAGAGACAGAAGAAACAAAGAGACAGGAGAACCAAAGAGACAGAAGAACCATAAAGAAGAACCAAAGAGAAAGAAGACCCAGAGAGACAGAAGAAACAAAGAGACAGGAGAACACGCGTTTCCCTTCACTAGACCGCTGACTCACCACTTTCCAGGTGAGGGCCTGGTTCCAGAAGGACGAGCCCTCTTCCAGACTGAAGAGAGTGCCCCCTATAGGAGCCCCGAAGGCAGCGGCCACCCCAGCAGCAGCCCCTGCCGACACAAAGTCCCGCTTGTCCCTGGAAAAGGTGATGATGAACGTCAGTGGCGTCCAGAGAAGCGGTGAGCGGAGCTGCGATTGGACGTTTCCATAGGCCTACCTGTCACTGCGAAAGAACGGGAAGTTCAGCTTGATCCTCTTGAAAGTGATGCTCTGAAACTGATAAAGGAGGAGAACATCTCAGGAACGCTAACCAGTAATCAGAGCCGTTTAACCTTATTGACCTGTGTCCCATCTGATTGGAAACAACCGTCTCCTAGCAACAAGCCAACCTCCTCACACAGATCACGACAACGCAGCCCCTGTGTGTTGGTGCGCGACCAGACGGGACCAGATGTTGTCATCAGGTCAAGTCCATGTGAACATCACCACACCTCTGCAGAGAGACACAAACCAGCACCGCTCTGGTTGGGTCCAGTCCAGTCTGAGTCGACACTGGTCAGACGTCAGAGGACAGTTCTGTTCCAGAAGGTCTGGTCATTCACTTTTCTGACTTTCCAGGTGTCAATGAAGGGTCGCATAATTTTGTCAGACATGTTCGAGCCTGAGTTTTCAAATGATCCAATCTGGTACTAACTGAAAAAAGCTTGGGTGGCAGAGGAAAGAGGTGTTCTGACTGGATAATATTATCGTGGTTAAAACCTGCTGTGTAAAGTGGCATAAACTTAAGCACAGCATCAGCGCAGCAATGATGTGCTATACAACCGAACCGACCACATCAAACCAAAGAACGTCTGTTGGACACGTTTGGTCCTGAGCAAACAGCGTGTGTGTTCTATAATAATGATGACACAAAAAATGGCAGCCAAAGCAGCTCTTAAATCAAGACTCAGTGCAACTGTTTGCATATTAATCAAAGTCAATTTCAAATTGGAACCTGCCCAAGCTGAGTGACGGTAGGTTATTGGCTCCAGGCCCAAAATCGAGCAGGTCTCCTTTAGAGGACAGGGTGGACAGGAAGTGGTTTCATAGAGTAAGAAGAGTAAATAAAGTTGGTCATTCAAAGGTCGGAGGTGACGGGTGAAATGATGTCAGCCTGATAAGGACTGATGAAAGTCTGTGGGCGACGTGACCCCCCAATAGCCGGGAGGTAGTGGTCAAGCCTCCAGTAAACAGGAGGTCACCAGGACGGCCTCCTGTGTGTGTGTATATGTGTGTGTGTGTGTGTGTGTGTGTGCGTGCGTGTATGTGTATGGGTGTGCGTGTATGTGGGGGGGGGGGGGGACGTGCAGTGCTGAGAAATATTGCAGTAAAACTGGGTCAGATGACTGATTGCACCAAGGATGCCCCCCCCCCGGTAAGCCTCACCAAGCCAAATTGGCACAAACTTTTTATTGCAGTCAATAAAAATCCACAGAGTGGCAGTGTGCTGTGGAGGTGGACGTGAGCCGACGTGAAGACGAAGGGGTCTGTTGAACAACCTCCACCGAGGTGGAGTGGAGGTTCTCCACAGGAGGTGGAGCAAAGGTTCTCCACCGAGGTGGAGCGAAGGTTCTCCACTGAGGTGGAGCGAAGGTTCTCCACCGAGGTGGAGCGAAGGTTCTCCACCAAGGTGGAGCGAAGGTTCTCCACCGAGGTGGAGGGGAGGTTCTCTACCAAGGTGGAGCGAAGGTTCTCCACCGAGGTGGAGGGGAGGTTCTCCACTGAGGTGGAGGGGAGGTTGTCCACCAAGGTGGAGCGGAGGTTCTCCACCGAGGTTGAGGGGAGGTTGTCCACCAAGGTGGAGCGGAGGTTCTCCACTGAGGTGGAGTGGAGGTTTGTCCACAGGAACCCAACGTGACATACTAAACACACGTGTCAGAAGCAGTGACACGTGAAGTCAGGTGGGAAGGGTTTCCTGGATGGGAATCGTTTTCTGTGTTGTGGTGAAATGAACATGTGTGTGTGTGTGGGGGGGGTACCTGAGGAAGGCCAGCTCCCACGATGGCTCCGCTATGAATCATGGGACCTTCCTTCCCCACAAACAAACCTGGAAGGACACACACAGAGTAAGAGTTGAAACCAGCAAGCCCCCCCCCCCCCCCCCTCTCCCGGCTCATCTCCACGCCGTCATGTGGACACTGATCTGGGTTCAGCTCGGGGTCAAACTTCACCTCCAGCCACACTGAACACCACTCCAGTCGCTTTGCTCAGGAAGGTTCGCAACCGGACAACTCCAGGAATCTTTACTCCATTCAAGTAACTTTTGATCTCCGGAATCCCCGAACCTCCAGCTAAAGGCTGAACAAACAACAAGATAAATATGAGTGTTAGTGAGTATTAGAACGTGATTGTAACAGGAAATGTATTCACAAACATCAACACAACAACCTCTGGCAAAATCACACACCAGTGAGACACGGTTAGAATAGCCAAGCATTCCAAACAATCCTTCAATGTATGACAATGACAATGAAAACGTTCCTCTCAGACGCCCTAAAACCTTCTTTAACCCCCCCCAAAACCCTCTTTAACCACCTAAAAATAACTTCAGTGGCTGCCTGAAAACCTGATGTTTACAACAGTACTAAAAAAAACTCTCTTAGTCCCAAGGGGCAACTGAAAGCATATAAAGCAGGATAGGTGTAAAACATACAGTGTAAACGTAAACAGAGTGAACATAACAATAATCAATATTAATAATAATAATCCAATAATAACATATATGGAAATACAATGTTTTTGTTAAATAATAATAAATAATAAGTCAAAGCCTAGTTAGTTGAGAACCAAGTGAATTAGTACAAAACCTAGTTAGTTTAGTCCTCATAAGGTTCCACCTCAGTCCTGGTGCAGTCGGGCCACAGCAGACCAGAACGACTGATTTACCCCGATTTAGTTGTTAACTAGTTCTAGATGTTAGTGGAATGAACTCGTCTCCAGACTAAACTGTAGATAACCGTTCCCAGTTCTGAACTGAACTTTATTAATGAAAGTATTTTAATATTTGTTCATACAAATCTATTCAAAGATGACAAACAATGAAATGTTTTGTTTAATATGGAAAAGAAAAAAACATCTCCGTCCCATCTTCAGCCTCTTCTTCCTCATTGCGGGTCACGGGGGTTGCTACTGTATCGGTGACAGACACCAGCTGCCCCAGGGGGCAAAGCCACCCTACCCTACCCATCAGGACCAGGCTCAGGTCCAGGACCTGATGGTCCCTACAACTTATACCTGAACCCAGGTGAGGAGGACCCAGCAACAAACCCACTGGTGTCCCAGACGACCAGTTTGGGCGAGTTGACCCCTGAGAGCTCTAAACGGCGTGTTAGTAGACATGAGCAAATGAAAGACGTGAACGTGGAACACAAGGTTTACCTCGATGAGAACGAGGACGCTCGCGATGAAGATGAAGGTCATGTTGAAGGCCAGAAGCTCCAGCAGAGACAGCACCAGGCAGCCTTTGTCACTGCAGCGCTCCACAGCTGGAGGGGCCCAGTTAAGATCCAGTGACCACAGACGATAGGTTAGAATTAACACAACAGTCTGCAAGGCAGTATGGGTGCAAGGAATGAAAAGAAAACAGAAACATGCAAACAGACTGAGGCCTTTAAAGACTCAAGTCTGTGACATCAGTGAACTTTGTGATCTCTCTGGAAAGCATCCAGAACCTGTGTGTGGTCTGTTCTCTAGCGGCTGGAAGGCGGCACCCAAACCGTGTTCTCAGCCCTGAGCCACAAACATTTTAGCACCCTTTGCTTCATCTTTTCCATCAGTCAAGTTATGTTCTTCTTATTTCTAATTATTAGTTATCAGATGTGACTTGAACGTCATACAGTCCTTCAGTGCTTTCACAAAATTGTAAAGTGAAGCCAAAAGCAACCTGATCAAATGTAGACAGTTTAAAATCAAACCTGGACCCCACCCGTTGGGCGTCGCCCTCAACGGAGATGAAGGATACAGTCGGCAACCACCGAGAACTTGATGTTGGTGAAGAGACGCACAAAGAAATCCACGAAAAGGCCAACCTGAAAGAGAAAGGAGCCAACAAGCCCTCATCAGAAACACGCAACAGTGAAGATCTACCTGAACTACCATAACCAGGTGTTTGACATGAACCTACCAGACCTACCATGACCAGGAGTCTGACAGGAACCTACCAGACCTACCATAACCAGGTGTCTGACATGAACCTACCAGCCCTACTGTGACTCCAATGGAGAACATCATGATCCATCGAACTGCTTCATACTGTTTGGACTTCTGTTGGCAGACGGAGAAAATGTTAATGTTAACATCCGAATTAAAAAACCTGAAGCAGAGTTGACACCACAGACGAATTAACTGACCAGCTGTTACTGATGTTTAGAATTTATTGTCATGACTTTATCATAATGAATTTATTGCCATGACGACTGAGATGGTTACAGAACAGAAGATGGAGAACCAGAGGTAGATGGAGAAATTGCAGCAGCTTATGATGCAACAAAGTTTGTGTACGTCAGAGTTCACCCGAACACTCTGAGCAAAGCATCATAGGATTGGTCAACAACAAACAAAAACAATAAATAAGTATATCTGGAGCGTCGGAGAACGTCCATTGAAGAAGATCAGTTGAGAACAAAGAGCTGGCAGTCTATGAGTTAACCTGGGTTTAAATTTAAACAGCTTCCACCTAACCCTAACCCTGCCCTACATGTTTTACATGTAGGGCAGGGTTAGGGTCAGGGTTAGAGTCAGGGGTTAGGGTTAGGGTTAAGGGTTGGGGTCAGGGGTTAGGGTCAGGAGTTAGGTTCTGGGTCAGGGGTTATGGTCTGGTTCAGGGGTTAGGGTCAAGGGTTGGGGTCAGAGGTTGGGGTCAGGGGTTAGGGTCTAGGTCAGGGGTCAGGGTCAGGATCGGGTTAGGGTCATGGTTTGAGATTAGACTTAGGGTTAGGTTTTGACTTAGGATCAGACCTAGAATTGGATTTAGGGTTAGGGTTAGAGTTACACTTACGGTTAGACTTAGGGTTAGGTTTAGGGTTAGAGTTAGGGTTAGTCCTAGGGTTAGGTTAAGGGTTGGGGTTAGACTTAGGGTTAGGTTTAGGGTTAGACTTAGGGTTAGGTTTAGGGTTAGATTTAGGGTTAGAGTTAGGGTTAGTCCTAGGGTTAGGTTAAGGGTTGGGGTTAGACTTAGGGTTAGGTTTAGGGTTAGATTTAGGGTTAGGTTTAGGGTTAGACTTAGGGCTAGAGTTAGGGTTAGACCTAGGGTTAGGTTAAGGGTTACTGTTAGACTTAGGGTTAGGTTTAGGGTTAGATTTAGGGTTAGACCTAGGTCTAAGGTTAGGTTTAGAGTTAAGTTTAGGGTTGGACAGGATTGGGGTTAGACTTTGGGTTAGGTTTAGGGTTAGATTTAGGGTTAGGTTTAGACTTCAGGTTAGGGTTAGGGTTAGACTTAAGGTTAGACTTAGGTGTAGGGTTAGACTTAGGGTCACAAACACTTCACCAGACTTACCCTGCTCTCCATCCCCTCCAGAACCTCTGCGTGAGGCTCGTTGATGCAGCGGTCGTAGTCCAGGCTCTGGAAAGACCACAACACAGACATATGCTGACCCAACATGTCCAATCAGTACCATGTCTCTGTCCTCAGGGTTCTCACCTCATAGTCTTTCCTGGGGAGAATCTCATCTTCTCCTTCTTCTCGGAGTTCCCCAAGGATTGTCTTGGTGGGAAAAACAGGAATAATCTAAATACACAGATCCCACAAAAGTTGGGCTGTCCTGCAAAATGTTTCTAAAACAGAATGCGATCATTTCCTCATTTTGTTTTTACCTTAAATACAACTGAAAACAGTTGAAAAACTGCCAATAAAAACTGGATTTTAAGTTGCACCTCAACAACTCACTGATTTTTTAAAAAATATAAATATATGCTTTTTGTGATTTCTATGAAGCACCATGTCTCAAACAGGGCAATTGATCAGGCCTTTGCCAAGAACTTCCCGGATATCAAGTGACAACATTCTGAACAGGCAGAGCCGTTCACCAGGAAGTGAATGTCTGAGTTTAGTCTGTGTCAGAGTCCAACCTACAACCACAGTATCACTAACAGACTTAGGCTACATCCACATGAAGTCAGATCTTTTCGAAAACGCAACTATTTTTTGCCCACATAGAAAAAAAATTTGCGTCCACACGACAGCATTTTCGAAAAAATCTCCGTCCCTACGTAACCACATGTGTGTTGATCAACAAGTTAATCAGCAGAACAACTTTGTAACAACTTTGAGAACAACAAACTTTATGAGTCATAAAAAAAAAGAAACAGACGAACAAATATTCAACTCCTCAAGCATGTTCATCAATATGTCCTTGACGTGGAGGTGTTAGACGTCAGAAAAGAGCTGGTTTTAACTCTGTTCATTCTGTTCATATATGTAGAGACTGGTAACCGGACAGAAAAGGTTTTGGTTATAGCGTCCACATGACAACGTAGACCTGGCGTTTTTGAAAAGTTCCCCTTTTGTCCCAGATACCTGTCGTGTGGACAGAAGGGCTAACCATAAAACAAAAATTTGTGTTTTCAGAAAGACCCGGCTACGTGTGGACGGGGCCTCAGGATGTGGAAAAAAAAACATTCTGTGCACATGGGTCAGAACAGTGGGTCAGACTCTACCGTCTGAAACACTCTGAGTGACCCTGAGCTCATCTGCCGTGAAAAAACATCCTTGTTCTGATGAGTACACATCTCACATCGCTTTGACACCATGGAGGTCGTGTCCCCTAGGTTTAAGAGGACAAGGACCATCCAGACTGTTGGGCCACGGTTCAGGACCATTATCCAGGATGGTCTGGGTGGGGGTTAGTGGGTAGCCAGTGAATGACAACCAACATGTAAACAACTGAAGGTGCTTCATAAAGAACAGAACTGTGAAGAGCTAAATCCAGAATGTGTGTTAACACTTAAGTTTAAATTTCATTTTGCTTCATTCACAAATAAATCCACCATGTTTTTATTAGGTTTTACAAGACAGCCCAAGTTCAGTTTGAGAAAATCATGACTTAGAGATTTCTCATTAGTAATATTCTGTATATCAGCCTTCTGTAAGTATTTATTCCATTTATCCATATAATAATAATAATAATAATAATAATATCGATCAGCTTTGCTGCTTCAGTCTGTCAGAACTTCAGGTCTCCTGATGGCTGGAGGCCAAACTTCTGCTCCTTCTGTCTGCTGTGGAACCGCAATAGATTTAAACATAAGCAACTCTACTGAGTTCAGTAGAACATTCAGAGGAACCAACCATCCTGTGTTCGAATCCCAACGACTTGAAGGAGATTCATTTTGTAGCTTTAGGTAATAAACACAGGGGGTTTAAACCGATCACTGAATCTACAGCAGCTTTTACATCAACAAGGCCGAACCCGGCATTGCAGGACCGGGAATCGATCCAAACAGTTGTTCAATGGGAATAAACGCAGTGCGGCCGGGATGCAAACCCATCGGGGGTCGGTGTTCGCCCACAGCCCGTCCGAGGCGCCCCGGGCGTGGACACCTCCGTGGACCGGAGACCTCGGTCCACAGCAGAACAAGTGGGTGGAGCGAGGCGGACCCGACGCTACGCGACGAGACGCAGGTGGAATTCCACCGGGAAACACCGGCCCGCTACGCGACCAAGTGCCCGCCCGGTTCGCATCGGTTCTCTTTACCAGCTCCTCGGGGGTTCGCGTCTCTCCATCCCCGCAGCAGCACCGGCAGCAGAAGCCGTTCGTGCAACACGCCATCTTCCCGTTGTGTCACGATCCGGTCATGCCTGCGGCGCGGAAAGCATTCGGAACCACCGGTAGAACCGGAAAAACACGTTTAGCCGAAACCACGTCCAGTAGAGCGTGTCGTGGAAATCTGCCCCCCCGCAGCTGTACTTTAAGTGGATATTAAATGCTCACTGCGTCTCCATTATTTGCGAAATCGTCAGATTTCCCACCACCAGTGAAGGCAGCATCTCCCCCCACTCAGTCCCGTGGCGCTGCAGGCGGCGCCGATACGTCACGGCTGCGCGTCATTTACGCATCAGCCTGTTTAGCAAGGGCATACTGACGCACGCGCGTGTGGGTATGTGTGTGTGTGTGTGTGCGTGTTTTATACATACATTAGGAAAGAGACACATGTGTTCCAGAGGAATTTAGTTAAAATACAAACTCAGCGATGACTGCCTAATTATGCGTAAAATTGTGCGCAGGAGTAACGCCCTTAAACACAGACAGCCTCACGACGCGTTCAACGGCAGATAAATAAATCGTTTTCTCGCTGAAGCGACTATTCACATGTATTCCATGTTTAATTACCGTGATTAACTTACACGAACCGTCATGTTAACAAAATATTAAAATACATTACTCAAAATTAACGAGTGTGTGGATTGTATTTCATCTCAGTTAAAGTTTTTTTTACAAAGTTAACGATAAGTGTTTAATGTTGCATTAAAATTGTAGTCATAGTCATGATTGTGTCGTATGTCATACGTTATGTCATTATCAAAATTCTAGTCATCATCATCAAAATGTGATGTCAGGGAATGTATTATCGTTTTTCCATCGGATGTCGATCCGACCTGAAGAAACGGCTTTACTTCCACCGGCTGTGCCGATGGCGCTGGTCTTTCCCATGCTCACGAACGCACCACGTTCTCATTGGCTGTTCGCGGTGTCGGGTTTGCGTTTCTGTTGCTGAAGCGGCTGCTGCTGTGTTGAATGGGCCAGACTGAGGTGCTGTGAAGACGAGGACCGACAGGTAGGAGCAGCGGGCTATCGTGGGTTCTAACCCCGAGGAGAGCGAGACTGGCTCGGGCTTGAAGGCTTTCGGCTCCCCGCAGGAAGCCCGCGAGTGTTTAGCTTTAATACCCGACAGGATGGCATGTGCCCGAGCTAGCAGGCTCTTTATAGCTGTCGACCACCACCGGGGGGGGGGGGTTCACGCGTGTAGTGCACGGATGTAGAACTAATCGGTGCAGTCCCTTTGTGTCGGGAATCGACATCAGATTCCTCACAAATGGTTTTTAGGTCATTCATGGGGGGGTGAGTTGGGGGGGGGGTAAGTTGGGGGGCAGCAAAACTTCAGTCATAGTGAAGGACAAGTCCTTCAGGTCTTGTCCTCCACCCTGGTGGTCTTGTCCTCCACCCTGGTGGTCTTGTCCCCAACCCTTGTAGTCTTGTCCCACGCCTGATGGACACTAACATGGTTGCGTTGCGTGTTCTCTTCCCTCAGTGTGACTTTCCATCATGGTGAACCAGCTTCAGCGAGTGGACGGCAGCTGGAAGTCATCATGCAAGAGTGACTCCAGTGGATTGGGCAACAGCAGCGGGGAGAGCTCCCAGGACAGCTCCCGGTGCTCCACGCCGGTGTTGGACACCGACCGCACAGACCGGCTCCGGGACAAGATGCGGAGGAGGATGGAATCCGGAGACCGCTGGTTCTCGCTGGAGTTCTTTCCTCCACGCACGGCCAGTGGGGCTGTCAACCTGATCTCAAGGCATGTGATATGAAGGTGGCGCACCTACAAACCCAACTCGGCCTGATCTGACCTCACCCAACCCTGCCCAACCCAACTCAACCCAACCTAATTCTACCCAACCCAATTCAACCCAACCCAACGCAACTTGACTCGGATTGATATGTGTACTTTTCCGCTTATCATTCCACGAGATATGACCTCCTGGGGGTAAACTGCTGTGGTGTAGTTTTCCACACATCCCTCACTTCCATGATCCTGTCGTCAGCTTCTCATGACAGGATTGTCCCACCTCCCACTGGAAAAGTTAGGGCTGATAGACCGTGTGTCCTGGCACAGACCCATCACTGGTGGGTATCGGTTCTGTCATCTCTAAGTGACCCAAACAATGTGCTTCTAAAAAGTGGAACCAGATAGTTTTTGTTGACCTGAAGAGGTGAATAGACTCGCGTAGGGTCGGCACTGGGCTTTACAAATGGGTCGTACTTGTAGACACTAAGGACAGGGACAGAACGTCCAGGGCAGCTCAGGCAGGGACCAGCAGCTCCTTCAAACTCCTCCTTACCTTTTACTAAAGTTGTGATCCAGTAGCAGAAATTAAAAAGCAGTTTTAAACCAGTCTTTTTAGGACGCTTTAAACTGTCCAAGAGTTCTGATATGTTCCTACTCCAAATAGAATCCTAGCCTGGACCCACGTCTGGTCCAATGTCTGATGGTGTGGGATCCGTTCCTGATGGGTGACGGTTCTGACTGGAGCTCAAAGGCTCACCAGTCAAACCAGACACAGAGCCAGTCGGTTTACTGTAGGTTGAGTGTTGTGTCTCTGCTTCAGTCGTCTTGTGTTTTTCTGTCTGTGGTTCCATCAACACAGTGTCAGGTCATTTCTTCCCGTCGGTCTGTGGTCTTCTCCTCAGACCGACTTTTTCTCTCATTTGCATGACACAAACGATGAAGAAATGAGTTGTGTTTTATGTACCAGAATGTTTTCTCACCTCAGTTCTCTGCCATGTCTATCTTTAGATTATTTTGTGCAGTCATAGCAAACAATGAAAAATCTGCCACCTAAACCAAAATTATGAGTAAAGAAAGTTTATCTGAACATCTGTCCCTCTGGCAGCTGAGCCATAGCTAAAAAACATGAATGTTTCTGCAGGTCACATGACTGGCTCACTGGCCTTAATAGGAACTTTTATATTTCTAACCTTTTTCTGAAAAGTTGCAGTACTCCCAAGGATGTTTTTTGTCAAATTCAAATTTGAAATGTGTGCAATATGAAGAATATTAAGAGCATGCCTGGTTTGGTTGCGCACTGGGGGGTCAAAGTCGCTCAGACCCTTAGACTTGTTGAGTTGTCCTCCAAATCTACCAACTGGAGGACAAAATGTTGGTGTATTTATGATGACGCTTGTTTTAACGTCTCTTGTTCTCTTCAGATTTGACCGTATGGGCTCCGGGGGGCCCCTGTTCATTGACATCACATGGCACCCTGCGGGGGACCCTGGCTCGGACAAGGAGACCTCATCCATCATGATTGCCAGCACAGCGGTCAACTACTGTGGGCTGGAGAGCATCCTCCACCTGACCTGCTGCAACCAAACCAGAGAGAAGATCACCGGCTACCTGGACAAGGCCAAGCGCCAGGGTCTGAAGAACATCATGGCTCTACGAGGAGGTCAGACATGTTCACACACCTAGGTCCCTGCTGCCCAGTTCAGAGTGAGTAAAGGTGGGAAGATTACCTCCACCACCCACAGTGTTTCTGTTTGCATTGTTTCATACCATTGAATCCATCCTTCTGGGGTTCTCACCCCGGCTCTCTTGGGGGTATATCTCAGAAGGCTTTTCCACAGCAATTGTTTGGGTTTCTCCCCCACAGAAGATACTGATTGAGGTGCTAGCCCTTCCTGTCCTGTGTGCCGTCTTTCTGGGCCGTCAATTTTCTCAATCGGCTGTCATTCAGTCGGTAGGCTGCCATTTTTGTGACGCTCCCCTCAGGAGGTTATAAACCTGTTCATCGACACCCCTACTTAACATTTGTTTTCTCTCGCTGCAGTGAGAGCCTTCAGGTTGTCCTTGTGCTCACATTATTATGTCGACAATGAAACCTTCGTGTCTCAGCGGTCTTGACAGAATAACAGAGAAATCAGGAAAATGAAGTAATGACACAGGCTTGAGTTTGAATAAACAGATTATGAACAAAAGTAGAGCAACTTCTATAAACGCTAAACAATTAATGTAGTCATGTAATTAAACTTTATGGCAAGTCCAGCTGAACCAACACGGAGGTCTAATTGGACCTGATGACTGGCAGCAGTGTGTCGGGGGGTTATAAAACTACTCTTTGTTGTCTGACTGTGTAAACAAGCAGATGGGTATCTGAACCCATTCTGACAGGTAGTTAGCTGGTAGTTAGCTAGTAGTTAGCTGGTAGTGAGCTGGTAGTTAGCTGCTGGTGGTGACGTCATTCCCCAGATGTCAACCAACGCATGGATGAACGTGGATCCTTCAGCAGCTGTCAGACGGTAAACTGGGACAGAACTGGGTCAGGTGTGTCAAGATCAGCTCAGAACTGGGTCACACGTGTCAAGATCAGCTCAGAACTGGGTCACGCGTGTCAAGATCAGCTCAGAACTGGGTCACACGTGTCAAGATCAGCTCAGAACTGGGTCACGCGAGTCAAGATCAGCTCAGAACTGGGTCACGCGTGTCAAGATCAGCTCAGAACCGGGTCATGCCTGTCAGGCTGGCGTGTAACGATCAGATCAAAACCGGGTGACGAGTGTCAGGATCGATTCAGAGTCAACATTGACACAGAAGCTGTTAGACTAGAACACACAGTCCCCTGCAGGGCAGGAACAGGATGTGCATAAAGAGAAGATGCTGCTGCTCCGTCCGTTTTCTTTTAGATCAGACAACTCGTTTTTAGCTGCTATCTGAGGTCACAGGTTCTGCTTTATTCCATCCCAGCAAACTGCAGGAGAGAGGTAGGGTACACCCCAGATATGAACACCTACAGTCAGTGGTTTGGACAGCTGGTTATTTATTGAACTGTAAATGGTAAAACCAGACAAACTGACTAGTTTTTACTGCTCTTTGTTCCATAGCTGAGTAATTTACCCCATTGCTCCAGGGAAGGACTCTAAAGCTGTTGTTGTCCAGTGTTTGCCCTTCAGATGTCATGATGGGGCAGCTGAGGGTAACTGAATGTGTTTGTGGACCTGCATGTGGTCGTAGCTTCTTCCATGATCTGAGATGTGTTGGAGGGTGATGACTGAAATGCTCTGTCTTCACATGGAAATAAGTAACCCAGCGTGTGATGGGATAGCACGCGTGTCACATCAACCTTTACGTTGGGTAACTTCTCCCTCATAGACTGATTCACAGAGCGGCGCTACGAGACGTCCAGCGGTGTCGTCTGGAGGGCCTGGTGCCAGCGTACCGTCTGTTCATAAGCTGCTTTTATATTTCTAGTTTGCATTCCAGTAATAAATGGTTTCTTTAGATGGCAGTGTGACGAGCGGAGCATCATGGGAAAGGGTTTGAGCAGTGCCCAATTTTTTTTGCCTGTAAGATGAATAGAATCCAGCGTCATAAACACTTAAGCAAATTTAGGCAACTTCAGTGGGCAGGTGAGACAGATTCCAGTTGAACACAGGATGTAAACCAGATCCTGACTGGTACCAGTTCACACCAGGAGGAACGGATCAAAATGGGTCAAATGTTGTTTGACTTCCAGCTCAGTCACAGAACTGATTCAACTCGTATCTCCAGCTACTTCGTGTCCTCCACAGGCTAATCTCTGGTGACATCCTATTGAGTCTGTGAATCAGGACGTTTAAAATTCAGAACAGTTCCAGGAACAACCAGGCACAAAGACAAAACAGAGAACGTCTGCAGTCACTGTGTTCACACTGACGGCCTCAACAACAGATTGTTAGATCTGAGGATTCGCCATTTGGCTTTATTCAAAAGTTTATTCTTGACTGAGAAAGTAAAGTTGGAATTCACCTGAATGGTAAACTTAACTCTCTGTCAGGAGTTTTTTGAATCCTGTCATGTTTGCATGTGAGAACTCACCAAGGGGTATCCTCAACATCTGGCATGTTGGTTCTCTCCTCAGACCCAATAGGAGCCGACTGGGAGGAAGAGGAGGGAGGCTACAACTATGCAATTGACCTTGTGAAGCACATCCGCTCTGAGTTTGACGACTACTTTGACATCTGTGTTGCGGGTATACCTCTGGACTCCCGTCAGTGTGACCTGTGGATGTTGTTGTGTGTCGGTCAGGGCTGTAAATGTGTGTGTTTAATCCAGGGTACCCCTCAGGCCATCCTGAGGCGGACAGCTATGAGGAAGATCTGAAGCATCTGAAGGAGAAGGTAGACGCTGGAGCCGACTTCATCATCACGCAGCTCTTCTTCAGAGCAGAGACCTTCCTCAAGTTCTTAGATGACTGCAGGGCCATCGGCATCACGTGTCCCATCCTACCTGGAATCTTTCCTATTCAGGTAAGTCACTGAAGACGGGTGGGCATGGCCTCAACCCAGTTAGTATCAGAAAACGTCCCAGTGTGATTCATGGCAAAAAGGTGAAGGAATCAAAACTACTTTAGTGTTCTATAATGAACAGTCTTTTTATTTCAAGCTGCCATCCTATTCATGTGTCAGATTGCAGTGGGGTTTGTGGGCTCTTCACTGCTCCTTCCCCCAGAAGGGGGCCTTATTGCGTTATAGCAAGCCCGGCACTACAGCGAGCACATCCAACTTGAGCCGGGGCCAAAAGCCCATTGATGAACAGTAGTCGTTCATTCAGACAGTCAGCTGACCTCATTCTGGCCCCCGCTGACCCTCAACCTGACAAGCTACAAGCCCAGATCAGAGCCCCACCCCCACTGGTAGGTCTGGTAGGCACCGAGCATCATGGGTGTGTGACTCCACCCCTATCCTGGTGCCGTCCACATGGTGGTGATGAGTGTTGTCCATCAGTGTAGGATGGCTACACCTGACCTGGTACCGGTTTGTCTCCAGGGCTACAACTCCCTGCGTCAACTCGTCAAGCTGTCCAAGCTGGAGGTACCAGACGAGATCTCCAAGGTCCTCGAGCCAATCAAAGACAACGATGCTGCTATCCGTAACTACGGCGTCCAGCTAGCAGTGAAGATGTGCCGTCAGCTGCTGGACTCGGGCAAAGTTCCCGGCCTCCATTTCTATACTCTGAATCGAGAGGTGGCCACCATAGAGGTCCTCCGACAGCTGGGGCTGTGGATCGAAGACCCCCGGTGAGTCCAAGGGGAACTAGACTGTCCCCTCCAAAGCACCTGATGGTCACAAAAACTGTTAGTCACTTCCTGTCACCAACACACATGAATAGAAAGGATAACAACTAATCACAAAAGTAGTCCCCTTGTTCATGAAACACCTTTATTAGTCTTCCTGAAAGTTCACACCTTTATTAGTCTTCCTGAAAGTTCACACCTTTATTAGTCCTCCTGAAAGTTCACACCTTTATTAGTCCTCCTGAAAGTTCACACCTTTATTAGTCTTCCTGAAAGTTCACACCTTTATTAGTCCTCCTGAAAGTTCACACCTTTATTAGTCCTCCTGAAAGTTCACACCTTTATTAGTCCTCCTGAAAGTTTGTGTTTTCTGGACTGCTCATGTGTTTCGGCAGACGGCCTCTTCCCTGGGCATTGAGCGCCCATCCCAAACGGAAGGTGGAAGACGTCCGACCCATCTTCTGGGCCTCCAGGCCCAAGAGCTACATCTACAGGACGCAGGACTGGGACGAGTTCCCCAACGGACGATGGTGAGGACTTCATTTGTGTCTTTGGTGCCTTTATGGACTGTAGGTACAGTAAGTTCACAGTGGAACTACCAGGGGCGTGAGATTGAATGAGGTCTGCTGTCAAACGACTAACTGATGCCAACATCCTCAGGGGAAACTCTGCGTCTCCGGCATTCGGCGACTTGAACGACTACTACCTGTTCTACCTGAAGAGCAAGTCATCGAAAGAAGCGCTGCTGCAGATGTGGGGCGACGAGCTGAAGAACGAGGAGAGCGTGTATGAGATCTTCACCAGCTACATCACAGGCCACCCAAACAGCAAAGGACACAAGGTCTCACACACACACACACACACACACACACACACACACACACACACAGGGAGAGAGAGAATCTACACCTACTGGTCTCTAAACTGTGAAGTTGAACCTTTGAATTGACACGTGACCCTTCATTGTGTGTGTGTGTGTGTGTCTCCTGCCAGGTAATGTGCCTGCCGTGGAACGACGAGCCTCTGGCCCCAGAGACCAACTTGCTGAAGGACGAGCTAGAGAAGGTGAACCGACGGGGGGTCCTGACCATCAACTCCCAGCCCAACATCAATGGCAAGCCGTCCACAGACCCGGTGGTGGGCTGGGGCTCTGCAGGGGGTTATGTGTTCCAGAAGGTAGGACGCTGTACTGCGTAGTGCTGGGTGCAGGGCTGCTCAGTGTGGTAATGCTCTGGTCTACGTTGGACAGGCCTACCTGGAGTTCTTCACCTCCAGTGAAAATGTGACTGCTCTCCTCAAAGTCCTGAAGAAGTACGAGCCGCGTGTGAACTACCACATCGTGAACGTGCATGTAGGTGTGAACGAAGCCTTCCTGGTTGGTGTGTGAGTCGGTGTGATCGGTGTGTCACGTGCGCTCATCTGTGTGCAGGGCCGGAACCTGACCAACGCCCACGACATGCAGCCCAACGCTGTGACCTGGGGGATCTTCCCTGGCAGGGAGGTGGTGCAGCCCACGGTGGTGGACCCGGTCAGCTTCCTGTTTTGGAAGGTAAGGGGTCTGCCTGGTAGACGAAGCTCTCTCAGGTTGGAGAACGGTTCCCACCTGCAGTCAGCACAGGAGGTTCTTAGTGATGACATGAAATGCTGTCGACGTTTTCACTTCACTACCAGAGTTCTGGTTTAGCATGCGTTCTTGCGTCTTTGACGCACAGTTTTTGACAGGGACACAAGATCATCAGGTAATGTGCATCCCTGGGACGGAAGCTTAAAATACTACTACAATAAAAAAAATCATGCTACCTTTTTCCGCAATGTAATATTGGGATAAAATGCACTTCCGTTCAACAAAAATATTCAAAATTTATTCATTTCTCTATTTAAATTTCAAAGCCGGAAATCTGCATTATGTTTTGATCTCCAAACTAGACTCACTGGTGTAAGTCAGCCTAATTAAAATCGACCAAACGGCAACACGTTGCAGAGAGAGAGCGACGAGTTAGTCTCACATTATCACCATGCCTCAGAAAAATATGCAAAAACTGGAAAAAAAGAAAGAAAAAAAAAACAGGTGACAATGAGTACTTTCCTGAATAAAAAGCAATCAAAAGTTAATGGAGAAACAGAGACAGATTTTACTGTGAATAGTACGGATAAAGAGGCAGAAGAAGCCAAGAGAAAACCAGCAAAAATCCCAACGTTTGTACCGAAATGGACACGATTGTTTCCATGGGTGTGGCACAGCTACATGTCAGCACCCAAGACGAAATAATGACGGTGCAGTTTGTAAGAAATCTGTATGGAGAAGGTTCTGTCAGCTTGGTGCAGTGTCCACAGGAGAATAAATGAATTAAACGCAAAGAAAACTATTGAGTGTTAAGCAAAAGTGAAAAATAACTGAATTACATCTTTATTTCTAAAACTGTTTCTTTTTAAGAATGACCACCAGGCTTTCACATAGTTATTAAAATCACTCAAATTAACGTTTTATTTAGTTTTTATATTGTACTTTTGGCTAAACTCAATCCTTGCGTACGCTTCTACCGTATACAGTGGTACCTCTACTTATGAACGTCTCTACTTACGAAATTTTCTACTTACGAAATTTCTCAGCAGGAAAATATTACCTCTAGTTACGAAAGAAATTTCGACTTACGAAAGGTAAAAATACGGTATGGGCTGATACTCGCAGCTACCACAGGTTCCTGAACGCAACATTCTTATAGCTGCTCTGCCATTGGCTATTACCTAGCATCCTGGCATCCCATTGGCTAAGAGGGACCTCTGTGTGGAGCTAGATAGGTGTCTATGCAGCGTCCTCGTCATTCGGCCCTCGACCCCTGAGGTGTTCTGATAGTTTTACGTAAATATATTAACTCTTAGAGTATTCACTATGGACCCCAAGAAAGTGACGGAGAAAAGAGGAAAAGAAAAGACAAAGAAAAGAGTTTTTTTGTCCGTACAAACAAAACAAGAGATGATAGAAAAGCATGAAAAAGGGATGCGTTTGGTTGATCTCTCCAAAGAATATGGCCGTAATGCATCTACAATCACCACGTTATTAAAACTAAAGGAAGTTTAAGGAGTTTAAGGCATGGCGTGGGTGGTTGGAGAAGTTCAGAAGGAGGACTGGAATTCACTCTGTTGTTCATGGTGAGGCAGGAGCGCATGAACCAAAGAGGGCAAAAAACAATGAGGACAGCAGTTAAAAGGTTAATGACCATCATTATTATTCTTTACTCTATTCTTTGTTTTTTACGTTATGCACAACTCTCATTTATTGTGTAATAATCTAATCGTAACATGTATTTGTCACATGTTTTGATGCATTTTTATGCTTTATAAAACATTTATTTTTGAATTTTGGGGGTCTTGGAACAGATTAGGGCATTTGCATGGAAAACGCGTCTCTACTTACATAATTTTCTACTTATGTAATTTCTTCCGGAACCTATTAATTTTGTAAGTAGAGGTACCACTGTATTCTGTCATTACTTTTGGGATGCATAAATGTCATGTTGGGATGCACAAATTTTTTTGAAGCGCATCCCACGGATGCACTACTTTCTTGAGGTAACATGAACTCTGCAGAATGTTAAATAAGTCGGGCTCAATCAAACTGAACCTTTGAGAGTACATTGGGTTTATTGTGACTCATCGTTGTCGCTGACCGGATCGGTGCGGCGGGTCCAATCAGTTTCACGCCGCCGTGCGTTCAGCCTGGCTTCCTTCTGTTCACTAACCCACTCCCACCCGTTTCCTCAGGACGAGGCCTTCGCCCTGTGGATCGAGCAGTGGGCTAAACTCTACGAAGACGAGTCTCCTTCACGGATGATCATCAAGTACATCTATGACAACTACTTCCTGGTCAACCTGGTGGACAATGACTTTCCTCTAGACAACTGCCTGTGGCAGGTTCTGGATGATATGTTTGACTTTCTGCATGCACCTCCAGAACCGGTCAGTGACGGACCAGACCCTGAATAGGATCTAATCTAGCTGGAAAGGAAGGCTGACAGAACTGTTGAGATTTTCTGCATAGCTATTAAAATAGCCATATATAGGATTAATTATTTGTGAGTCAGCCCAGAAGAGTAGCCGAGTCTAAACCATGTTCACAAAGTGGATTCTGTTCTGGAGAACAGATCGAACTGTAAAATCAGAAAGGTCAGAGGAACCGGGAACAATATCACAACGATGGTGCGAGTAAAAAAAAATCTAAAGATGAATATTTACCTTTGAAAACTCTTTACAGACATGTGAAACATGCAGAAAGAGATTAATTAATTTAACTACCTCAATATTTAACGTACTCCTCTCAAACATTTCCTGGTCATTCATTAAGATGCTGAAGCATTCATGGGTCAAAAATTCCCTCCCGTATCCAACTTATCCAGATCGGTTCCAGACCCTGAGCCCCAAGTCGTCCAAATCCAGCTCTGTTTGGTAGATTTGACCTTTTCGTTCACAGGATGAACTGACGCAGCAAACTGCGTTCAGGATTAGGGTTAACCATTTATTTACCACAGCGTGATAAAGCAACACTCCAACGAATGAAGCAACACTAAAATCCACAGGAAGAGCAGAAACTGTCAGTCCAGTTATTCCCGTCTCCATGGTAACTGTCAGAGACGCCAACTTCCTGCCTACTGCCACAGGTTTAGCACTGGTTTCTCCTCCTGTAGCTCCACTGATTGATTCTTAGTGACTTGACCACTGACACCAGTGACCACTGACACCAGTGACACGTCTGAGTTGGCCATAAGTTGAATTAATAATCATAATAGCAATAATATTGATAAACTCTGTCATCCCCTTCCTGTGTGTGTGTGTGTGTGTGTGTGTGTGTCTGTGTGTGTGGTGGGGGGGTGTTCAACACCCATTATTTCTGTCTTAAAAATCCACTCTATTGACGTGTGAAATAGCAGCTAATCTACGCTAGTCCTCGTAAAGGCTGTATTTAGAGTTTAATTTGAATCGGGTGAAAACAGGACGTCCACACATGGAATCATTTTCAAAGTGTTTTCAAAATGCTTTTATTTCCTAGGTTTTTTTAAACTACACATGATATAAATTGCCCCTAAAGACTTATGTGACTCTTTGATGACAACTGTGTTGACAACAATGAGTGAGTCTGTATTGATTGGTCTGGTCTGGCCTGACCAGCCATAACATTATGACCACTGCTGGGACGGATCAGAACACAAGACATTCTGTCCTCAAAGGTCAAGTGTGAAAGGCAGAAGTGTGTGTCGCGTGCCTGGGGTGTGTAAGGTATTAGTTCAGCCTCCATAGCCCCCAGGTCTAGGGCCAATCAGGTGTGATCCCTGGAGTCTCCGCCTCACAGCGTCAGATCTGTTGCCACCATCGTGGCGTCAGTTGGTCGTAATGTTGTAGCTGATCGGTGGAAATAATGATGTGTCTGATTTCTAAAGATCATTAAATAGTTTTGCTTTAAAAAACAAGTGTATGCGTGTGTGTGCTGACGTCATGTGACCCCAGCCTCCAACGCCTCGATTTATTATGACAATATGAAACATGATTCCTGCTTTTTTTTTTTTTTTCATTTCATTAACTTTTAATCCCAGAGGGGAAATTAAGAATCCACTCTACACACAAGTTATTAGGTTATATATATAGTGTGTACAGGCCCGTAACACACGGGGCCTGTAGGCATTCAGGTGAGGGGGAGGTAAAGCGGCAGGCAGCTCCTTCAAGGTGCACCTCTAGTAAGCAACTTGTAAAGGGGTCGGCGCCTTGCTCAAGGGCACCTCGGCAGACCCCGGGAGGTGAGCTGACACCTCCCCCTGTCAGCTCACACTCCGAAGTGATTGGGGGGGGGGCGTTAATCGAACCGTCGACGACCCACTCTACTGCCCACACCACCAGGATATGACCGGCAGCCCCCACCTTTGGCACATGAACCTACAACCTTCCTGAAAACACCACAGTATTGAACTAATGAAACCACGACCACTTTGTTGTGGAGCTGAACAAACACATGAAATGTAAAAGACAGTTTTTAGTCATCTTGCCTGGAGTCAGTATTCAGAATGTAGGACCAAACCACAGCCTCTTCACACAGGTTGAGACCATACTGGGTAGATATCCAACAGCAGTAGGTCCAACCATGGGAGCCTACCAGACCGAGGAAGAAGAGTATCATGAATGTGTGGAGACGCGTTAGCATGATAGAAAAGCTCATAGCATCAACAGACGATCCCAAAGTAGCATAAAGCTACAGCAGCGTGAAGAGAGATAACCTCAGACGAGCTCAATCTAATGTGTTTGAGGAAAGAGATAGCCTCAGACAATCTAACGTGTATGAGGAGAGAGATAGCCTCAAACAAGCTCAATCTAGTGTGTATGCGTGTTTGACACACATCAACTGCTGGACCACAAACCTACAAAAGAACAAAGCACACAACTGGTTAAAAAATTATACAAATTATAATCCTGTCATCGTTCCATCATCTGTGAGAGAGGGATGGTGTCGGACGTGTTAAGCTTTGAGAAACAGGAAGTGCTGTTGCATTGGACAGCAGCGATCAGAGGCTCCTGCGGGCACTTTAGAGTCAGAAGGACGAGCGGCAGACAAGAGTTCTGGGGGCAGGAGAACATCGAACAAACTGCTGTATAAATCTAGAAATGTAAACAGATATTTACCAATAAAGTATTGCTTTATGAATGTGTGTGTACACACAGGTGTGTATGTCTGATGACTACTGATGCTCAGTGGTCTGAGTCATAGAGTCCAAGATTGGATGATGTTGGGGGGGTCGTCCTGCTTGTCTGCATCCTGAGTCCTGAGTCATGGTTTCAGTTCCAGCTTTGGAGACTGCAGCAGGATTATTTTATTCTGTACACAGGAAAGAGGAGATACAGGGAAGAACAGAGGAAGGTAAAGAACAGAAGCTCCAGACTGCACCTGAGTCGATCCCTGTTCCGGACAGAAGGAACTCCCTCAACAGTCGGGTGTATTACAGCCTGACTGTCGGTGGGTTGTTCCTGACTGTAACATTTAAGAATGTTTTTCATCCAGCCTTAAATAAACTAATGGTGTCTAGACTGGTTTGATGTGGTCTCTCCTCCCAGTTTAGTCAGGATAGAGTATAACTTTATTTATCCCTTAAGGAGGTTCCATCAGGAAAACTAATTTCTCCTTCGCACACAACACAGTGAGTTCACAAAACACAGAAAAAGCACACAGAAAGCACCAGCACATAGAAAGTAGTACAACACCAAATAGAAAGATTAATAAATAACCCATCAAGAATATATAAATAGAAAATCATAAATAGACATAAAAAAATATATAAACAGGCCCAGTTAAATATGGGTATAGTGAAATGTCTATAGTATTTGTATTGTATTGTATTGGATACATGTATTGGATACATGCAGCAGCATTTTGAAGTAATGGCAAGGTCTGAATTGAACAACATGGGCATCCTGACAGTAAAGAGTTGCAATAATCTAATCTAGAGGTAATAAAAGCATGTATGATATTTTTCTGAATCCTGAACAGACAAAATCTCAAATTGTAGTGATATTTCATGAATGGAAAAATACTGCTTTGGAGACATTCTTAATGTATGAGCTAAGATAACGACTTGGTTTGGTACCTCAGCAGTAGGCACTAAGGAACTACTGTGCAGACCTCGAAACCTCCAGCGATTTTTTTGCCCGAGTTCTCTTGAGCCCACATCTCAGTTTCCGTAGTGATACTTTTCAGAAAATTTTGCTTCATCTAGGATCTGATCACTAAGTCTAATTGAACTAGTTTGTGGCAGGGCTTTGAACCACAATTTTTTGCCAGTCGGTTCGTTCCGAACAGAAACGGAATTATAACGTTTCCGGTTTAGCGTTCCACCCATAAACTGATGTTCCTGAACCGGTTAGAACAAAAAATAAAGTTCCTGAACCGGTTAATAACGTACCTTGTAAATATAAATATGTAGGTGCCATATTTTGCGCACCATAAGACGCGTTTAAAAGCCTTAAAATTTCTCAAAAATCAACACTGCGCCTTTTAACATTAAGCGTCTTATGTGTACACTGCGTTCCAAAATCTGTAAAAAATGTTTTTGTGTGACTTTAGTCAACGATCCGTCCGATCGGCCATTGTCCAACGACATAGGACGTAATATGTCACTACGTACACCGGCAGCGATAGACCAATCAGAGAACACGATGTAAGGCTACGTCCGGCACACCTCCGGAACAGGTACCGGTATAGGGTATATGCCAGTACTGTACCGCAGGTATGCTGTTAACCACATTTGTTTGGCTGAAGACCTCCGACAATGACGTCAGCGAAGAGACACGCTTACGACGCAACATGTAAACTCCAGGATATCAGTTCCGGTTGTTCCGGTTCACGTAAAGAGACCGGGGGGGCTTTTTTCACGCTTCGCCATCTCTCTTGATCTGTGACTCCATGCCCCCCCACACCACCGCTTCTGTAAAAAACAACGTCAAGCGGCTGAATTCGGAGCTTGCCATCATCCTGGAGGATTAACGAAAGAACTCCAACCGCTGGACATCGGTCTAAATAGAACCTTTAAAGTTAAACTGCGTGCGTCCTGGAGTGATGGATGAGAGACGTGAACACACGTTTACCAGGACTGGGGGGCAGTGCCGAGCGTGTTACACCCCCACAATATGTGCGTGGATTGCGGATCCTGGACTAACGTATCAGCTTCGACTTTTGTCCTATGTTTCGCAAAAGCCGGCATCATTATCGGACAGCCACCAGGAAAAGTGACGGTCAGCGATAGTGAAATCACCGAGCTATTCAATGCAGACCGAAGATGAGGACTTCAAAGGATTTAGCAGACTTATCAAAAAAATAAAGAAATAAAAACATATTCAAAAAATGTCGGTGTATTTTTTGAAATTTAAATACGTAGTACAACACAGTTCAACCACAGTCACCTTTTTGCTTCCGTTAGCTAGCATGCACCGAACAATAAGGTTCGCCGTGTGTCCGGTTAAAGTAGAGAAATAAACTCCGTTATTTAGACTGCGCCTCTTTATACAATGAGCTGAATGGTGCACAAAATACGGTAACTTCAGGACTTTTAAATTGGCAACTAAAGCAATTCGTTTATATACTATAGACTATAATTATAGATATGTCCCTACCCTACAGTAAACAGTACCACAGCACTACACCTCTGCTTTATGACAGTTATATCACTGTAGTTAAGGCTTATGCCTCCTACTTAGACACTACATGAAATAAGACAAGAATAACTTCCACCATGTCATTTATTGCTGAACAACAGATCTTCATTGTGCTTCTCCCATAGCTCAATATTGCTACAAAGCACTGGCAGTACAGGGACACACTGCTCTGAAAATGACTGCAGCCAATGAGTTAATGTCTAAATCATACATTTTTAAGATTGACATACTGCAGTGTTTACCTGTTATGATTAAATTGTGACTGGGAGACTGCCCTTTTCTTAACCGCTGCTGATAGCCGCTACTTTTCTCCGCTCTCATCCCGCGTTCAGTGAATGACAGGAAGTGAAACATGAGGTCAAATATTTTTTTCAAGAACAAAAAAAACTCCAGTATTAACCGGTTTACAATTTTTTTCTGTTCCGATTGTGTTCCGGAACATTAAAAAATATAAAGTATTTGGTTTTGTTTTCGTTCCTGCCAAAATACCAAAAGTTTCCGGTTTTCATTTTCGTTCCATGATCCGGTTCAAAGCCCTGGTTTGTGAGTATTATCAGGTTTGACAGATTTGTACAGCTGGGTGTTGTCAGCATAACAATGAAGGGTAATGTTCTGCTTTGTAATGAGGTAACCAAGTGGCAGCGTGTATCAATTAAATACAGTAGCTTTGGTCTGAAGGACCCTTGTAGTTCACCGTAGTGTACTCTTGACTGTCTGCTGAGTGATTATTTACATGAATGAGTTGGAACTGATCTGATCAATAGGATTGAAACCAATCTAATGCGCTACTTTTGATTAACACAACATTCTGCAGCAGCTTCAGAAGAATGTTAAGACCAACTGTATCACAGGTCTAACAGGTCTATCACTGTGGCCTAACAGAACTGAGATGGACGGGACGCCTCCGTCAGAGGCCGGTCTTATTGTTAGGGGAACAGTCTCTGTTCATCTAGCTGGTTGTTATCCTGCAAGAATTCATGTAATTGACTGGTAATTATTCTGTCCATAACCTCAGACAAAAAGGAAGGTTGTAGATTGTCCTGTAGTTAGAAAAAACACTTACATCTGGGTTGGTTTTTTGATGAAGGGCTTGATTACAGCTACTTTATGAGATGGAGGCACATAACCTCTGTCTAAAACTGATTATTTATTTTAGAAATGGAGTTAATGATTAACGGCACTCTTTCAGGAGTTTATTGGGAACGCTGACCAGTTCTGTCGTGTCAGGCTGACTTGACACTGAAAACTGGACCAGCTTGGCCTCATTATGAGTTCATGTATAATCCAGCATGATTAGCATGAATGAATAGCATGATATGTTCCATGTCCCAGGATGGTTGAAAGCTTCCATCTCACAAACCAGAAACCAGGGATGCTCATCTTTGCCCAGGTGATCAAAATGAATGTTCATTCCAGTCGACTCACTTGATTCTAGCTCCTCAGGCGTCCTGGTGGCTGAAGGCTGAACTGCATTGAGACGCGATCCTGTCTCGGTCCCCCCGTCCTCGGTTACTGATCAACTGTTTGGTTGTTTCATCAATGACCTACAAAACTTGCTGACCTGCTAACCCTACCCCCATACCATGCTTTCTGAAGACTTGTACACCGTTCACCTTCAGCAGGTCTGACAAATGTTAAACATCAAGATGACATTTTTTTGTAATACGGTTATGATAAAGTCAAATGAACATTTATTAACATTTATTAATGCAGTATTCATGTCAATATGTTACAAGTAATATGCAAAACTATTTCATGGATTGGAATTCTCATTCCTCATTTGAAATTAATCAATCCATAGACATTACATCTATGCTCTGAAGGTCCCATATTGTGGACAACAGTTTTTTTGTGGTCTTACTACATCTAGAGGTCATCTGTATCTCTGGAAACAAACGGTTCCTGTTCAGCAACGGTGCTCAAACGCGATGATCGCAATCAGTTCCGTTGTGATGTAACAACAGGTGTGATTTGCATTGCCCCGCCCCATCTGTTTGAGAACACCCCCCCTCTCCCAGGATAAGGGCGTGTTCCTCCCCGAGGTGAAGTTGGGTGTGTCCAGTGGTCAGGTAGCAGTGAGTTGCCGTGCCGTCGCTTGGGGCTACACACCCCAGGTGTTCGGGTGTTGGTCACTCAAATCAGCAGACATGCTTCTATTGTGTCCCAGAAGAAGAACGGCGTGGGCTGGGGGGGCTGTGGAGGTGTTTTTAATGACAGCATTACGTTTCCTACGTTTCTGTGAACATTAGCCCATGCTACAGTTAGCCACATCCTCTCCAGGAGACGGGTGTGTAACAGGCATGGTAAGAGCTAACGGACAGAGCTCATTAGCATTTAATGGTGCCGCCAGAGACAGCCTGTTCTCAGTAGTGCTCATTAGAACAACTTCAGACAGCTGGAATTCAGGACCAGGATCAGTTTGGGGTGAAACATTTACACTCCTGTGCAGCTGGACGTCTGATGGGGACCTTTAAAAGTTCATTCACTGCGAAGCTAGTATAGTTTATAGTTCTGTATATCCTGAATTCAAACCTGATGTACTATTTTCACACTTTCAGGGTCTGGGTGACTCTGGAAATCAGAGTTCAGATCAGACAGCAGAAACTACCTGATAGATAGTCACGGGACTCTGGGGTCATTCTATTTGTGTAGGAGGACGGATTCAGGAGAAGAAAAGCCTCCTGGGAAGATGAGATGTTTGTAGGATGGATGAGAGTTTCTTCCCTTTATATCGGGTTTAAGACTTGGGCAGCATACGTTGTAGATGGTTGTGTTTCCGGTAACAATCCGCCTGTTTAGTCCTTCAGTCAGTGTCCGGATGTGAGCTTTTCTCGTGTACATTTTCGAGTGCCTGTTCCCCAAAATGTTCAAATTGAAAACTGAAATTGAATTTGAATATGGCAGCGACCACAGTGGGCTGGGCTGGGCTGGTCGCTGGACTTCCACATGAAGATTGGATGATCAGTTGATTAGCCGAGTTTCTTTTTGATTGACAGCTATTTTGAGATATACAGCATCACATGACCATGTGACCACGCGACCATGTTATGCAAAATAAACACTCACTGTATTTCCTGACTCAGTTTAACATCATTTCAACATGTTTTGTTTGAGTTCAATATGATTCCTTTTGATCGATCATTCATACCTTTGGCTAGGTCAAAGTAAGCTAGTAAGCTAGCAAGATTCTCATGATGGCAGACGATGTTAATATAGTCAACTTGACGTTCACAGTCCTCCTTATGAGGAGAAACAGCAGATAAAATTGGTTTTTAATGTTCCTGATGGGGGCAGCAGAGTGGTGCATATTGAGGAAGAAGGTTCCTGGTTCACGTCTCTGATGGCCTCCTGCAGACTGTTCATAACATCACTGCATATAGCATCACTGCAGATAACATCACTGCAGATAGCATCACTGCAGATTGCATCACTGGGCTTCGACGAGCATTACTGCATTCGGTGATGCTGCCTGCAGGATGGATGGATGGATTGATGGACGGATGTACGGACGGACAGACAGACAGACAAACTCTCTATCTGTTTTTCTATAGTGAACGTCTCCAAACTCAAACATGTGTGTTCACTACTTTAGTGAAACACTTTAATACATGACCTTTGTATTTGTTCACTAGTGAGACTTTGGGAAACAGTGTTTAAGATATTCCTGCACAACTTTATTTTCATGTACACAGAATATTTCAAAAAAGTACAACTATTGTACACGTCCACAAACTTAGTTTGTGTGAAAAGCTTTCGCACACTTAAAAAATACATTTATCAATCAATCAGCTTTTATTTGTGAAGTACTTAATCACATCAATCAACATTTCAAAGCGCTTTAACGTGCATTTTTAACATGCAGACACAAAGTAATAGTGCAACAGAAATTCTTCATGAGCAGCACAAGAACAAATTATTAACGACTGATATTTGCTTTCCCTCAGCATTTATACGTATATGTAAACCCTCTCACGCTGCACCTGTGCCTCACTATCAGTGTGTCACACATTTGACTGGGTCAAAAATGTGTACTTAGTAATTTCATAATAATGAAAAGAAGAAACAACCTTTAATGATCCCTTTGGGGAAATTATTTTTTTGTGTTTCCAAACAGTCAAAACGTGTTTGTGTGTTTGTGTGTGTGTGTGTGTGTGTGTGTGTGTGTGTGTGTGTGTGTGTGTGTGTGTGTGTGTGTGTGTGTGTGTGTGTGTGTGTGTGTGATAACGTTTAATATGATTACATAAAATAATGGTTACTTACTGCTGTGAGTCACCTCCTTCATGTCTAGTGGTGCAACAGGCTTGGTTCTCGTGCACCGACCAGTGAAAAACGTCTCACTATTCACAATTAAAGCTGTTTACTTACTTACAACTGGATTGTTAAGAAAAGGAACCTGACGTGAAGAAGAGTTCCACGCTTCAGCATCATGGACTGGAGGCTTCTGTCATTACTGGTCCAACTGTAGAATGTTCACATGATGCTCAGTGCTGAGTCTGTTAGTGGTGATGTGAATTTCCCCATTTTGAATCATTAAAGTCTGTCTGTCTATCTATTTGTAACACTGACCTTAGCATTTGCTTATATGACATATTCGAACCCTACCACAGTGTTGTACCGCTGTAGGCTAGTCATACCAGTGCTGTAACACTGTAGGCTAATCGTCACAGGGCTGTAATGCTGTAGGCTAATCGTACCAGTGTTGTTACGCTGTAGGCTAATCATCCCAGTGCTGTAAACACTGTAGGCTAATCGTACCAGCGGTGCGATGGCTGTGTACATGAATGGCAGCTTTCACAGGTTGGGTTCGTCCCCCCTGAGCGTGTTGAACTCTTCAGGTGCAGAGTACTTGTCAATACCCTGACCAGCCGCCTGGCGGAACCCTGCTGCAATCTCATCAAAGGTGCGGCCCTTGGTCTCTGGCACCTTGAAGTAGGTGAAGATGAAGAAGCCAAGTAGCAGAACGGTGAAGATGATGAAGACATAAGGACCACAGAGTTGCTGCATGGACATCAAAAACCAAATAGCACTTCTTAAAAAATAGATAAAGGTCACAGAATAACAACCTGCACAAGACACAAAAACCCAAAGACTGCAAACAGGGTGGGCTACAGTTGAAATGAACCATAGGCCTCTTATGATCAGCAAGCGTCCTAAATGATCAACATAAGAAGGAGGTGCCATTGAAGTTCTCCAGACATGTCCTAATTTAGATACACGTTAGTTTCCAACAGGAAGGACTCATCATGGCTCATTCCTGGGAGCCTTTGTAAAGCTACATCTCATGTGACAAAGTTTTCTTGTTGTAACCATGGCTAAATACACCAAATATCCCATAACAACCTTGAAATGTATTTAGACATATGAAAAGCAAATAGCACAGAAGAGAAAGGGCCCACCCATAGTCAGCTGTGGGGAGTCAATGTGTTTGACCTACACAACTTTAATTAAAGCTCTTTACCTCAACATACTGGAAGCACATCCCCACTAAGAAGTTAGCAGACCAGTTGGAGAAGCCAGAAACTGCAATGGCAGCCGGTCGAGGCCCCTGGCTGAAGAGCTCAGCCACAATGAACCAAGGAATGGGGCCAGGGCCAATTTCAAAAAAGGCCACAAAACTAAAAATGGCCAAAATGCTGATGTAGGACATCCACTTGAGCCGCTCCTAAGAAACACAGCACAACATTAAATATTCCAGTACCTTATCTTAAAAAAACACTGAGGTGATCTCAAGAACTTACCAACAGCACCATGGCAACAGTCAGAAAAACCGCTGAAATGGCCATTCCCATCAGACCAATGAGGTGAAGCGGCCTCCTCCCCATACGCTCCACCAAAAACAACTGCATAGAGGGACAGAAATTATATTACCAGTACAAAATGAAGACATGTTACTGAAGATCTTTTTCAAGTGGTTCCTCTGGGACTTACAGACACCACAGTGAAGATGGTGTTGACCACTCCAGCACCAATGGTTGCATAAACCGGCTGGGATACTCCTGCTCGCTCAAAGATACCCGTTGAGTAGTAAAACACCTGAAGATGACATCACACAGGGAGGAGTCTAAGACGGTTGAGCGTATTGTGAGAACTAAAGGTAACTAAAGCCACGTCCTGTTTGCTGGACCCTCTCAGACTGAATTTTTTTAGCGTTCTTGACCACCCATCCACTGAATTTGGCACCAACGTTCCTTTTTCCTTCTTTAACTTACAGCATTAATTCCAGACAGCTGCTGTGAGAGTTGCAGGACGATGGCAACAATGATAGGCTGGCGGTAGTTGGGGGACCGGAACAGCTCAGGTATGGTCACCTTCTTCTCCCTTAACGTCTGCTCGCTCTCCTCTTTCATCTCCTGCATGTCTTCATTAACATCATCCGTGCCTCGCACCTTGATTAGGACTGGAAGACAATGCTTCAAGTTACATCCTCTGGATCTGATCCGTATGTGTTAGGTAGGAAAGTGTGGGACATAGGAGGCCCCTGATGCACGTTCATGTGAGTTACTTCAAATGAAAAGGTTGTTTCTGCTCTCGTGTGTTTTTAACTCTAGTGTGTTGATGGGTGTGTGTCTCACTGCTGCGAGCTTTGCTCTCCTCATTGCAGTCGATCAGTAGGTACCGAGGGCTCTCTGGGCAGAAGGGCAGCAAGATGGACTGCAGGACGGCCGGCAGCAGAGTGAAGCCCAACAGAAGGGGCCACAGGGAGGCGTTTCCCAGGATGGGTTCTATCCCAAAGATCTAGACAACACACACAAAACACTTCTATGGACAGGAACACTCTTCCTGTGTTCCTGTCCATTTTAGATTTTATATAAATCTAGAATGAACAAGTCAGGATGTTAATGGGTCTGTATGTCTTGGTCCTAACAATGTTTTCCAGAACAAAGTGACTAGAATAATTCTCCATGGTTTCACCGTCCACTGGTTGGTTTGTCATGTTTGACCTGACTCTTGTTTGACTGAAGTCCTACGATTTATTTTCAATGATAAATCCAGATCACTATGGGGTTCCTCAGGTCTCTGTTCTTGATCCATTGTTCTTGTTGCTATTGATGTCACTTATTGGCTAAATCAAACACGTTTAAAGGCATGAATTTTCATGAAAATGTGCTGACAATATTCTATTGTACATTCAGCAAAGGCAATCCTTCTCAAATAATAAATATAGAGGATTCTCCCTGTTTTGGTAAAAAGAAAAATGAGATGCATCTAATTTCCACTAAAACTAAAATGTTGCTAATAATTCCAGCTCAACAAGACTCTAAGTGTAAGTGTGTGATATCTTGTTTCAAGACCATGAGGGCACAGAACCACATAAGACAGACTGAGACAAAAAATGAGAGACACAACGGATGAACATCAACTAACTAAAAGATAGCAGTTTGTAGAGAGATGATGTGTTAATGTTTGCACTGTCCCCAATCCCTACCTTTGTTTGCCACAATAACAAAGAACCAGATCTTTATCAAACTGAGACAAAGTTCAGGCAAGCCAAAAATAAAAGATCAATCCAACTTGTTTTTCAGTACAGTATAGTGTATCTTTGGCCAGCATTGGAGCGACAGCTAGGGTCTGGGGACCGGAGGGTGGCCAGGTCTACACCCGTGTGGACTAAGCATTTTAGAATGAGAGCTGGCAGCGGAGAGGTGTCGTTCACCTCTTATCCCTATGCCACCTGTCTGAGGATCTCACCTGAGCTATGAGAATGCCGATCACTACTCCGAGCTGATGCAGAGTCCCTAAAGCTCCACGGATGGACGTGGGCGAGATCTCTTCAACATAAAGGGGTACAAAGCCCGTGGACAGGCCGGAGTACAGACCCACGACAAAGCGTCCAATGATCAGCATCTCAAAGGAGGCGGCCATCTTGGAAAAACTCATGAACACAACAGCAATCAAGATGAGCACGTTGGCCATAAGCATGGAGTTCTTCCTGTGGAGACAGTGAGAGCATTTATGAAAGGTAGAACCTTTAATGAAGGTGTGATCAAAGCAGAATCAAAACGAGTCCTACCTGCCAAAGCGGTTCACAAAGAGGCCTACAGAGAACGAGCCAAGCATTCCTCCCACAGAGAAGATGGCCACAGAGAGCGACCAGAGAGCGGTCAGCGTGGGCCGAGGGATGGGCTCCGAGAACCTGCTGGTCCACGTCTCGTTGTAGAAGCTCTCAATGATCTGAAGCACAAAGCAGCACCGTAGGCTCAGTTAGTAGGACTAGCACACACAGACCAGCTGTTGATGGTAGGGCTCACACAGACAGACCAGCTGTTGATGGTAGGGCTCACGCAGACAGACCACCTGTTGATGGTAGGGCTAACACAGACAAACCAGCTATTGATAATAGGGCTAACACAGAAAGACTGTATTTTGAACAAAGCAGCACCATAGGCTCAGCTGGTAGGACTAACACAGACTGACCAACCATTAAATAAACCAGCACCATGTAGGCTGGTTGGTTGCTTGATTGATTGATTGATTGATTTGGGGCGGCAGTGGCTCAGTGGTAGAGCGCGCGGTACAGCGGGTCGTCCAATATTTCAAAGATCAGCGGTTCAATTCCCGTTCCCACCCAAAAAAAGAACACACAGAGATGAGCTGACAGTGGGAGGTGTCAGCTCACCTCCAGAGCACTGCCGAGGTGCTCTTGAGCAAGGCGCCGTCCCCCTTACATTTTGCTCATTTGGGGCGCACCAATACAGGAGCTGCCTGCCACTCTACCTCCTCTGCGTGCGCACAGGCCCCGTGTGTGTTTGTGTGTTCAGGGCCTGTACACACATATATATGCACGATTTGATTTGAACTAACTAGAGTGTGCTACTAATTTCCTTGCGGGGACTATAATCAGTTTATAAAATTTTAAAAAGATTGATTGATTGATTGATTGATTGATTGATTGATTGATTGATTGATTGATTGATTGATTGATTGATTGATTGATTGATGTCTCAGCTCATGGACCTCCCTGCCCTTTGACATGTATTTAGTGAAAGCCTACAGCCCACGGTGCAGTGTAGTAATCTGTGACTAGGAATGACACTGATCAGGTCAGACACAGAGCTGGGTGTGGGCAGTTTAGAGAGGCTGGTTGAGGAAGCGGCTAATGCAGCTTAGCATCTGAGAGATGCCAGTTTGATGGCTTAGAGATCTGCAGCAATCGTTCCTGCAGGTGGGACACTCAGCTCTTAGCCTACATGAACAAATGCTAGACATTTATGGTAGGAACACATCCCAACATGGGTATAGCGTGTCTGTTGGACACCTGCTTCGTGATGGAGCTAGATTGGATAGATAGCATTAGCTTAAGCGGCTTGAGCTCTTTAATCCTTGATGTGTCCAACATGCTGCTGAAGGCCTCAGGAATGGTTTCGTGTCACAGGCTCAGTAGCTCACCGCTAAGGGTCATGGGTAAGATCAAACATCCCTGACTCCAACCAGTTTTAAACTAATGGTTGAATCCACTGTGAGTAAAGTGAGTCTAGGTTCTCAAATGTGGGAGGAAGGAGACGCCACACACACAAAAAAACCCAAAAACAAAGCAAAAAATCCTCTGGAATAAAGGAGTCGTAGACGGAGCAGAAAAAATAAAGGAGTCATGGACGGAGCAGAGAAAATAAAGGAGTCATGGACGGAGCAGAGAAAGTGAAGTAGTCATAGATTGGGCAGAGAAAATAAAGGAGTCATGGACGGAGCAGAGAAAGTGAAGTAGTCATAGATTGGGCAGAGAAAATAAATGAGTCATAGACGGGTCAGAGAATATAAAGCAGTCATAGACCGGAGCAGAGGAAACACAACCTTCTTGTTGAGCGGATGTGATGACAGGTTTGAGTTTATGCTCAAAATGAGCAGGGAGTTAATTATATATGTAAACGATACTCACATTCTGCGGCGCATTAATGACACCGGTGTTGTAACCAAACTGGAAGGAGCCAATCACAGCTGTCCCCACAGCCATCATCAGCTGTGGTGTCACCTGTTGTCAAAGTGGAGAGGCAGAAATGAAAGTTTAACAGGAACCGGTCTGTCTGAGGTTCTAGAGGTTCTGTGATTTTATTGATTGTCAGGAATGATGTGTGTTCTCATGCTAAAAACTTCTTATACTGATTACAAACTGATGGCGTTTAGCTTCAATAAACTGAACTTTGATATTTTTATATCCTCAGATTTGCTGGTTTCTTCTGTGCTGCGTTTAGGCTTTGACAATAAATGAGAGCCCGATTTAAAGACATGTAATGTTCCTGAACTGCGTTCTCATCCGCCAGGGTTTTTTATTTAAACGTTTTCATCTCATCCAGACTCTAGAACAGTTCTTAACCGCCTCTGGAGCACATGTGTCAAACTCAAGGCCAGCGGGCCAAATGTGGCCCGCCACTTCATTTTATGTGGCCCGCAAGAGCAATAAAACTAAATAGGTCAAAAGTGTTTCAACCAAAAATTGCATTTTCCACAATGCAGTAATTAAGCTGATTTTAACATTGACAAAAACGTTTTTGACAAAGTTAATGTCAGAACTTGTGTTTGATGTTTTTCTTTATTCATTGATAGTTTGAGTTCAGTGGGTTTAATAACCTGACAAATTAAAAGGATTTATTTTATGAGAAACAAAGTTGTTGTTTTTTTGTCTAACTGTAATGTTTGTAACTTGAATAAGTAATAAATTCAGTCATTTAACATTAAGGAGTAGTTACATTTATGTTACATTACATTCAGTTACATTTAGTTACATTTATTAGTTACATCTGGCCCTTTGAGGACACCCTTTATGCTGATGTGGCCCTAAGTGATAATGAGTTTGACCTCCCTGATTCTAGAGCTAAACATGATTCAGCAGAACATGCCTGGATCACCAGGGTCATCTGGTCATCCTCTGTTGTATGTATCTTTCAGTGTGTGTGTGTGTGTGTTCTCCTTCAGTAACTGTTCCTGTCTGTATGTGTCAGTGCTTTAGCTTTCTAGATGTTTGTTCCTTGTTGGTTGTCCTCTAATTGTTCTAGTCTCCAGAGCGCTCATCGTCAGTAGCCTGACATGCTGTCGTCAATAGCACACCTAGCTGCCCTTACCTTATGGATTGTCTCCATCCAGATCGTTTTGGCTCACCCACAAACTCCAGACAGCCCCACCCTGTAGAGTCCAGGTCAGTGTGTTCCACCGTCTAACAGAACATGATGTCACGTCACTCTGGAATATCATCTAGTTTACCAAGAATGTAAACAAATGTTTTCCAGCCGTCCCTCGTTCACCTGCAGTAAGCAGCTTAGCGACGTCACCGCTAAGTGGATCTTCATGGAGCAGCACAACCACTGAGCTGATTGGCTGGTGATTGGACACATTTTCACCATCGAACGGGACTTATGGGAGCAGTTTGGAGTCCGAAAACAACATTTCTAGAAATACCCACAATGCTTTTGTGCAGCCGGAGAGCAGTTGACCTCTAGAAGACGGGTTGTGATGTTGGCCTGCTGGAGGTGGGGCAGTCGTGAGTGTGTCCACAGCACCAGTGGTCAGTCATGTGTGATCACCAGAACCGGGACATACTCAGACCCCTTTGTGGACCTCACAGGAGAGACCCCCCCCCCTCCACACACACACACACACACACACACACACACACACACACACACACACACGCACACACACACACACGCACGCACACACACACACACACACACACACACATATACACACATGCTAGCCTGAGCAGGACAAACACCATAGGAAAGATTCATAAGCTGGTGGAACCCAGTGACCTGGACTCGCTGCTGTAGCAACGGGACGTCACCAGACATGGGTGTGTCCAGTTTCTGGAGGAGAATCACGACCCAGTTGTGAACTGGCCTCTGATGAACTCTACTAAAACCGCGAGCTATTACGCACAGAACTTTTGAATGTTTTTTAATTGAATATCAGGGTAAAGATGGGTTTTTTTTGTTTTTTTTAAGTTACTTCTGTACGGAATGACGCACAGACGAATGGTTGCGCCTGTGCCTCTTGACAGGTCACGTGACAAGTTACAAGCCATTACCCCAAAATGAAGCGCTCACAACTGTGCCAGCGTTCTGGATTAAAATCCAGCAGAATATCCTGAGATTCCCAAAAAGCAGTGAAGCCCTGCTTCCATTTCCAACCTGGTGTCTTTGTGAAGCGGGACTTTCTGCAGGGACCAAACCAAACCAAACTACGGCGTAGATCGGACGTCCGGAACACACTTCAGGTGTCATTGTTTCTGTTACCCTTAGATGGGTTCTCGTTGCAGAGAAACAAGGTCAGGGCTCCACTAATTCTCATTATTATTGTTATTGATTGACTTGTTCACCCTTTGATATAGAAATGATCGATATTTGTCCTACGTTGGTGCACTGATTGTAAGTCGCTATATTTCAAAATAAACCTTATAAGTGCAGTCACTTGAATTGAGTTTTTATGATAATTATTTCTTATAAAAGAGGATTTTTGTGCTAAAATAATAATTTCATTTACAAAAATTTTGATTATTAAATTATGAATAAAGGTTGTTTATTGTCTGTTGATGTCTGCATTTGAAATCAGACCACTGGTGATTTATTGTTAGATTATAGCCATCCTGGTGTCATTAAACCAGCCTGGAGTCAGGTTCCAGGCTGTGTTACTGACCAAACCGACCAAAAGCAGAGCTATTCGTTCCCAAGCTATTTTGTTTGATGCATACTTCGTGAAATACCTTGACGAAGAGTGTTGTCTCCTGAGTGTACCCCAGAAAGGTTTGAAAGCTCTTTTAGGTTTGAAGTTGGTTCCTTGTGTGATTCAATAATCTGGTTTGTCTTGATGTTTGATCTCTTGTGCAAGCTGGTTATGAGATCTTAACAATGGTATTACGATATTATTCAAAGATATACATTTATCATGTTATTTATTATTCCTGTAGTATTGGAAATGTTCTTTTCTACTTCTACAAAGTTTCAAAATGGAGCTGAGGTCATTTGAGCATCATGATGACTTCAGTCTGAAACAAAAACATAAAAGGCAACATAAAGATAAAGGTGGATTTTGTTGCTGCTACTGAGGAGGGGGTGAGCAGCACACAGAGGCCACTGGGTGGCGCTGTTTACAGCCTTCTAATGTGTTTGTTCTTTAGGTGGTGGATTGATTCTGACAGACGCGTCTGAAGGCAGTGAGACACTTCCTGTCAGACCACTCTAATCAGGACTTATCTCCACAGATGTGTTACGGTCCAACCTCCACCCATTGTACCCAGAATGCACTGTGACCAGCGCCACACTTCTCTCTTGGTCATCGTTCTTCATCGACAGCATCACTACTTTCATCCTGGTTCAGAGCTTCAGTGATGTTTGACCGTCCCAGCAGGATCACCTGGAGACGCTCCACGGAGCTGAGGAGCAACGCAAACCCAAACCCTAACCCAGACCCAAATCCTAACCCGATCCCAAACCCAAACCCAAACCCAAACCCTAACCTGAACCCAAACCCAAACCCTAACCCTAAACGGTACCCAAACTTTAACCTTAACCTGAACCCAAACCCGAACTCGAACCTGCACCCTAACTCAAACCTGAACTCGATCCCTAACCCAAACCTGAACCTGAACCCAAACACGAATCCATACGTCCATAGGTAACCCTCCAGGGTGAGCATGAAGAAAAAAAGTGCATTTTTAATGGTTTTAAAATCGCAAAACCTGACAATATAGAGACGGAGGAGGACAAATGACACTGAAACATAATAATGATTAACTAATGATTAACCTCTAGTCATCATGGGGTGTCCTGAACCTACACCCAAACTCTAACCCTAAACGGTACCCAAACCTTAACCCGGACCAGAACCCGAACCTGAACCTGAACCCGAATCCGGACACAAACCCAAAATTGAACCCGAATCCAAACCTGAACCTGAACCTGAACCCGAACTCGAACATGAATCCACACGTCCAGAGGTAGCCCTCCAGGGTGAGCGTGAAGAAAAAAAGTGCATTTTTAATGGTTTTAAAATTGCAAAAGCTGACAATATAGAGATGGAGGAGGACAATTGACACTGAAACATACTAATGATTAACTTCTAGTCGTCATGGGGTGTCCTGATCAGCCGGATCCCCATGCCTACACAAAGGTTAACAAATGCTACCATGGGAGTGTCTCCTGGCCCATGTGTGGCTTCACACAGCTGTGTTCAGCCGGCAGGTCAGCGCAGGTTCTTCTTGGAACACTGCTTATTTACCTTTCCATGGAACGTTTCCATATTGATCTTATCAGGTCTTTTTTTTCCAGTTGGCTTCCAACGCGGAACGACGCAGCAGCTACGCTCTTATACGACAGGACCACCTCAAAGAGATCCTGTTATCCCACATCTCCTGTCACTCCCTAGCTCCTGCCGTCCCTTCTGTCGGACCGAGCCACAGCAGCCCAGAGCTGTCTTTCTGGACCAATCCGTCGCCTTGCATAGTTCTTGTCTTCCGGTGGAAAGAGGAGTGTGGACACACGTGAAAGTCTGACATCACAGAAACCTGACACCATCACACAGGACTGCCCCCCACCCCCACCGCTGTCTCCCACATTGTCTCCCCTCTCCCCAAACTCTTTCTGAGACATTCTTAACTTGTGGATCCACAGGCTTGACCGCACCGCTCTCCCGACCCAGACTGCACCTCTGGTCCTTGGGCGTCCCCACACAGTCCTCTGCTTCTGGAGGTAAGTCTGTCCCATCTCTGGTCAGGCCAGAGTCATGTGGTCCTGCAGGTGCAGGCAGCATGAAGGTGCGCTCAGGAGGAGAGGGTTTTGTTCTCAGAGGTTCTCATGTTCAGGTCGATCAGAGGTTCTCGTGTTCAGGTCTATCAGAGGTTCTTGTTTTCAGGTCTATCAAAGGTTCTCATGTTCTCAGAGGATCTCGTGTTCAGGTCCATCAGACTCGTTCATGTAGGACAGAGGTTCCAGCCGTTGAGCAGCTCACTCCTGGAAGGCTTCCAAAAGTTTCATTAATACTTTATAGACATAAAGTCATCTAAGTTAAATGTTATGAAGCTAATTTAGGCAAATTTCAGCTTTAATACACATTTTATTAATTTTTTTTTCAAATGAATAATTAGTGTTTTGTTGGAAAATCACGAGACTTCTGGAGTGTGTCTGTGACGTGACATTTACAGACGTGTTGCGTGTCTGTGGTTTGACATTTACAGACATGTGTTTCTGATGTGACATTAGCTCCCACTGAGGAACGGCGTCGACTCCTCATGGAACATGTGCTCTGCTTTTATTTTGAAAAGCTTCCAAACATCAGCCACATGTCCTCCGTGTTCATGAGCACTGGTTGTGAAACAGCACTCGTCAGAATTCAACCCTTAAAAATGGAGTTTCTCAACTTGTCCCACTTGTTGACATGAGGCCAGAGGTGACGGTTACTGAAGCGTGTTGCACATCCGTGTTGTGTGGCGTGTTGCCTTCTATGTGCAGCTGTCATGTACCTGCTGGTGTGTGAAGATAAATAATCTCAGAGAGGGACACACGCACATGCACACACACACACACACACACACACACACACACACAGGTTTGTGAGCAGGTTGAAACGAACAGCTGTTTGTAGTTGTGCTGTTGTTCTAGCTGATGTTGCATCTATTTAGTCTGCAGTTCCGCCTTGACTGCTTGTCTCGTTCTAAACCCGTTGACTCCAGATAGCTTGAATTAAACCCACATTTAGAACATGGATCAAATAAAACTTCCAGTCCACGTTCAATTCTTCAAAGCATTGCCCAGAATCTGTGGATTCTGACTGGTGCTCAGTGTGGGTGGAGCTACCTGCGTCAAGGTGAGGAGATTGATCACGTGGAATCTGACCCTAATCCTCAGCAGCAAGATGGAGGGATGGATGGATGGATAGATAGGTGGGTAGGTAAGTAAGTAGGAAGGTAGGTAGGTACCTAATAGACAGACAGACAGACGTCCATGTGAGGACTCCTGCTCACGTCTGATGGGACACGTGTGACGGGACACGTGTTGCACACGTGTTGGAGCAGCGAGGTCATCCAGTCTCTTATCAGTGGGGCCACGCTGTGGTTCTCTTGACCTGACGCGTGACACGAACACGCACGATGTGTAGTGTGAGTGGCGAGCCATGCATTTCACCCTGAGGCGTTTATAATGTATCCCAACTGGGACAAAAACCATTACTTTTGGAGAGGCGTTAGCTCTACTCGTCCATCATTACAGCGACAAAAAGCACTTTTTGATTACTGTTCTGATCTCTTCTCCAATGACTTACGAAATATCATGAATGAAGTAATTTTGTAATTTGCAAGATGTCCCAGTAAACACTCTCTTAGTGGACAAGTGGTAATGCAGGTCTGTCTCATAGTCAGCAAGAAAGTTCCATGTAGTTGCCTACATGTTCATTAAATTTCAAATCCACCCTGGTGTCCCCAAAAGCTTTTAAAAGTACCCTACCTGCAAATGTCCAGTCATGCTTTGGTGTCTCGTTGCTGCCTTGGTTATAAACAACTCAAGTTTAAAAATCCAGTGTGGCTCTAAACTCCAAATTACTCCTCTGCTTACAAAAGGCATTCTTAGCAGAAAAATTAACAGCGTCCTTCGGAGCCTGTGGCCACGGGTACTGCTCATAATTAGTTGTCTGGAAATGGGGGACAAACCCTTTTCCAGCCTGGGACAGGTTAGCTAGTTCAGGGATGGGACGAACAAATCTTCGTTGTCTCCTCCTTCAGCCTTCAAACCCAAAAACTAAACTGACCATAACCAACAATAAGTAACAAATCCTTAACACGTGACGAGCAAAATATGTATATGCAAAACCAATGTTTGTCAGCCCAGCAGTGCATTCTGTAGACTACCCCGTATATATATATATATATATATATATATATATATATATATATATATATATATATATATATATATATATACACACACACACATACATACATATACTGTATATAGTCATTACTATAAGAAGAAACTTCCCTCCATCAGAAGAACCTTCCCTCCATCAGAAGAACCTTCCCTCCATCAGAAGTCATCTCCTGATTATGGAACTGCAGAAGGTCCCAAACGGTCAGCACCACCCTGGTGTTGCTGTGGCGGTGCATGATGGGTACGTATGAACCCAGGATCGTCACAGTAACAGATGAGGCCGTCGTGACGTTCAGTGTCTGTGGTGAATGTTTCAGGGTCCCATCACAAGAAGAAACGTTCCTGCAGCACAAGGATGGTGGATCCAAACGACCTCAGTTCACGGACGTGAGTATGATGGCGAGACCGGTTCTCCATCCAGGATGGAACCTTTAACCTGTCCTGGTGACATGTGCATGATGTTGTCTGACAGTGAGTCGCTCATGACATCACTGATGACCATCACTGTCTCCTCTTCCAGTTCGAGGGCCACACCTCCTTCGGGATGTCAGTCTTCAACCTGAGCAATGCCATCATGGGCAGTGGCATTCTGGGATTGTCCTACGCCATGTCCAACACGGGTATCATCCTCTTCCTGTAAGGACACAATACACACACACACACACCGCAGCATCTCAGGATACTGTGGCCCAGCTTCATTTTCCTTGTGACACACCTTCCTTCTCTAAACTACAGTAATCCCTCGTTACTCGTGGTTAATGCGTTCCAGGACAACCCGTGAAAAAACAAAAATCTGCGATACAGCGACAGACTATTTATTTTATTATTTATGGTAATTAAAATGTTTACGAACTCTCCCCATACTAATATTAAACCACCTTCAATCTGTATTACCTTTTTCCACACTTTTATAGACTGTTTAAAACACTTTTGCATTCCGTGAGTCTTGGAACAAAGCACACTTCCGGAGGTTGTCAGCCAACAGCGTGTGCGTACGGTGTCACATGATTACCTACTAAAAATCCGCAATGTAGTGAAGCCGTGCATCTTGAAGCGCTAGCAAACAAGGGATTAGTGAAATCTGTAATGGAGTTCCATCTCGTTTGGTTGAGCGGACAGTGAAACATGAGCTGTAGGCCTGGAATGATACCGATTACCACAGAATCCAGTGGATTATGTTTGGGCCACGCCCGTCCTCTCAGATCTCAATCAGTCTAAATCAGGGACGGCAATCCAAATCAAACTCGTCTAAACTGTGTACAGGGCACTCAGTATACGAACATAATTGGTGCAGAGAAGTTGTTTGCGAGTTAAATTGTTTGTTATTTATTAGATTCTAATCTCTAACCACCATTTGAGGTCATTTAAATGTCATTACTACTCTAAATATTAAAGTAATGTCATTACTATAAATACTAAAGTTTTATTCCCTCAGACTGACCAGAATCAATTACAGGACATTAAAACAATACACAACAAGTAAAATCCTGTAGTACCGTGCTGAATGAATTTTCTCCTGTAGAGGCTAAATCCAGCTTTAATCCACTGAGGTTTTCCACCACAGTGACATGAATGACATGCTGATGTCAGTTTCTGGTCATCGAAAGTCCAGGAACTTTTGATGACCAGTCAGCTGCTCATAGACCAAGCTGCCTATGAGCAGCTTGGTCTGTTTGATGACTCTGTTTGATTTCATTAAGTTTCTCAGTTAACTCCACCAATAGTTAATATCAACTAGCAAAACATGCAGATCAGCGTTAGCGTCAGTTAATGACTCCAGACAGAAACCTGACCCAGCCAACATTGGGTCCTACATCATTTAGTTCCTATAGGAGGACGACCTGACAACATCAAAACAGGTAAACAAAACAAAATAAAATACAGGTACAGGTCATTTTGAGTTCAGTTCTTGGTTATATATTGTTTTAAAAAAAATGTTGAAAAATAAAATGCAGCTTAAGTCATTTCACTGGATATAATGTCCATCCACCAGAAATACTTGACTGTAAAATCACTAGAAAACTGATTATATATATATATATATATATATATATATATATAATGTGAATAACAAGTGACGCTTAATGGTAGATATTGGAACTATATATATATACATAACTATATACATATATATATACGTGTGTATATATATATATATATATATATATATATATATATATATATATATATATATATATATATATATACACACATATATACGTATATATACATACAAAAAAAAAATGTCCCTCTCACCCTTGTAGGGTGGTATCTGTGTGTCATCCTCAAGCTCAGGTCCTCTACCAGAGGCCTGGGGGTCTGAGGGTTCTGCGCAGTATCTTAGCTGTTCCTAGGACTAAGCTCTTCTGGACTGAGGCTTAAGATGTTGTTCCAGGAATCTGCTGGAGCCACTCTTCCAGTTTGGGGGTCACTGCCCCAAGTGCTCCTACTACCACGGGGACCACATTAACCTTGAACTTCCACATGTGTTCCAGCTGCTCTTTTAACCCTTGATACTTCTCAATCTTTTCATGTTCCTTCTTCCTGATGTTGGCATCAGCTGGAATCGCCACATCTATCACCACTGCTCTCTTCTGCTCTTTGTCCACCACCACTATGTCCGGTTTGTTAGCTAGCAGCTGTTTGTCAGTCTGGAAGCTGAAGTCCCACAGGATCTTAGCCTTGTTGTTCTCAACCACCTTTGGTGGTATGTCCCATTGGGATTTGGGTACTTCTAGTCCATACTGGGTACAGATGTTCCTGTACACTACTTGGTTGTGCCTCTCCATGTATGCTGACCCAGCTAGCATCTTGCACCCTGCTACCACATGCTGGACTGTCTCTGGGGCTTCTTTACATAGCCTGCAGTGTACGTGTATATATATATATATATATATATATATATATATATATATATATATGTGTGTGTGTGTGTGTGTGTGTGTGTGTGTGTGTGTGTGTGTGTGTGTATATATATATATATACATATATATATACATATATATGTATATATAGTTCCAATATCTACCATTAAGCATCACTTGTTATTCACATGATCGTTTTAATTCACATTAGTTTATGGTTAACTTTTGCTCCTAATAATATGAAGAAGAAAAAACATTTGAAGGAATTCCCCACCAGTTTTAAGATCATCAACAACAACAGTCAGAGTCAGCTGCTGATGATCCACTGCACAGTCCTTTAGCATGTAGCACGTAGCATGTAGCTTACCTTTAGAGTAAAGTAAGTGGAGGAGGAAGAAGTTACTGTTGTTCAGAGTCAGAGTTGTCATCAGAGAGATGATCACCACTACCACTATCTTCACTAGCCTTTGCTTTATCATGTTAAACATTAAAGTATCCAAGATAGGAAGCCTGATGCACTGAGATGCTAACAGAGACAACAACAGCAAACAACAAGAGGGGGAGACGAGTGTTGGAACCGCATGAACGCAGCTGTGCTGCCCCCACGGGGGTTGTGGCAGAAAGGGGAACTGCAGGACCATAGTCGGATATGTCGAAGCACGTTTGTTCGTATCAACAAATATTTGTAAGTCAAATGTTTGCAAGTTGAGGACTAGTAGTATTAAATTGAACTCTTACCAATTCACATTCATTGTCATTTTGATTCTCTGTAACAGTTTTTATGTCATTTGCATCAGTAAACAATCATCCATTTGCTCCTCAACTGGCCCCCCTGTCAAATTTTAGAACTCTGTGTGACCCTCCAGTCAAAAAACTTTCCCACTCCTGATCTACTCCATTCATTTTGTTAAGCGGTCCTACAAACAGACTGCTGGCAAAAACATCAAAGCTCCGTCCTAAAGATGGTAAAGGAAGGAATAAAATGCTGACTTTTATTTCAATATCTGTTGTTTTGTTTCACTGAAATCCCAGAATATATCCACAAGAATCGACATGGTTAGGGTTAGGACACCAAAAGAACTTGGTTAGGGATAGGGCACCAAAACAACTTGGTTAGGATTAGGACACCAAAACAACTTGGTTAGGATTAGGACACCAGAAGAACTTGGTTAGAGTAAGGGCACCAGAGGAACTTGGTAAGGGTTAGGACACCAAAAGAACACGGTTAGGGTTAGGGCACCAAAACAACTTGGTTAGGGTAGAGGAATCATTGTGGTTTGGTTTAAATGAGCTCTTTGCTCATGTCGGGAGACTTGCAGTCTTCAAACCAGCCTTCCACAGGAAAGGGACTTGGATGATCTGGACAATCTCCATCTCCTGCAGGGCCCTGCTGACATGTATCGCCTGCCTCTCCTGCTACTCCATCCACCTACTGTTACGCAGTGCTGGAGTTGTTGGTAAGGACTGATTCCGTTTAGCTCTCCTTGTCTCTACATTAGGCTAGTAGTTCTTTATGAATGTCTCCAGTCTGCTTGTTGATAGGATATTGGTTCTACTGTAGATGTCTGTGTAGGTTCTCAGTTATCTAGTTAATAGTTATCCAAAGGATGCTTCTACTGCAGGTATTCGTGCCTATGAGCAGCTTGGTCTGAGAGCTTTCGGCCAACCAGGGAAGATTGCAGCGGCTATCATCATAACTCTGCACAACATTGGAGGTAAGGCATCGGTTTACACTGGAGGTGTGTGTTTAATGCAGCTCAAAGCATCAGATCATAACAACAAGTTATCTCAGGTACTTTCAGGTAGAGCAGGGGGAACACCTGCAGACAGTTCATACTACATAGAGGAAGCGGCTACAGAGGAAATACGGAAAAAGCAAATTTTAATGATAGCAGTGATGATAACAGAGGTTGATGATGAGCAGCAGGGAGTGACCGTCCCAGGTCCAGGTTCTATATCTCCATGAACAGAATTAGAGAACAAACAACTACAGGGAAGTAAGGAAGTTAATGTCAATAAATAGATGGAGAGGATATGGAGAGGGAGGAGCTCAGCGTATCATGGGAGGGGTTCCCAGCAGTCTAAACCTATGACAGCAGGGCCTTTGGGGGGGTTAATGTGGAGATGGTGTCCTCTGTTGTGTACGAAGCAGCAGGATGCTGTCTGAACACAATAATGTCAACATATCCAATCACTTCTCAGCTGCGTACATAATTCTGTTACACTCCTGCCACCAAAGTCCAAAGTTTAAACGCAGCAGGAAGTGGTGGCCCTTCAATCAGGGCTCGCACTCCAAGGCGTGACCTCCCTGAAGACCCGTATGGTGTCCTCTCAAAAATTCCCGACAGCACTCTGATAGGTAATGCTGGATCTTGTGAAGAGTGCTCCAAGTTTTACACTTCCTCTACTCGTGGCAAGGTGTCACGACTTTTGGTGTATTGTTTCACGCTGGGGTGATTGGAGACAGTACAGCAGCTGAGACCCCTGCGATCAGTCCTCATTGGGCCGGCTGTAGTCCAGGTATTGGTTTTAGCATCATAACACTCAACAGAATTGGTTTTAGGAAAGCCCCTGACGCCCCCTATGACAAACAGCTTGTTGTTAATCACTGCAGTGCCAAAGTAACAGCGGGCATTCAACATGGGGGGTAGTTCATGCCACTGATTGGTCTCTGGGTCGTAGGCCTCAACGCTTTTTAAATCGTCGTTAACGCAGCCACCGAGCTATGAGGACAAAGTAAAATAGTCATGTGAGTGTTTGGGTTCAAATCAAATTTAACATATTGTGAAGTGTGCTAAGAAACTAAGATTGTGAACATGGCATGCGTAACGACAACTAGACACCAACCAGAGGACAGTGTCATTCTGTCAGTTCTACCAGATAAAATCAGGTGCTGACCTCAGTCTAGATTAGTTCTTTGTTTACTCACCGCAAAGATCCGGTTGTCGTACAAAATGACGCATAATCCACTGCGTTTGGTGTTCATGCTGGAGAAGTGTGTCCACTGGTCGAACTCCGGACTGTAAAATTCACAACTTTGAAGGCACCTATACCAGTAACGTCCAGCACAGACGTAAATCTGGACAAAAAAGGAGAAAAAAGGAAGGCAGTCAACAAATATCACTGTTCTTGGCGGAAGCCCAAGGAAAGATAATTTTTCCCTCATTTTCTTCTTTTCTTTTATATAATTGACTTCTTATTTGTACAAATACACTAATCCCTCGTTACTCGCAGTTAATGTGTTCCAGAACCACCCATGAAAAACGAAATTCCGCGATATAGCGACAGACTATTTATTTTATTATTTATTGTAATTTAAACGTTTATGAACCCTCCCCATACTGATATTAAACCACCTTCTATCTGTATTACCTTTTCCTACACTTTGATAGACTGTTTAAAACACTTTTGTGTTTCCTGGAAGTGCGTTGCATTCCGCGATTCTCAGAACACAGCGCACTTCCGGATGCTGTCAGTCAATAGCATGCGCGTATGGTATCACATGACTTCCTACTAAAAATCCGCGATTTAGTGAAGCCGTGCATCTTGAAGTTCGAACAAGCGAGGGATTACTGTATTGAATAACCTCTAGCATATAGTCTAGTCCACAGATATTCGAATTAACAGCTAACAATGTTTCCTGTCAGCACTAGAACAACGCCAGAGATATTTCCAACTACTCTGTACCTTCACTCACCTTCTTATTGAATGCTGCACAACCGGCGTGACTTCTCTTATGATGCATAGGTGCAATTGACCTCCATTGGTCCGTCTCAGGTCTGTAGCGCTCTGCAGTGCTCAGGGAACGTTTCCCATCACCACCTCCTATTGCATAAATATATCCATCCAAAACAGCGACACTCACACCACAGCGGCGGTCATTCAATGGTGCTGCTTCAAGCCAAACGCGTCTGTTCACATCAAATTTGCGCACGCTGTTCCAAGACTCCTTCCCATCATCGAAACCAATGCAGTAGATAAACCCATCGTGGTAGACAGAGATATGACAGCAATGAGGCTTTTCCTGATGATCTGTAATGTCCAACCAGCAATCAGCACGGTCATCGTAAACCTCAATGATGTTAGTCCTACTGTTGGTGTTCCAGCCCCCAATAGCAAAAATGATGGCATGAGGTAAACGAGGACGAGCAGCGAGGTCAGAGCAAAATCTCTTGGGCGGTGTGGCATTGGACAGCTGATTTTTGAGTCGCAAGACGTTATCTAGAATTTGCACACACTGAGTGTTGTTGCTCAAATATGGATCGCTCATTAGAGTCTTAATGTCGTCTGTACTGCTCAAGGCCAGCCGAGCCTACAGAGGAAACAGAACAGAGTTTGTATGGAACAGATGAAATTGTAATATTCCATATTTTTGTTCAAGACACCAACAATAAAAACTAGCAGTTTCAGTCTGATACGACTTTTTTAACTTTAGAAATGTTTTAGTAATAACAGGAAAACTAAATGACAAGAATATATTTTTGTTACTTTATCCTGATAAAATTTAGTTTATCTACAGGTGTAAAAGCACCCAGGTAACCCTATAATTTAATTATTTTTTCCTGTAAAAGACAAACCAACTACTGAGCTTGAACATTTAAATGAATCATATGACAGAAAGTTGTCTTACCTTTGACAAGAGTGCAGGTAAATGTGAGGTTCTTTGCTCAGGTGCATGGTTGATCCACCTAGCGGCGGCCTCATACACGGTTTTCTCCTCGTCCACATTGAGCTCATCACTATCAAGGATGTCAGTGAGTTCCTGCAAACTAAGCTCCAGGAACTCCTTGCTGGAAACAACCTCCTCAAACCTATTCAGTAACAGGAAGTGAGCCTTGTGCAGCACTTGAGGACCTAAGATGGTGAAACGACAAACACCAATGCAGTTCTCTGGAGTGAGATTCTTTTCCAGGAAGTTTCTGCATACCTCTAGAATGCCAGTTACAATCAAATAGTCAGCTGCTATGAGCAGATCTTGTATGTTGTCTTTTCTCACAGAGACAGAACCTCTGTATGCAAACTTAATGATGATCTTCATCGCCTTTGCAGACACATCTGGTATGGTGAAATGTGTTCTATCGCCTGCGTGTCGGCAGAAGAGGGCCCTGTGAATAAATAAAAGTAACTAGAACCAAGATAGTCACAGACTGAAACATCCTACGACACTCCTGAATTCAAAATTATACCCTGACCTTACTTGCATAGGTCAAAGATCAAAGCTAGTGCTATGGTCATTACTCAAACTAGCCTTCTCCCTTGCTTTTCCATCTTATCAAGTTCCTGATTGTACAAAAGTCTAAATTTGACCTTGACCTAGTTTTCTCAAGGTCAAGGTCATCATCTCATTTTCATCGCCTTTGCCGCCTGAGTAATGTGCTTTTTCTTTCATCTTTCTATCTGCAACGGTTGTGAAGATATTTGATGGACTAACAGACGAACGAACGGACAAACACACGAACACTGACAATTACTCTTGGGACCAGTGAGCCCCAGGTCACAGATCAATGATTAACCTGGTAGTGTGTCAGCTGATCTACAGCCAGATGTTCTTGACACTTGGGTAAAGAGAGGAGCTGAGCTGTCAGCTGATCACCACGTGGCGGTGAGTGTGATCAGGGTGTGTGAGAAGATGAACTACAACTCTATCAGCTTACATTGATAATCAATAAGTTACTCACTCAAAGTATGGACTGCATTTACACATGATGACCCTGTGTACATTAAAACCAACACCCCCAGCACAGATGACTGCGTCACATGAAGGGTCCAAAGCTCGTCGTAATCTTGGCATTTTTTAATTAGTTTCTATTACAATACCAACAGCTGCTTGTGAACGGGTTTATATAGTGAGAAGATCAGAGATGTAAGAGGTGATGAAATGAAAGACATGAAAGCTCTGATGTCTTCATCAAAGTGGGATGACAGCTATGACAAGTTCATGTCTAGGTTTAGGGAAATAACACAGCTGTCATTATAATGGCTGCAAATTAGTTGGTAACTGAACGTCTGTAACAAAGGCCACAGATCAAAGAGCAGAGATCATCCTCAGTCTGGCTTTGATCGGCCTGCATAATTTACATGGGGCCCCAACTAGTGATAATCTTTTCCTTTCAGCTCTTCCCTTTAAGGGTCGCCACAGCGAATCAGTGTCCTCCATCTAACCCCGTCTTCTGCATCCTCTTCTCTCACACCAACTACCTTCATGTCCTCTTTCACTACATCCATAAACCACCTCTTTGGTCTTCCTCTAGGCCTCCTGCCTGGCAGTTCAAAACTCAGCATCCTTCTACCAATATATTCACTATCTCTCCTCTGGACATGTCCAAACCATCTCAGTCTGGCCTCTCTGACTTTATCTCCAAAACCTCTAACATGTGCTGTCCCTCTGATGTACTCATTCCTGATCCTATCCTTCCTGGTCACTCCCAGAGAGAACCTCAGCATCTTCATCTCTGCTACCTCCAGCTCTGTCTCCTGTCTTTTCCTCAGTGACACTGTCTCTAGACCAAACAACATCGCTGGTCTCACCACAGTTTTGTATACCTTTCCTTTCATTTTACCTTTAACTCTTCTATCACACATCACACCTGACACTTTTCTCCACCCGTACCATCCTGCCTGTACATGCTTCACCTCTTTTCCAAATGTCCCACCTGTGCTGACAGCAGTGACGTTAGTTTGAACAAGCAGGAAATGTCAAACCTTATTGTCACGGCTCGAACAAGACTGGTGGTGAGAACCCAAAAGCACGACAGAAGCAGGTGGGTCAAGTCCAAAAACAGGTTTAATAATACAGGCAGGGGTCAGGTACCGGGTAATCAGTCCAACAAACCAAACGACAGACGAACAGGCAGAATCCAAAAAACCAGACGAGGTCGTATAAAGGAAGGCAATCCCAAAACCAGGCAGACAAATCCAAGGAGGGGTCGACGAAAGGTAGGGTCCGGGAAACAGGCTGGGTCAGTAACGTGAATCAGAACAACAGGCAAGAATCAATGGCTGGAGAGTCAGGGCAAACACTAAACAATCTGGCAGAGTACTGAGGGCTGAGCTGGGTATATGTAGTGTGGAGACAGATTAGGGAGTGGCTGCAGGTGTGTGAAGAGACAGCAGGTGCAGGGAATGAACTGATTGAGGATGAGACAGGATCTGGAATGATATGACATGTTAGTGGCAGGAAAATAAACAGGAAAATCATAGGACAGAGACGTGACACTTAGCAGAACACGCCTTCACCTTCATGCGCAGGGATCTCCGATTAGCATTTCTCTGTCCCCATCGTATCAACGGGAGTGTCACGGCTGCTGCTCATCTCACGGATTCATCCCAGTTGCTTCTTCCAGTTCGCAGGCTCCCAGCGCGGGGTGGCTACAATCTTGCCAAAGAGGGTGTCCACATTCCCAATGAATGCAGAGAAATGGAACATTTTTCAGCCAAATTGTCCCAAAGGCTTTGAAGCCCCATGGGGGGCCATTCAGACATCTCTACTGATAGGATCTGAGGTGGACGAGAGACTGGTCCAGACATCCAGGGCCTCCATCACTGCTTTCACATTTGATGATGCTTTGGCTCCAGTGCAGTTGGTTCCATGACTCAGGTACTTGATGAAGGTCTGGGAATCTTTCATTTGCCTTAGATTATACTCCTCCACTCGTTCCTGCCCATCTTTGTACGGAACAGGTAATCCAGGTAGCGCTGGACACATGGTTCAACTGAAGAGCCACGTAGAGGAGATGGATGTTGGGAAGGTTTCAGAGCGACATAACGTCAGTAGAAATCCTTTGATTCATGTTCAGTTTCAGATGTTTCACTAAGTCAGCCTCCTCCTTCACTGTCATGCCGTCATGACTAGAGTCTGTGAGTGTTGGACTGTTTCCTGGACTAGTCCACACAGGACGAGTCTGGTTCTGTCGTCTGTCATCTTTTTTACCACAGTCTCTGAAGTCTAGTCCATAGATCTAGTATATCAGCACTCTGATGCCTTTTGGTTGGCTTATTTGATCAGCGCACAGAAACTACTGCTTTACAAACAGCTTGGTTGATGGGTAAGGTTCGGCCCAGGAATTATTCCTTTACATTATGGTGTTGATGTGGGTAAACGGATTGATTTAGAGTTTTTTCCCATTGCTAGGATGATGCTGAAACAAATAGGTTTGACAGTGTTGGGTAACTAAGTGACCAGTAATCTACACTAATAAACACTGTTTTTCCCTCCCATGCAGCCATGTCTAGTTACCTGTTCATCGTTAAGTCTGAGTTACCACTGGTCATCCAGGCCTTCCTCGGCCACACGTCCAGCTCTGAGTGAGTACCGCTAACAACAAGCGTAACAAATAGCATGCATGATGTTTAGCTAAAAGGCTAAAATAAGCACTTTTACTGGCTTGTGGAAATTTTGATCAGGATCAATATGAACATGACCAGATAATCATTGCCAGATTTTTTTTTTTCTCCAAAAACATTTTGCGGCCTCAGCTCCATTTCTATTGATTTTGGACGACAGCTCTTATGGGTCCCAAAATTTCTGAGAGTGAAATATTTCTCTTCTATTAGAATAACCCAATTAAGTGATGAGGACACTAAAGATTCATATGAACCAAGATGTTTTTTGTTCCTGTAAAATACTGAAAATAAAGGAATTTTATCACCTCACTGTCATTCCTAAAAGTCTTTAATGACTTCAGTAATGATAAAAAACAATGTTGTACTATGAAGCACATCTGAGCCTCTTTCTCTGAAGGTTCAAACCAAGCAATTATGTCCATGTTGTGCAGTTAACAATAGAATTCAAGTTGATAAAATCCCGTATGTGTGAATTCAAAGAGGATTTTCATGAGGTGAATGACCTCCTGGTCGTAGTGAACCATTAATGATTAGTTCATATAGAACTGCAATGTTTGAACATTAGGTGGTTCTTATTCTGACCATTTCTTAGAATGGTTTATGCGGGGATCATCGATTGCTTTGAGTCAGTGAGAGCTGAAGGTGACAGAGTTGAAGATGCTGCATATTCCATTGGGAGCCAAGAGGATGGACTGGATTAGGAATGATCACGTCAGAGGGTCAGTCAGTGAGTTGGTTCAAGCATCCGCAAAGAAGGGGTGAGGGGTAAATTAGAAGGGAGATGAGGGACGATTTGTTCAGATAAAGTTGGGGTTTTGGATGTGATGGAGGACATGCAGGTGGTCAGGGTATGATAGTAAGAAGTGATAGACATAGTGAGATGGAGATGAGTGGCCTGCTGCACTGAAACACTGATTCTCACATGTTAACGTATCATAAATATAATACAAAGAAAATTCAACACAAATAGATTTTTGACTCTGGAGATATCTCTGTATATTGATATATCTGATATTTTGACTCTGTCCTTTTGTGAGACAAATGATATCTCTGTTGGCCTAACTGCAGCTCAAATCATACACCTTTGCTCATCTTGTGTTTCTGCTTTACTGTATCCAGTGACTGGTTCATGAATGGAAACTACCTCATCATCATCGTCACATTGTGCATCATCCTCCCACTGACGCTGATGAAACACCTGGGTATGTCCCTCAACCTTTCAACACTTAAAGCTTGATTCTGGGAATGCTTTACAAGCCAATCAGCAGTGAGATTATACAAGTATCTGCTGACAAGTAAAGTGAATAACTTCACATCACCCACCTGTCAATAGGTGGGATATGTGAGTCAGGAAGTGAACAATTTGGCCTGTAAGTTGGATAAATGGTCTAGCATCTGATCGACTTTGACGAGAACCAGTTGTAAAGTCTAGAGTCCAGACCACTTGGTAAGAGAACCTTGTCCTGGTCTTCAGTAGTTTGTACCTTCAAAACCTGGTCTTGGGAAGAACAACTGCTGAACCATGAACAGAGTTATGGGCATCCAAGACTCACTAGGGGGGTGAAGGCGTACGCCAATCTGACGGAACAGTTAACACAGGAGACAGTTCTGAAAGGGTTCATGCTGATTCCAAAGAAGGGGTCAGAACACAGATGATCAAAGCTTTCTGCAGACCAATCAGATGGCCCATAATGCATCTGGTTATTGTCAGAATTACCTTTAATAGACAAATGAGCACCAGAACTGGACCACAGACCAATGGAATGATTTGAAGAACACAACAGTGACTTTATGGAGTTGACGAGGCCTCTAGCTGCCTGGATCTCATACCAACTTAGCATTTATTGGATGTCCTGGACACACAAGCCAGATTCAGGGAGGCTCCGCCTCACCCTGACCATGAAGCAGAACACTCATCGGTCCAAAATGGTCCAACCGTTTTGGACTGATGCTTTGAAGGGTTTGAAGGGTTGGAGCATTTGTAACACATTATTATGCAGGTGGTTGTAATACTATAGGCTATTTAGTCCAGTTTGCGTGTAAGGCCATTATTTATTTAAGGTTCAAGTTTGTTGTCTCATACAGTACAAATTATTTTAATAAAGCTTTCTCAAAAATGTCTGTGTTCTGCTCTCCCTTCTCTTGTTGCCGCAGGATATCTTGGCTATACAAGTGGATTCTCTCTCTCCTGCATGGTCTTCTTCCTCTCCGCGGTGAGTCTGGTACAAATAGCTCGAGAAAAGAAACACATGTTGTATTGGTGTGTGCATCTAAAGAAGGTCATGAGTTGTATTGTTTTTTGCTCAAAACGTAAACCTTTAGCCACAGTGGTAATCACTAGATTTTCCAAAATTAAAAGTGAACACATGTAAATAAATAATTAATGCATAATTAGCTCAGAAAGTGGCTGAAGCAATACTTAAAAGCTGTGATGTAAAAAATGTTGCATGTAGTGATTAACACCCAACTCTGCACCATTTTAGCCTCTTTCAGCTCTGTTTTTCTGTCCAGGTCATAACATCAGTCTCTTTGTGTTGTTTTCAGCTTCAAAGAGGTGAAAACTTATTTGTTCAGCAGCAAATAGTAAACAGACAAGAGAGAGTAGCTGGTAAACATATTGGAACAGGACAAATAAACGGCTAACAGGCTCACTGGCAATGACTGATAGCACCATGACATTCACAAACAAGGACAGGGCGAGGTTCACAATTCTGTCAAACACACCGTGGGCTTGAGATGAAATCACTGGTGTGTATTTTTTGGTCCCAGGGATAACGTACAGCATCTTCATGCAGGTGCCAGTTTATGAGAATATGAAATCATTATTTTATAACAAAGGGAAAGGAGAGCAAAAATAAATATTTCAGAACGTCATAAATATTTCATAACTTAAGTTCCGTTCTTAAGTTACCTGGCCAATCAAAAACATACACAGCATTTCATTGGACAAGCTTTCAGCTTCCACAGCTTTCATTGTGGTGCCCATTCCCTGTGGCGTTTTATTAGCCAATTAGCTCGAGCCAGATTCACGTGGGTTTGTCACCAACATGTCGAACTGTTGAGTTGATTCTCAAAGGGGTTAGGGGATTTTGGGGGTCAGTCCATGACTTCTGATGCTCCTTTAACATCTCCTTCACATGTTGAGGCCAATGAATAGTGACTGTGTTGTACCCATGCCATCAAGGTACAGAGTGCCCTTGCGCATTCGTGCATCAACGCTCCCAACTTCACCTCACTGCGGATTTTTGCTATGGAGTTGCATTTATACCGTACCGTTCTATTGGCTAATGGCATCCGAAATTGCGTTCCGTTTTGTCAGTCTCAGACTTTCATGAGACACAAAAGAGCTTTAAACAGTCAATGAGAGTGTGCGAAAAGGTTGTACAGATAGAAGGTGGTTAATATCGGTATGGGGAGGATTCATATACTTTTAATTTACCATAAATTAAACAGGTTGCGATTCCGACCGCCGATTCCTTAATCGCCTGTGGTTCCTAGAACACATTCACCGCAAAGAACGAGGGCGCACTGTACATCTAATCCATTGAAACCTGGTCATTCAGTTTAATCAGGGGGTCAGTTAGCCTCATTTTTAGGCATCATGGGTACATCACTCCACCTCAATACCCCATCACTCTCAAAGAGAGTATATCTGAACTCATCAGACCACATAACCTTTTTCACGTGCTTCAGAACCCAATCACTAGACTTCTTGGAAAATAGAAGACTTTTTTTTTCCGAATTAGTGTAACTGAAAAGTTATTTTCTTATGGCTATAAAGCTGCTTATTCCAAATTTCTGTGGTTGTCTTCGTTTTATTTACATGGAAACGTCCCTATAAAACACAGTCATGGGTTCAATTGTACATTTTTTATTATTTTTTTCAACATAATAATGTTTATCCAGCGAAAGGCTCTCGTCTTTTTGCTTTGTTAAATCATATTGACATATTTTGGTCAGGCAGTGTTGAAACACTTCCTTTGGGTGTGTCCTATCAGGGGTCGTCATCATTTTTCCTTTTTAGATAAATGCGTGCATTTGTTTTTTATGCTGGATGCCCTTCCTGCCACAACAATCTCCATTTATCCACAACCAGTTGACACAAGGGCTGCATGATAATAATCAGATGTAGTATGGAAATAGCTATAATGTGCATTACACCCCACCAGCAACAGAACATGCATCAATATGTACTTCACTATGACTTACCAGTCTGACCAGGTTGTGTTTTGCTCTTTTCTACACAATCTGAAGGAAATGCAATCTTGGACCACATTTCAAATCATCTTCAACTTTTCCCAATTTCTTTCTGTTCACTCTTTTCTCAAAAGCTGTTTTAAGACTTGTTTTAAATGTTTTATATTTTCATTCTTTTATTTTTATTGTTTATTATTTGTTGGTCTCAGATCAGAAAACAGTCCCGTGAGACTTTCTACATTAAGGTTTACAGACCATTTATTCAATCTTTCAATAGTTAAATTCGGTTGTTTAGTTGAGTTTGGTTGATTTTAATATTGGCAAGATTGCATAACAATTCACCCCAGGTGCCTGATTTTAACTTGACGGACGCATTTTATGAATCTATTCCTCCTCAAATGCTGCCATTTTGATTAGTCAGCAGTTATCTGACGTCTTGGCACTCAGACCCCACCTAATTCCAATTTTCTCACTTTTTTCCAAGAACTTAAGACTTTGGTCGTCTAGACTGTGCCCCAGGTGATAGAGATACAAATTTATGTTTCTTTGGACTTTAAACCTTGATTTGGTGCTTTTAACTTATGTGACCTAATTTTACTGTCTTGGTGGCAAGGGGTTCCTAACCCTTTTTCGCCTTTTTCAACTCTGAATAATTCTCTGGTCGATTAAATGCATTATGCGAGAGGCCAAAACTTTGTCATTGAAATACACACAAGTACATTCACAATGACATGGCAGTCTGTAATGAAGCAGCCAAAGACCCAGTGGTCTGTGTGGTGAGAAAGCCTGAAAACAGAGTCCTGCCAGAACCAACTGGTAAATAACAGGAAACAAAAAACAACACATTACTTCAGAAGCGTTGTTTTGTGAGCAAACACAGTGAAAATGTAGCTCCTGACACTTCCTCTGTCACACCAGGTCATCTACAAGAAGTTCAACATCGCCTGCCCTCTGGAGGTGTTTGGTAACCAGTCTGTAAACCACACCGTTATCCTAGAGGACTCGTGCTCCGCCAAGTTCTTTACCATCAACCAAGAGGTCGGGCAGGAACTCTCTCAAACACAGAACACCTTGTGCATTCAAACTGTTCTTTGACTATTCACTGGCCTGGCATGAGCTCCAAAACCATGTACAGTTGGGAACTATTTGTAGAAGCCAGTTCAGAGTCCACCTCAAGGAGAACAACCTCGTCTCTTGATTTTCAGACAGCATACGCCATCCCCATCCTGGCTTTCGCTTTTGTATGTCACCCTGAAGTGCTTCCTATCTACACGGAGCTGAGCAAGTAAGACACACATCACACAGTCGGACACCCACAGTACACACACTTTACTTCCTCTGAAACAGCGGTCCCCAACCATTAGGTCGAAACCAAGGGCCAAGTGGCAGGCCATTAGGTAGAACGTTTGAGGAAGGAAGGAAGGAAACACTCTTTGCTTCATGTGTCTTATCTAGAATGTTTATTCGTGGGTTAGACATGAGCTCCAGAGCAGTAACCATGTCTTACTTTCATGTGCGCTGGGTTTCTATGGACTGTATGTAGAACTATGTGTCTTGTTCCCCTGAAGCCCAACCAAGGGAAGAATGCAGACTGTTGGCAACGTTTCCATCCTGGGCATGTTCATCATGTACTTCTTCACCGCTGTGTTTGGTTACCTGACCTTCTACGGTGAGGCCACGTCCCTTCATTCCAGCTGCAGCGTACTCCTGAATGACGGCAGAAACACGTCTCAAATTCTGTGTGTGTGTGTGTGTGTGTGTGTGTGTGTGTGTGTGTGTGTGTGTGTGTGCGCAGAACACACTGAAGCTGAGCTGCTGCACACCTACAGCCAGGTGGACCCGCTGGACACCCTCATCCTGTGTGTCCGGCTGGCCGTCCTGGTGGCTGTCACCCTGACCGTCCCTGTGGTCATGTTCCCTGTGAGAACATTCATGAACGTCTCACACACACCATCTCACCTGACTTACCTTTAGTTTTACTAAAGACAGTCAGAAAGTTAAGCAGATTTCAATAAAGTCGACATTAAAAAAAGACGTCTCTAAAGAAGGGAGGGTAGAAACAGACGTTGGAGGGTCTAAGCTGCTTCAGTGCTCTTGTGTTCATTTACATCAGTTGTACAAATTACTACACTTACTACACTTATTAGCGTATAATAAAGGCTTTCAGGCCAGCACTCAGACCAAATAAGATGTTAATGTATGTTACATAAATTCAACATTAAATTAACAATAAATTCAAAGAAATTTTCTTTGAAATTATTGATCATTATGTAATTTGACCAAGATTACAAGTTAAAGGTTAAACCTCAAGAGGACATTTAGCCCATTGTTCTGAGTAAATTAATGCCTGAAACCTTGATCACTGAATAGCTTCATGCATGTTCACACGTGTTGCCATCAGATCCGGCGTGCCCTCCAGCACCTGCTGTTTCCTGGAAAACCATTCCACTGGCTCCGTCACATCGCCATCGCCCTGTGTCTGCTGTTTGCCGTCAACTTGCTGGTCATCCTTGTTCCCAACATTCGAGACATTTTTGGAATTACTGGTGAGATTTCAGTGTATTTTGAATGAATTATTGTGTTTTTGAACACTTTTTTGATTTAGCACGACCAACACTCCAATAGATGTCAGTACCTACCCTAACCCTGACCCTGATCCTAAACCTTAACCCCTAACCCTAACCTTTATCCTGACCTTAAACCTTAACCCTAACCTTAAGTCTAACCCTAACCCTAACACTAACCCTTACGCTGACCCTAAATCTTAAACCTAACCCTAACTCTGACCCTAATTCTAACATTAACCCTTACCCATGACCCTAGCCCCAACCCTAACCCTAACTCTAACCCTAACCATCACCCTAACCATAACCCTGACCTTAACTCTAACTTTGACCCTAACCCTAACTCTGACCCCTGATCCTAGTTGTAACCCTCTAGCTCTAACCCTAACCCCATAACCCTAACCCCAACCGTGACACCGACTCTAAACCTTAACCCTAACACTAACACTAACCCTGACCCTAACCCTAACCTTAACCCTAATGTGCGCACAGAGCAAAAAAATGACTGTGCTGACTGAAACTGGGTCAAATGGATGAGTCTGCCTGGGTCTGAAGTTGGACCCGTAAAGTTTACCACATTGATGCAAATGACATATAAGACCACCAGATGACCACAGCCAGATCAAACCATCTGATCACTGGTGCACTGCTGCTCTCCTGTCTCCAGGGGCAACCACTGCTCCCTGTCTGATCTTCATTCTTCCTGGACTGTTCTACATCCGCATCATCCCCCCGGAACAAGAGCCCATGAACACCAGACCAAAGATCCAGGTGGGCCCATGTCTCCACTCGAGTGAAGGGGAAGGGGGGGCGGTTGAAGGTCATATGATGCCAGGAGAACAGTAGTTGGAGTGATTCTGTTCTGATTGGTCTTCTTTGGTTTTCAGGCTGCGTGTTTCACAGCCCTGGGTTTCTTATTCATGACCATGAGTCTAACATTCATCGGACTCGACTGGCTGACGGGAGAAAAGAGAAGTCTGGGCGGCCATTAAAGTAAAATCTGTGAAAGGTTTGGAACCAGCAGCCCATTGCTGCACCCCCTCCAGTCAGTCTTCTGAACGGAACCATGATTCAATTTCCTGCAGGAAGCCTCGAAGCCTCAGTGGAACTGTTTAATAATCGTAAGGACAATTTGCTGCACCACAGTGACAAGAGGAGCCCACTGGAGTCCCAGGACCAAACGGAAGTGTTCTACGGAGCAACATGAAGAGCTGACTGACATGTTGATCTGATCCTAAATACCATTTGTCTTTACAAAGGCTGAAAGTACTGTTTAATAACTGCAATGTTAAAGTTATATTGGTGAAACACCAGAGTGCAAAAGCACGTTTCTATCAATAAAGTTTGATGAACGAAATGTTCATAGTTCTGGATGACACAGCTTTTCAAAGTAGATCCCACCCTGGTGTTTCATGACATGGTCCAATTATTACTGTTCATCTGTCAGCACTACTGTACGCTGTGAGATATACACAACCGTAACCCAACCCTAACCCAGACCCTAATCCGACCCTAACCCTAACCCTAATCCCAACTGTAACCCTAACCCCAACCGCAACCCTAATCATAAACCCAAACCTAACCATAGCCCCAACCCTAACCCAATCCTAAACCAACCCTAACCCCAACCCTAACTCCGACCCTAACCCCAAACCTAACCCCAACCCCACACCTAACACAACCTTAACCCCAACACTATCCCTAACCCCAAACCTAATCCTAACTCAAATCCTAACCCCAACCCCAACTCCTAACCCTAAACCATTTGACTGTCAAAATTTACTGTATTTATTGTATGAATTTTTTGTGATGAGGTGTTTAATTGACTCTTTGGACGGGGACACCAACCAGAGGCTTCTACCCTTTTTTCGGATGTTGTTGTTACAAATGAGATGAAGGTGGTGAAGACTGTTGAAATATGTCTGAAAAAATAAACAAATAAAAAAAACCCTAACTCTAGCAGTTCTAGTCCTGACCCTAACTGCTAACCCAACACTGGACCCTAACCCCTGAAACTCTAACCTCTAACGCTACCCTTCGATCGTTGCCCTAACCTTAACCATAACCCTAACAGTTCTAGTCCTAACACTTACACCCTTACCCCGCCTGCCACTCGACCTCTCGACTACATGCATATGTGTGTGTGTGTGTGTGTGTGTGAGACTAACAAGAACTTACACTAGAGTGAACAACTAATAATTTCCCCAACGGGAGATTAATCAAGTTGATTTCTTCTTAAGCTAACCATCTAATTATCTAACTAGATTTTAAATCATTTTATTTTCTGCAGGATAAAGTTCACAAAAGCTAAAACTCTGGTGCCACTTCTGTTCTCTTACTTTTGGATCTCAGTGCAGCGTTTGACACTATAGATCACTGTATACTCCTTGACCGACTGGAGAGGCAGTTTGGTGTCTGTGAGTTAGCGCTTGCATGGTTAAAATCTTATCTATCTGATAGGACTCAATGCGTCTCCTACAATAATAAAACTTCGGCCTTCTCTGACGTCAACTATGGCGTACCTCAGGGGTCTGTACTTGGTCCTCTGTTATTCTCCCTGTATGTTGCACCTCTTGGTCAAATTATACGCAGCTTTGAAATAAGTTTCCATTGTTATGCCGATGATACACAACTTTACATGCCCATAAAAGCAGATGATCGATCTGAGTTAATTAAACTAGAGGCCTGTCTTTCTGCCGTGAATAGTTGGATGTCCAGTAATTTCTTGCTCCTAAACCCAGACAAAACAGAGATTTTAATCATTGGCCCTGCCCGACATGGAAACCAATTTCAGCAACTAACAATATCTGTAGATAACTGTTTCATAACCCAAAGTTCAACAGTCAATCTTGGAGTAACGTTAGATTCAACTCTTGCCTTTGACTGCATAACTGCATTACATTGGCTCCCGATTCATGTTAGATCCAATTTTAAGGTACTCTTATTGACGTATAAAAGCATTAATGGGCTTGCTCCAACCTATCTGTCTGATCTTGTTAAACCTTACACGCTGACTAGGGCTCTCCGCTCCCAGAATACAGGTCTCTTGTGTGTTCCAAGAGTTAAAATGAAGTCAGCTGGCCAAGGGCCTTCTCCTATCGTGCCCCGTTCTTGTGGAATAATCCCCCTATAGGTATTAGACAGTCTGAATCTGTAGATGTCTTTAAATCTAGACTCAAAACGTATCTGTTCTACCTAACATATAAGTAATATCGGGGGTGGCAGTCTCAATGTTTAGGTTTAGCCTAGTCCTGCCGACGAGCCATAGGATTTCTTAGTTAGGCCCCTGCCTCCCATTAATCCTCTGCTACTCTGGTCCCTCTAGCACCACTCTCGCCCCTGCTCTCTCTATTTCTCTCCCTCCTTCTCCTGTTCTCTCTCCCAGGCCTTGTGTGGTTGATCCTCGGCAATCGGTGACCTCTGTGTGCTTCATCGGCTGGTGGTGACTCGCTCTACTGGATGGATCAGCATACCTTTGTCATACATTTATTATTGTTATTGTCATTGTAATTATTATTGTGTTGTTAATCTGTACATGCGATATCTATTGCTTCGTCTGTCCACTCCTGGAAGAGGGGTCCCTCCTCTGCAGTCTTCCTGAGGTTTCTCCCATCCATTTTTTCCCCTGTTAAAAGGGTTTTGGGGGGAGTTGTTCCTTATCCGATGTGAGGGTCGTACTGCTGGCAGTGCACAAAGGTCAGAGGGATATCGTCCATGTGCAGATTGTAAAGCCCTTTGAGACATTGTTTGTGAATCTGGGCTACATAAGAATAAATAAACTTGAAACTTTTTCATTCTTGCCATTCAACATAATGTGTAATTATAAATGTGGTGATCCCACATGAAGGTTATTGGTTCTAAGGCTTTGTGTAGAAGTAAGGACCAATGACTGCTCTGTGCTGTGGACACAGACCAATGCGTCTCACAGCGTGGAAATTGTGTTAGCTAGCTGTCATCACAACCCAGATGAGTCAAGACATTAGAACCAGGGTCTGCTCACATGGTCATTCATCTTCCCCTCAGCCCCGAATAGTCTATGGTCCAGACGCGCTTCTATCTCAGCAGACTTCTGTTAAAAGTGTAGCTGAGCTTCTACAAGCATCTAGGCAGATGACAGGAAGTTGGTCATCAAGTTTAAGGCATCTTTATTTACGCTGGTACCATATATACAACAATACTTTGCTGATTGGCTGAACATTCAACTGTCATTCACTCAATGTGCTCCATTCAAATAAAATTAGGACAGACAAACCTCTACTGTCTGGAAACGGCACAATAATTCCTGTATTAAAAGTTCAAAGTCAAGTCAAAAGTATTTTATGGTAATCGTGATAGGAAAACATCTCATACAGCGATATCAGAGATGGACAGCGCCCTCTAGTGTCCGGTGTGGTGTTCCACACCACTGATCATCCACGTTGAGCATCTGGTTGGTTCCTGGATGCTTTGCTAAAGACTCGTCTCCGTGGGCGACAGAGGGTTTTGTAAATCAGTTCTGTTCTGGTCCAGACGTGTCGGAGCTCCAGGTGTCGACACGTCAGCCGCCGTGGGAGAGTAAAGCGGGTGAGCTTCAACCCTCCCTGACTTTGGCGGCGAGCGCAGAGTTCTCCTGCCGGATGGCCTTGTAGTCGTCCAGAATCCTCTCCAGGTTCGCCACCGTTTTGTTCCCGTGTTCCGTCTCAATCTGTGGATCAGAAGAGACCCCAAGTCAAGAGACACCAACAGCATCCAGAGGTCTGACCTGCTACGTCAGAGACACCTTAACTAACTAGTAGCCTAGCTTAATTCTGTAACAAGAACGCCCACCTGCTCCTCTAGATCCCGAATCTCTCTCAAGATGGTTCCGGTGTCCTCGATGGTTTGGATCAGATGATTGCAGTTCTAAAGAACGATGCAGGGGAAAGAGAACCCGTTAGGAAGTCCTCTGAAGACGGCTAACATTCATGAATGTCATCGAGGTGTCATGCGTTTGGGACCGCACGCTAGCAGTGAGTAGTGCCTCACAGCAGGAAGCCTCTGGTTCCATTTCTTTCTATGTGGACTGTACATGTACCACTTACTTCATGCAAGGCAGCCAGGTACTTGTAGGACTTGCGGACGGATTCATCTTTTTTGGCATCCTACAAAGAAGAACAAAAATGCTGGAACACAACATGATCCAGAACTACAGGTCCGGTTGTAAGGGAAGAGCAGAACACAGTTCTGTGATTGGCCACTCATCTGTTGTTCGTTAACTGTGGTGTTAAAGTCCTCAAACAGAACAGAAGAACCTCGGGTACCTTGAAGACCAGCTCATCGGTAACGGCAAAGGTGCGGTCCAGCTTTCCTGTCAGGCTGTTGATCTCTTTCTGCAGTTCCTTAGTGTCTGACAGGATCTGCAGGAGAACAGAGTGTTGATGAGAGGCTACAGAGGGACACAAATTTATGTTTCCTAATTCCAAATAGTCGTTACAAGTGTGAACAGGACGTCAGATAGTCGTTAAAGGTGTGACACTCGCTGTCCCTAAAGGATCAGCCTCAACGTTTACTGGTGGTGATGCAACAACGGTCTATAGTATATCGATAATGAAGTTGGTTCATAGATTAAATAAATTTTACTTTGCCCCCCCCTGTCAGAGACATTACAGGTGGCGGTACCTTTGTGATCTCCTCTTTCTGTTTCTTAATGTTGGTGACGATCTCCAGAATCCTCTGGGTGTACGCGGACCGAGACGCGTCCTGAGGAAGACTTTCTAACTCTGTCACCTGTGTTGGAGAGCCCACGCAAAAAAAGTCACAGACTATAAATGAGGCCAGTTTTCCAGTTGTGAGCTTGTGCTACTAAACTTTAGCTCAAATGTATTTGCTAGCATCCACTAAAAGAGCAGCAGAATCCATTACTAGTTGCTTGTATATTTCTTCCTTGCTCTTGGCCTCTTCTGTAGAAACACGTATTTTGTTGTGCAGGGACTTGATCTCAGACAACTTCCTGGTCGACTCCAGCTGGGGAACCAACAGATAAAGGATGAGAACCAGGTTCCGTCGGCTCAAATGGAGCAGACACTTCCTGTGAGAGCCCGGTTACCTCCTGGGTGCTGCAGATCTCTCGGAGTCGCCGGTGCTCATCGATGAGTGGAGCTCGGTGCTTCTCCCACTGAGAGGCCAGGCTCACCACACGCTTGGTGCTGGCCTCCACCACCGCCTGGAACGAGGAACATAGCGGCTCCAGCTCCGCGTGTCCTGCTGGGGGTGACGACATGAACCTCAGCCGGTCGTCCTACCTGAAGCTGGAGGAGGTTGTTGTCTGCATCTGGCAGGAGGTCAATGGTTTTCTTCTTCACCTGCATCCTTTCCTCCCTCTCGGAGTTTCCCAGCTGCCTCTGCTTCAACTCATCCAACACCTATAGGGGCACAGGACAAGTTCACGTCTGCCATACAGAGCAGATCAGTCAACAAGAACACAGCCTCTGATTGGTGGACAGATTGAACTCTAGATATCATGTGATAGATATTGGACAGTGGTGAACTGGGTGTGATCAGACTCTCAGAAAATATATGATTTCTCTATGATCATCATCATCATCATCAGCGGTGGTAGTATGTACAATAACTCATTTGTGAATCCCCAGCTGGAAAGAACTCAGGAGCAGTGATGTCTGCCGTTTCCTCTGCTGCATGAGTCGAAGCCGTCTGACAGGAAGTTCACAACTCATGGAGACTCTGCATTCAGCCTTTTTAAAATCAAACTGTATGTATCCAATTCACACCCTGGATCATTAATTCAGGCTAAAACGAAGCCATTGGACGAGCTGTGAATCCATCGTTCAACCTGATGTTGGGGTGTCACCTGTGTCGAAGTGACGCTCATGTTCTTCATGTCTGCTTCCAGCTGCTCGATTTGGCTGCTCAGCTGCTGGACCTGCTGCTGCAGACCCTTCAGCTCGTCCTGCTGTCGGAGCTGGACGTCCCCCTCCGACTGGAGGCTCACGGGGGTGGAGCTCGGTGGCGCCGCCTCCTGGACACACAGTCAGAGAACTCTGGATCACACTCTGAAGCCTCCTGCCTGCATCCACTCATGGAGCTCTCCTCACCGGGGTGAAGCTGAACTTCTGGGTGTGGGTGAAGTGTGTGCCCTTGTTTAGGATGTCGTCGCTGGGGGCGGAGCTTCTGAAGGCCTGCAGCAGCTCACACAGGTCAGGGGTGGAGCTCGGACCGCCAAAGGCACTTTCAGATGTGGGTCCAGAGGCAGAGCGCAGCTGCTCCTCGATACGTTTACGCAGCCGGGTCACTTTCCTGCAGCGATACTCCTGTTCAACAGAAAACCATCAAGAGTCAGTAAGTAACTAATTAAACCAACTACCTAATAACTAACCAAATAACTAATTAACCAACTACCTAATAACTAACCAAATAACTAATTAACTAACTAAAACTAACCAAATAACTAAAAATAACTAACCAACTAACTAACAACTAAAACTAACCAACTTACTAAAAACCAAATAACTACAGTAACTAAAACTAACCAAATATCTAAATAAAACTAATTAGCCATCTAATTAACTAAAACTAACCAAATAACTACCTAGAGTAACTAAAACTAACCAAATAACTAAAAATAACTAACCAACTAAAACTAACCAGCTTACTAAAACTAACCAAATACCTAAGTACAGTAACTAAAACTAACCAAATATCTCACTAAAACTAACTAGCCAACTAATTAAGTAAAACTAAGTTAATAAAACTAACCAGATAACTACAGCAACTAAAACTAACCAAATATCTAAATAAAACTAATTAGCCATCTAATTAACTAAAACTAACCAACTTACTAAAACTAACCAAATAACTACCTAGAGTAACTAAAACTAACCAAATAACTAAAAATAACTAACCAACTAAAACTAACCAGCTTACTAAAACTAACCAAATACCTAAGTACAGTAACTAAAACTAACCAAATATCTAACTAAAACGAACTAGCCAACTAATTAAGTAAAGCTTACTAAAACTAACCAGATAACTACAGTAACTAAGACTAACCAAATATCTAAATAAAACTAACTAGCCATCTAACTCACTAAAACTAACCAACCAGCCAACTAACTAACCAACTAACTCACTAAAACGAACCAACCAACCACCTAACTAACAAAAACTAACCAACTAACTAAAAGCCTCCCCCTGCCTTTGTGGAGGGCGGCGATGACTCAGTGGTAGAGCCACCTCTGCCCCACTCACTGACCGAGTAACTCACTCACAAACTCACCGACAAACTAACTCACTAACCCACTCGCTGACTCACTAACTAACCCTCTAACTAACCCACCACCATGTGGCGGGTGACACTTGCCTGTGGGGTGAGGCGGGACAGCAGCCCCTGACTCTTCCACTCGCTGTCCCACTCCTGAGCAGCGCTCAGCTCAGCCGTGTGCTGCTCCAGTATGGACGCCACCACAGAGGCACGGTGGGAAGGCTGGGCAGTCACAGGAGGAAGAAGGTCACGCTGGTAATCCTTTAGATCTGAAATTACAGCAGACACATGGTCCGTTGTCATGGGAACTGTTATCATTGTTAAAGTTAACAGATCAATCCAGAGCGAGCACACTCAGAAGTACAGAGTCTCTGGAATCTGATTGTCTAAATAGCACTACAGGTAAACCCTGATGTCCGTCACGGCCAGTGTGACGGTCGGTCTGTCAGTCGTGTGACGATCGTCTGTCGGTCGGTGTGATGGTCGGTCTGTCAGTCGTGTGACTGTCGGTGTGTCGGTCATGTGATGGCAAGTCTGTCGGTTGTGTGTTGGCCGTGTGATTTGTGGTCTGTCAGTCGGTCTGTTGGTTGTGTGTCGGACGGTCTGTCAGTCGTGTGACGGTCGGTCTATTGGTCATGTGTTGGTCGTGTGATGGTTGGTCTATCAGTCGAGTGCCGGTGATGTGTCGGTTGGTGTGACAGTCGTGTGTCGGTCATGTAACAGTTGTGTGTCGGTCGTGTGACGGTTGTGTGTTGGTCGTGTGACGGTTGTGTGTCGGTCGTGTGACGATCGCGTGTCGGTCGTGCGACAGTCGGTCATATGTTGGTCGTGTGTGGGTTGGTGTGACGGTCGGTCTGTCAGTCATGTGATGGTCGTGTGTCGCTCGTGTAATGGTCATGTGACGCTCACCTCTGAGGCGCTGCTCTGGACCTTTGGCTCCGTGGGGTAAACTGAGGGGCTGCGAGTGGAACCTGTGAACCTGAACAGGAACAAACTGCCTTAAACACACTTTAACATCATTCCTTCACGCTGTTTAAACTGATTGGTTTATCTGCTCATTCGTCAGCGTGCAGGTGATTCCCTCTATCATTACTGATGAACAGGAAGTCAAGCATCTGTAAAGGTCCCGTCTCTCCCTGTTCTTCCTCATCCTCTAACCCAGCAGTTCCCAACCTGTTCCTCGATCCCCCCACCCCAAAAGCCAGCTTGAATAAGCTCCAGCACCTAAGAATTTTAACGTTGCTCCTGAAGAGTTTAAAGTTGCTCCGACAGACTTTACCTGTGTGTCGCCGTGTGTGGGGAGCCTGCAGCGGGGGGGCAGCCAGGGAACAGCCAGCTGGGCTCTGACAGCAGCGGCGACGGCCCTCTGCAGGACCACCGACTTTCCTACAGGAAGACAGGGGACCGGTCAGTGAAGACGACAAGTGACATAAAAAAAATCTGACCTCATGTTTCACTTCCTGTCTTTCACTCAATGCGTGATGAGAGAAGTTGAGACAGATCAAAAGCAGTCAAAGAAAAGACAGTCTCCCAATCTGGATTATATTCATAAGAGGTAAACAACTGCAGTCTGTCAATCTGGATTAATATTCATGACGTACACCGGCCACTTTATTAGGTACACCTGTCCAACTGCTCATTAACACTTAATTTCTAATCAGCCAATCACATGGCGGCAACTCAGTGCATTTAGGCATGTAGACATGGTCAAGACAATCTCCTGCAGTTCAAACCGAGCATCGGTATGGGGAAGAAAGGTGACTTGAGTGACTTTGAACGTGGCATGGTTGTTGGTGCCAGAAGGGCTGGTCTGAGTATTTCAGAAACTGCTGATCTACCGGGATTTTCATGCACAACCATCTCTAGGGTTTACAGAGAATGGTCCGAAAAAGAAAAAATATCCAGTGAGCGGCAGTTCTGTGGGCGGAAATGCCTTGTTGATGCCAGAGGTCAGAGGAGAATGGCCAGACTGGTTCGAGCTGATAGAAAGGCAAAAGTGACTCAAATAGCCACCCGTTACAGCCAAGGTAGGCAGAAAAGCATCTGTGAACGCACAGAACGTTGAACTTTGAGGCAGATGGGCTACAGCAGCAGAAGAACACGCCGGGTGCCACTCCTTTCAGCTGAGAACAGGAAACTGAGGCTACAATTTGCACAAGCTCATCGAAAATGGACAATAGAAGACTGGAAAAACGTTGCCTGGTCTGATGAGTCTCAATTTGCTGCGACATTCGGATGGTAGGGACAGAATTTGGCGCCAACAACACGAAAGCATGGATCCATCCTGCCTTGTATCAACGGTTCAGGCTGGTGGTGGTGGTGTAATGGTGAGGGGAATATTTTCTTGGCACTCTTTGGGCCCCTTGGTACCAATTGAGCATCGTTGCAACACCACAGCCTACCTGAGTATTGTTGCTGACCATGTCCATCCCTTTATGACCACAATGTACCCAACTTCTGATGGCTACTTTCAGCAGGATAATGCGCCTTGTCATAAAGCTGGAATCATCTCAGACTGGTTCCTTGAACATGACAATGAGTTCACTGTACTCAAATGGCCTCCACAGTCACCAGATCTCAATCCATTAGAGCACATCTTTGGGATGTGGTGGAATGGGAGATTCGCATCATAGATGTGCAGCCGACAAATCTGCGCCATCTGTGTGATGCCATCATGTCAATATGGACCAAACTCTCTGAGGAATGCTTCCAGCACCTTGTTGAATCTATGCCATGAAGAATTGAGGCAGTTCTGAAGGCAAAAGGGGGTCCAACCCGTTACTAGCGTGGTGTACCTAATAAAGTGGCCGGTGAGTATAAACACTGCAGTCTTTCAATCTGGATTATAATCCTAACAGGTAAACATTGCAGTCTGTCAATCTTAAAAATGCTTGATTTAGACATTCACTCACTGGCTGCTAGTCATTTTCAGTGCAGTGTGTCCCAGTACTGCCAGCGCTTTGTACCAGTTAATCTCTGTCGGTGGACTTCCTCCAACGTTCCTGACATTTATTGGTGTTTTCTTTACGTTCTTGACCAATCAAAGGTGCTTCGTTAAGAGCTTCACGTGTTCGCTCTGACATACGCAAACTTTGTTGCATCATAAAACTTCCCCGTCTCCCTCCGATTCTCCATCCTCTGCTCGTAACTGGATCAGTGCTGGTTTATATTTACAAGGAACGTTTTTAACTGGTTCAGGAACGTCAATTCATGGGTGGAACATAAAACCAAAAATGTTATAATACAGCTTCTGTTCAGAACAAATTCTGGTTGGAAACCCTGGTCTTGACGTTCTAGATGGGGGTCGAGGCAGGATCGTGTTTCATTCAAGTCAATCTGAAGGAGAGACTGTCTGTGGGGCGTTCCTGAGCGGGTGGTCTCTACCTGCTCACTGTGGGACATTACTGAGTTGGTGGGCTGGTCCCTACCTGTGGGCTGGTCTGAGGTCTCGGCGGGTTCTCGGGGCAGCTTCTCCACCAGGAACATGAGCAGGGAGCGGATCTCCGGCTCGTTGCTGTAGAGGAACGTCTGGTAGCCAATCTCTCCTTTATAGCCCACGTCCTGCAGGACAGACGTGGACACAAATGTCACCAGTGGAGCTCCACGGAACCACAGCATCACCCTGAGAGCTTCTCACTACCTTCTAGTGACATCTGGTGAACAGCCATCACACGGGGCCCAACAGAATCAGTGCTGAACGTGTTTGAATTAATGGATTTAAAACACAAACTGAAAGACGTCATCGGCTGGAGACGAGGCTCCGTTCACAAACGCAGTTCTGTTTCGGACTAAATGTCACGTCGTCATTCCATGTGATGACAGCGATCATGAGATGTGCCTGAAGCTCCGCCCACAGCTGACAGTCTGTTCAGTTAGTTAGCGGTTAATTCAATTACGTCGGCACCACAGCCCGGTTGTGTTTAACAAAGGTTCTGATGGGTTTCAGGATGGTTCTCAGGTGATTCAGCTGATTAATACCAACAACAGATTAGTGAGACTGGAAAACATGGGGTTTATCTTCATTACAGTCAATTCTGTCTCAATATTTGTCATTTTAGCTCCTTTTCAACAGACGTTTGCTGGTTTGAAAATTTTTAAATGTTTTAAGAGAAATTAAACTCTGTGATATCCTAAATCTTTGTATCTAACGGATCAAGAAGATCCAGAATTGACGGTCTCTAACAGGTCAGGAGGATCCAGGACCGACGGTTCCTAACGGGTCAGGAGGATCCAGGAGGATCAGTACCGACGGTCTCTAATGGGTCAGGAGGATCCAGGACCGATGGCTTATAACGGGTCAGGTGGATCAGGACCAACTGTCTCTAATGGGTCAGGAGGATCCTGAGTTCAAGTCAGAAGAACCTGAGTGGAATCCAGACAGCCCACAGTGGGTCACCCCGGTGGGGGGGGGGTTCTTACCTGACAGGCCTGCGCCAGGCTCATGCCCACCCTGAAGCGGGCAGACATACCCGGGGGCAGCGAGGTGGGCAGAGTGCCCCCCAGGCCCGGATCGATGACCCGGATGCATCGGACCGCCGCCTCCACGATCAGCTCGCTGGTGAACTCTCTTATGCTGTCCGTGTCCTCACCGATGTCCCTGTGGACGGAAAACCAACACTGAGCCCACTGACCACGTGACTCACGGCAGCAGACCCACTGACCACGTGACTACAGCTCACGGGACGGACAGGAGGTCTGCTCACCGGAGTCCACGCCAACATGTCACTCCGGGTGTGGGGGAGCTGACCCCCACACCCACACAGCCCACCGGCGCTCCACACTTACGTGCCCACTTGTCTGAGGGCGTGAATCAGGATGTTGTCCACTTCTTCCATCGTGGAGGTTCACGAGCTGCAGGAGCACACAGGTGACACGAGAACATTAGCTAGCAAACCCACTGACAACATTCACCGTGGACGTCCCCACGCACGGCAGCAGACACGACCCGCTAACATCTCCTGCTAGCTACCGTCCGCTCACGGGCTAGCAGTAGCAGCTACTTCGTTAGCATAGCTGTGTAATTAAACGCTACCAACCTGCATGAGTGGAGCTCCACGCGTGTCCGTGGAACGAGTGGCAGCAGTGTGTGTGTGTGTGCGTGTAGTGTGTGTCTGATCGGCCGGCGGTACAAACCTGACATCTGACTCCTGTTCCGCGATAAACGCAGCCATAAAGAACGGACACCGGTGGATTCTGGGATATGAAGTTCTTTACCGGAGTTTACTGGCGTGGAACGAAAGGGAAGTGAGCGGATGAGAAAATACATGTCCCACGATGCACCACGAGAGACAGTCTCATGACCGGAAACATGCTGGACAGTCCGCTCTCTGTCGCTCAGCTGGGAGGAGGGGGTGGGCAGGAGAGGAGTACAGTAATCCCTCGCGCATTCGCACATCAACACGCGCGGCTTCGCTACATCGCTGACTTTTAGTAGGCAGTCACATGATACGGTACGCGCATTTTATTGGCTGACGGCATCCGGAAGTGCGCTGCGTTCCGTGAGTCTCGTATACTGGTGTTTTAAACAGTATCAGAGTGTGGGAAGAGGTGATACAGATACAAGGTGGTTTAATATCAGTATGGGGAGGGTTCATAAACGGTTAAATTACTGTAAATAATAAAATAAATAGCTCGTCGCTATATTGCGGAATTAATTTTTTGGGGGTAGGTTCCTGGAACGCATTAACCGCGAGTAACCAGGGATTACTGACTGTGTTTTTGTGGAGACGGTGTGAAACTGAAGAATATTTGGTTTTTATATTTTTTTATTTTTTTATTTTTTCGGGGGGTAGTGGCTCAGCGGTAGAGCTTGCGGTAGAGTGGGTCATCCAAAAAAATCACCCGGAGGTGAGCTGGCAGTGGGAGGCGTCAGCCCACCTCCGGAGCACTGCCAAGGCGCCCCTGAGCAAGGCGCCGTCCCCCTTACAAGTAGCTCATTTGGGGCGTACCAAGGAGGAGCTGCCCACCACTCTACCTCCCACTGTATGCGTACAGGCCCCCTGTGTGTGTTTGCTTTTCAGGGCCTGTACACACATATGCATGTGATTGGATTTGACTAACTAGAGTGTGCTAGCCACAAGAAAATACAAGCCAGTGTCGTATTGTGCCGGTCCCAAGCCCGGATAAATACAGAGGGTTGCGTCAGGAAGGGCATCCGGTGTAAAACTTTTGCCAAATCAAAGATGCGAATCAAACCTATGACTTCCCTACCGGATCGGTCGAGGCCCGGGCTAACAACAACCGCCATCGGCGCTGTTGACCTACAGGGCGCGGTGGACAGGGTTAGATGGAGGCAATTGATTCGCTGTGGCGACCCCTGAAGGGAAAAGCCGAAAGGAAAAGAAGAAGAAGAGTGTGCTCTTACTTTCCCTTTGGGGATTACTAAAATATATAAAACTTTAAAAAAAAATTTTTTTTTAATTACATCCTGCTTCAAAGCGGTGATGTACTGTAATTGTCAGTGTGCTTTGGTCTGTATGTCCGTCCGTTAGTCCACCAAATATCTTCGCAACCGTTGCAGATAGAAAGATGAAACAAAAAGCACACTACTCAGGCGACAAAGGGGATGAAAAATTGATGATGACCTTGACCTTGAGAAAATTAGGTCAAGGTCAAATTTCAACTTTTGTACACTCAGGAACCGGATAAGATAGAAAGACGAGGGAGAAGGCCAGTGTGAGTATGACCAAAGATCAAAGCTAGTGCTTTGATCAATGACAATAGGTCAGAGCACTAGCTTTGATCTTTGACCTATGCAAATGGCTCTGGGTAAAATTTTGAATTTTAGGGGTGTCGCGGGATGTTGCAGTCTGACTGCCTTGTTTGATTATTACAGATTTGACGATAAATATAGTTTTAATCTGACAGAACCAAAGAGGAGCGACAGGTCAGTGACCCAAAGTGTGTGTGTGTGTGTGTGTGTGCGCGTGCGCGCGCGTGTAGTATGGTGGGTGGGAGGGTCTTTCTAATAGTTTTTCTTTCGTCAATTGTTTATTATTTTTAATAATAAACGATGTTCGTGAATGAAGTGTGCTTTATAAATAAAGTTAATTCGATATTATATTTACATTTATGGATACTCTAAAAAACTTGCTCATACAGTTAAGAGGTTTATAATAAAAAAACGTTTTTTTCCGTCTCAGAAAGCAAACTGCAACACTTCCCCATTTTAATGAGAAGTTCTTGTGCCGATTTTTTTTAAATTATGCTGATGTTTTTTTTTAATATGTTAATGGGTTGTTGGGGTCTATTTATTGCCAATGTTGATGTTTTTTTGACGGTGTTGGTTTTTTTTTTTCTTTGTTTTTCTATGTTGTTTTGTTTTTTTCTTGCGCCAGAAGTCAGCTCCATCCGTGACGTCACTCGTGAGGTCAAGGACCGTCCAGCAGGTGGCGGCAGCACGAGCTCCACTCTGTCCAACCACAGAAGAAGAGCCGGACGCGGAGGCGCTTCGCTAGCTGCCCGTCCTGTTATTGATCACCATGTCGATGGAACACCCCCACCGAGTCGGACCCGCCGCCCGGTTCTGAAGTCCATGATGGCCGGCGAGGAGGAGAGGGGCGTGGTGCGCGTCAAGGTCAAGGTAGGCTGTGGGCGTGGGGAGTGTGTGTGGCTAGCAGCTAGCTGGGAGCTAGCAGCTAGCCGGGAGCTGTTTGTCTCACCAGCTGTTTGTCAAAACACGTCGCGGGGCGTCACGCAGAGAAAACACGCAGCGCCACGCGTCCACTCGTGTTTGTAGACCCCGTATGCGGCACCGCGGAGGCCCAGATATCGATCCTTATCGTTTATCGACAGCTTTCTGTCGTTAGTGCTGCGTCTGAAGTGCTAATCGATATTTATTTGACTGACTGAAACACTGCAGGACACGTGACCCGCTGCGTCACTGCGTGTGGAGTCAACCTGATACCCACTCAGCAGTGGACCCTCACGGACACCACTGACGTCACCTGCTTGCTCTAGAGGCGCGCGCGCGGGTGCACGAGACAACGCTTCGTGACGTGAGGTTGCTGTCCTCACTTCCGGCTGTGTGGCTCAGAACACAGTGGAAGAGGTCCACAGAAGTGATGGCGTCAGGCATGGGTGTGGGTGGGGCGGTGTTACTGGAGACCACACCGATGTCTGATGTGTGTGTGTGTGTGACGTGTGTGTTTCAGAAGTGTGATGGCGTTCTTCCCGTGGAGCTGCGCTCCTTCGCTGTGGATCCTCAGATCACGTCGCTGGAGGTCCTGCAGCACATCCTGATCAGAGCCTTCGATCTGAGTGGGTAGGTGTGTCCACTCATGACGTCATGTGTGTCTCTGTCCTCTGTTTTGACCTCTGGTTTGACCTTTGTAACAGGAGGCGGAGCTTCGGGGTCAGCTACTTGTCCCGGGACCGGGGGGGTTCTGACCCGTACGTGTCCCTGGGGTCCGACTGGGATCTGGACGCCGCCTTCATGAGTTCAGCCAAACCACACCTCCAGCTGAGGATGGACGTCAGGCCACCAGAGGACAGTAAGACATGTCTTTGGTGTGTCTGTGGACAGTAAGACACGTCTGTGGTGTGTCTGTGGACAGTAAGACACGACTGTGGTGTGTCTGTGGACAGCAAGACACGTCTGTGGTGTGTCTGGACAGTAAGACACGTCTGTGGTGTGTCTGGACAGTAAGACACGTCTTTGGTGTGTCTGTGGACAGCAAGACACGTCTGTGGTGTGTCTGGACAGTAAGACACGTCTGTGGTGTGTCTGGACAGTAAGACACGTCTTTGGTGTGTTAGTGGACAGTAAGACACGTCTGTGGTGTGTCTGTGGACAGCAAGACACCTCTGTGGTGTGTGTGGACAGTAAGACACGTCTTTGGTGTGTTAGTGGACAGTAAGACATGTCTGTGGTGTGTCTGTGGACAGTAAGACACGTTTGTGGTGTGTCTGTGGACAGTAAGACACGTCTGTGGTGTGTCTGTGGACAGTAAGACACGTCTGTAGTGTGTCTTAGGACAGTAAGACACGTCTGTGGTGTGTCTGTGGACAGCAAGACACGTCTGTGGTGTGTCTGGACAGTAAGACACGTCTTTGGTGTGTTAGTGGACAGTAAGACATGTCTGTGGTGTGTTAGTGGACAGTAAGACATGTCTTTGGTGTGTTAGTGGACAGTAAGACATGTCTGTGGTGTGTTAGTGGACAGTAAGACATGTCTTTGGTGTGTCTGTGGACAGTAAGACACGTTTGTGGTGTGTCTTAGGACAGTAAGACACGTCTTTGGTGTGTTAGTGGACAGTAAGACACGTCTGTGGTGTGTCTGTGGACAGTAAGACACGTCTGTGGTGTGTCTGTGGACAGCAAGACACATCTGTGGTGTGTCTGGACAGTAAGACACGTCTTTGGTGTGTTAGTTGACAGTAAGACATGTCTGTGGTGTGTCTGTGGACAGTAAGACACGTTTGTGGTGTGTCTGTGGACAGTAAGACACGTCTGTGGTGTGTCTGTGGACAAAAAGACACGTCTGTGGTGTGTCTTAGGACAGTAAGACACGTCTGTGGTGTGTCTGTGGACAGCAAGACACGTCTGTGGTGTGTCTGTGGACAGTAAGACACGTCTGTGGTGTGTCTGTGGACAGCAAGACACATCTGTGGTGTGTCTGGACAGTAAGACACGTCTTTGGTGTGTTAGTGGACAGTAAGACATGTCTGTGGTGTGTCTGTGGACAATAAGACACGTCAGCAGTGTGTCTGTGGACAGTAGTGTGTCTGGACAGCAAGATACGTCTGTAGTGTGTCTGTCTGTGGACAGTAAGACACATCTGTGGTGTGTTAGGGGACAGTAAAACATGTCTGTGGTGTGTATGTGGACAGTAAGACACGCCAGTGGTGTGTCTGTGGACCTTTGGTCAATAGTGTGTCTGGACAGCAAGACACGTCTGTAGTGTGTCTGTGTCTGTGGACAGTAAGACACATCTGTGGTGTGTTAGTGGACAGTAAGACGTGTCTGTGGACAGTAAGACACGTCTGTGGTGTGTCTGTGGACAGTAAGACACATCTGTGGTGTGTTAGTGGACAGTAAGACACATCTGTGGTGTGTCTGTGGACAGTAAGACACATCTGTGGTGTGTCTGGACAGCAAGACACGTCTGTAGTGTGTCTGTGTCTGGACAGTAAGACACATCTGTGGTGTGTTAGTGGACAATAAGACGTGTCTGTGTCTGGACAGTAAGACACGTGTATGGTGTGTCTGGTCAGTCGTGTGTCTGTGGTCAGTAGTGTGTCTGGTCAGTTGTGTGTCTGTGGTCATTCGTGTGTCTGTGCTCAGTATTGTGGTCAGTAGTGTGTCTGGTCAGTTGTGTGTATGTGGTCAGTAGTGTGGTCAGTTACGTGTGTGTTGTCAGTTGTGTGTCTGTGGTCAGTCTTGTGTCTGGTCAGTAGTGTGGTCAGTTGCATGTGTGTTGTCAGTTGTGTGTCTGTGGTCAGTAGTGTCTGCTGTCAGTAGTGTGGTCAGTAGTGTGTCTGTGGTCAGTTGTGTGTATGTGGTCAGTAGCGTGTCTGTGTTTGGTAGTGTGGTCAGTCGTGTGTCTGTGGTCAGTAGTGTGGTCAGTTGCGTGTGTGTGGTCAGTAGTATGTCTGGTCAGTAGTGTGTGGTCAGTAGTGTGGTCAGTAGTAGACGGTTAGCAGTGCTGAAGCTGATGCTTCTCCTGCAGGTCCTGTGATGGAGGACTGGGACATCATCAGCCCTAAAGACGTGATTGGCTCGGAGCAGCTCCTGGTGGAGAGGACCCGGTCTCTGGCATCTGCAGCGCTGCCCTTCACCCAGACCCTCCTGTCCCAGGTTCCCTTGTCTTCCTCCATCTTCATCACACCCCACCTCCTCTGTAAAAACATCTGTCCTTCATGTCCACTGCTGTCTGTCCAAGATCACATGTTGTATTAGTAGACCGACTGACTCTCCTCTCATGGCTGCTCTCCATGTTCTACATTCAATTAAAAAAACGTTATTTGTCCCCAAGGGGCAATTAAAGGCACACAAAGCAGCAGTGTTGGTGCAAAAGACAGGATAAATGCAGAAAAAGGTAATGCAGAGTGCAAAGAGCAAAACACTAGACTAAACATACAGAAAAAAGAAAAACTAACACTTAAACAAACATATAAACATGTATGTTCAATGACATAATCAATGTTTCCTCCTCTGGGTCCTGCAGCCGGGGCAACGGAGACAACGTTGTGAGGGGAACCATTCAAAGGAGGAGTGTAGAGACCAGCCATAGATTCCATCTAGAACTGTTGTGGTTCTAGATGGAATCAGAGGAGTCAAACCTGTTGGCTGTGTGACACTGGATAAACGCTGCTCTTTTTAGTCCAGTATATTGTTTGGGACAGACAGAGTGGACCCGAACGAGGGCCCGATGAGACAGCCGCTGGGTTTGAGTTTGGTCATGGGTTCTTTAGGGTCTCTATCGGACACGATCCAGAACAATACTAATAATTTTTGTGGGAATCTGTTTTTGGTTTGGTTGGGTCCAGGTGGGTCGAACCCTTTCCAGAGTCCAACAGGTGTTCAGCTGGTCTTATGGAGAGGAGATCAAGCCTTTCAAGCCCCCCCTGAGTGATGCGGAGTTCCACAGTTACCTCAACGGACAGGGCCAGCTGACCCGACCCGAAGAGCTCCGGCTGCGGATCTACCACGGCGGGGTGGAGCCGTCGCTTCGCAAGGTGGAACACGCATGTTCGCTCTTGGTTCCCTGTCACACACTACTGAATTAAACCTGGTTGAGTGTGAGGTTGGACTCGGTTCTCTTGAGTACAGCTTCCAGGTTTTGTGTCTGAATTGGTCAAACCCGGGTGATTGAGTCTGTTTGTTCAGTGGAACAGTTCAGCAGTGGGTGACTGACCGTGTCTGGTCTGTAGGTGGTCTGGAGGTACCTCCTGAACGTCTATCCTGACGGCCTGAGTGGACAGGAAAGAATGGACTACATGAAGAGGAAGACAAGGGAGTACGACCAGCTTAAGCGTGAGTGGACAGCCCGGGTGGGCCTGGAGGACCTGGACTTTATCCGTGGGAATGTCCTTAAAGACGTGCTGAGGACGGACCGGGCCCATCCGTACTACGCGGGCTCCGAGGACAGCCCCCACCTGACGGCCCTCACAGACCTGCTCACCACGTTTGCCATAACTCACCCCCAGGTAGGTGTGAGGTTTATTGACTACCATTGACCTGTAACGGGTTGGGTTCAGACTCGATCAGTGTCTGTTGTGTCTTTCAGATCTCATACTGTCAGGGCATGAGCGACATCGCCTCCCCCATCCTTGCAGTAATGGACAACGAAGCGCATGCCTTCATCTGCTTCTGCGGAATCATGAAACGGCTAGAGGGGAACTTCCGGCCCGACGGGCAGCTCATGTCAGTGAAGTTCCAGCACCTGAAGCTGCTGCTGCAGTACTCGGACCCCGAGTTCTACTCCTACCTGGTGTCCCGGGGGGCAGACGACCTCTTCTTCTGCTACCGCTGGCTGCTGCTAGAGCTCAAGAGAGAGTTCGCGTTCGATGACGCTCTGAGAATGCTGGAGGTGACCTGGAGCTCCCTGCCCCCAGACCCTCCTGAAACAGAGGTGGAGCTTCTGGGGCCCCCCCTGGAGGCCCATGAGGGTCTGGCCTGCAGAGACCAGAGCATGCCGGTGGAGAACGGCTTCGGAGACGACGAGCTGAAGGAGAAGCAGCGCAGACGACACATGCTGAGGCCTTCCAGACGCGACTCCGACCTGAGCAGGAACACCGTCGCACAGGAAGAGGAAGTGGCTGGGAGCGGCGGTGGGGGGTTCCAGTACGTGGTCCCTCGGGTGGCCCTGGAGAAGGTTGATACACAGACCAATCCTTTGGAGAGGCAGACGAGCTTTGGAGAGTTTAAATACTACAGCGCCCGGCGTGAAGACAGCTTTGATCTGGAGAACGTGGAGCCCTCCCACGGCTTGGCCCCCCCCAGACGCCAGTCCACCGCTGACAGTGAGGACGACCCCGGAGAAAGGACGCCTCTCATCAACCACTATGACGGTTGCTCGCCGTCGCCGCCCGTCTGTCCTGGTGGCCGACAGGCCTACCGGCAGCGTGAGCCCATCGCCCCCCCCACATCTTCACCACCCCCCTCCAGCTGGCCGGGGACGTCTCCGGACACCTCTCCAGAGTCCCCATGTCTGTCCACTGTAGGGGGCATCTGTCCAACAAGTGTGTCCAATGGGTCGCCTTCCTCTGCCCTAGCTGTCCCCCCTCCAGCAAGGAACTTGCCCATAGCCCCCACCATAAAGACTCCGGCGTCATCTCCATGTCATAGCCAGAGCCCGTCCCTGCTCGCTTCACCCATCCTGTCTTTTGGCAGAGGTTCTTCGCTGTCTAACAACCCCCCCTCTCCAGGCAGCAGGTCGCCCTCTAACCGCCCCCCCTCCCCCGACAGCAACACGCCCACCTTTTGTAAAGCGGACCCCACGAGCCTGAAGCCCTGCTCGCTGCCCCCCCCTGAGGAGTTTGGGCGGGGCAACCCCTTCATGCTGTTCCTGTGCCTGTCCATCCTGCTGGAGCACCGGGACCACATCATCAGGAACGGGCTGGACTACAACGAGCTGGCCATGCACTTCGACCGCCTGGTGCGGCGCCACCACCTGGGCCGCGTGCTGCAGCGCGCCAAGGCCCTGTTCGCCGACTATCTGCAGAGTGAGGTGTGGGACTCAGAGGAGGGGGACGAGGTCAGCTCGGACTCCCCCACGTCGGCTCCCGCTGCTCCCCGTTCACCCCCAGCCGTCTCTATCAGGCCCCTCTATAGCCCTTTGGGGTCACCCCAGTCGTCCTCGCCCTACTCCACCTACAACCTGGCAACCACCGTTCCCTCCTCAGCAGCTCACGCTGCTGTTTGTCCCACCCCCTGATTCTATCGGGCGTCACTCGTGGTTCTCTGTGGGCCTCCTGTGGCCCACTGGAGGCTACCTGTGGCCCATTGGAGGCCCACTGGAGGCGGGGGGGGGTTCTTTGACAATATTATGAACTCATTGTCTCTACACTTGAAGATAAAGATTCAAGCTGAGCTTTTTTGTTGTCTGTCCTTAAAGAGGGAATGAAGGCATTTACTCTCTGGTTTTACTGACATCCCATAATTCACGTGTTTATCCGATTGTTTGGGTCGGACCAGAGCCAGCCAACGTTAGCCACCTGCTGCATTGAGCCTGTCTTTGTTCTGAACATCTACAAATTCATGTTGTGTCCCATGAGGTAGAGAAGCATCAGTTCACCTGACGTCATGAAGAGACCGCCAGGAAGCATTGACCTCGCTTGCTAGCGCTTCCTGGCGGTCCCTATCCCCTGGTGTACCCTGTAGTCTCCACCCTGGTCAGCTGTTTTGCCTTTGATGAACTCAGGCAAACCAGCATGTAGGATCTCCAGGTGGGATCTCCAGCTAGGATGCTGGTCTCACTTGCACTTCGTCGTATTTCATAGACATGGGAGTCCTGACACTGGGATAAGTAGTTTCCTCATAGGAGGATAGATGTTCTTTTGGACTAGCGTGTGGCTGTGCTGGTTGTTATCTCTGCTCGGGCACTGGGGGTGGAGGTGAGTACCCCGCAGTCAAAGCAGAGGGCCACAAGAGACTGTTGAGGACACCGAACAGGACCCAAAGAACAGAGACTTGTTCAGTGACTGACTGTCGTTCTGTTGTGAATCTGACAATCTGAACCCTTGACAGAAATGAGGGGATTTCTGCTTCTGGTTCTGTTCTCGCTCTCTGAGTCCTGCAGCGTCGCCCTGGAGAGATATCAGGCTCTGCCTGCAAAGAAGTAGCCCCGTGTATGTTTTACATTTGACTCTTTTTCGTTAGCTGTCAGTCCATTAGCTGATGATAGTCTGGAGCTAGCAGCAGCAGGTTTAGCTGCTCTGCTGCTGTATTGTGTCTAGGGTTTTAGAGTTGGCATCCAGACACACAGTTCTGACACAGGACATGGTTGTGTGTGTCAGCTGACTCCTTGAACCAGTGGTGTTGGTGCGTTCTGGACTTATACGTGCCTCCATTGTTTGACATGATGCCTTAAAGAAGTCAGCTGTTGGAATAATGTCACTAAAGGACCAGGGTGACCCGTGAAGGTTCTGGGTGAAAGTCCTACGTAATAGAAACAATCTGGTTAACTGTATCTGGTTAATTTTATCTGGTTAACTAACTGGTTAACTGTATCTGGTTCACTGTATCCAGATAATGGATGAATAACACATTAACTCTGGTGCCATTTAGTTTCTGGTCTTATGCAGTTGAGGACAACGATCACCAGTACCTTAACCTGGAACTCTATGATGACAATGTGTGAAGAAACCTCTGAGGAGCTCAGAAGAAACTCATGGACAGTATGGACCTCTAGAGAACAGATGTTTTCTCTGACCTGTAGAGAACAGACGTGTTCTCTGACCTCTACAGAACAAACGTGTTCTCGATGGAACACTGGCTGATTGGGGGCATTTAGTGAACACGTCCTTATTGCATTACCGCAGGTGGTGACTGCTTATAAAGCTTGACTTAAGTTATTTTGTGTATGTGTTGTTAGGGTTAGGGTCAGAGGTCAGGGCAGTTGCCTTTTTCCTTCCAAAGACGGGGTATGTCGGACACCAGCTGCCCAGCTGGACAGACGGCCTAGAGAGAACAGTGTTAGGGTTCTGTGTTCTTCTGGTTTCTGCTTTTAGATGTGCGTGAGCCAAACTCCCTGTTTGTCATTTTATGTCATCGTCTGTTGGTTGTAGGTTCTATCCTCTTTCACCATGGGTGCAGTGAATAACAGACATCTTTTAAGGGTTGCGTTTGTGTGACGTTCTGATGTGTTTGCACCACAAGGAGAAACAATTCATTTATTTTAAGTATTCAAGTCAAGTGTTGTCTTGATATTATAAAGCAGTGGTGCCCAAACTGCGGCCCGGCAGCCAGATGTGGCCCGCCTCTACATTTGGCACGGCCCCCTTAACATTACCAGAAAAATGCATTTGAGGTGAAACTAGCGCTGGTTTTGGAACAAGTGAAAAAACACAACTTCATCCATCTCCCTACTACCCAAAACCTCTCTGCAGAGAACCCGGCGACCCCATTCCAGCTGAAAGGTGTGTGAAGCACTGGAAACACTGAAGGCGGAGTTCCGTGTGTGATTTTGTGAACTACATGCTAATGCAAAAGAAGTCCGCATTTTCCAGAACCCCTTTTTTGCCGACATCGATGAAGCCCAGCCTTCTGATCAGTTTGAGTTGGCCGAGTTACAGAACTGTGATGTTCTGAAATTTTGATTGACTTCTATGCTGCCCTCCCAAATGACATAATAACTGGGAAGGGTTATTAATATTGAGTTGTGTGGCTTTCTGGAAGACAATAAATGTTTACCTCTAGGCACCCCTTTTCTGTTACAAAGTGACCCCAACCCCCCATCAAAGGAGGAAAAAGTTATGTGGCCCTTACAGGACAAAGTTTGGAGACCTCTGAATTGTGTTAGAATCAAAAAATAAATCCTTCAGATTAAAATCACAAACTCCTATTGTTTCTAGACTCCATGATAATGTCATGCAGAAATGATTGAATAAAAATTAATCGATAAATATTTCTATAGTCTGGTAAAAGTATGATTGTAAATTGCAATCCGATGAAATCGTCATCCTCTGATGACTTCCTGCAGCTTCAGGTGGTGCCATGGCCTGAGTCGTTCTAAAGGTGTGTGTTTGTAACGTCAGATGTTTGTGAACGTCTTTGTGGGCAGCTGGTCGGTTTGTGGTGCATTCAGGGGTCTGTCTGTGTGACGTCACAGGGATGAGTGTGTGTTTTTAGTTCACTTCCATGCTGTTAGTAACTCTGGATGTGGCTCAGCATATCAGTGTTGAGCGCTGCTTGGGCTGGACAAACGACAACCCTAACCCTAACCTTAGCCCCACCCCCGCCCACCCTGGATTCGTGCATTCAACTATAACAGCAGATGGAGTGCTGTATGTGATTGAAACATGTGGCGGAACTTGGATCTTTTTATCTCTTGTTACGGTTCTTTGACCAAGTCTTGATTCGTTCTCTGATTTCAGAGAAACCACAGCTACGTGTCTGAATCACGCTGTTTTAATAGTTGCAGACGTTAATTATTTTTAGGTTGTTTTTTTTTTTTATTGTTAACTTATTTTTCATTGGTGTGACAGACATGAGATCTGGTGTGATGCCGTTGATGCGGCTAAAGCCCAGCAGGAAGTGCGTATTTGGCAGTGAAGTGCCTGACCATATCACACGTGTGTTGTCTTGGTGTCTCCATCATGTCACACTTATTTACTTTTAAAGCCAGTTCAGTGTCTGTCTGACGTCTGGATGAAGTCGCTGTTGGCTGAACTATTCTCATCTTCATGACATCCTGATGGGCTAGGACTAACTCCTGACCCTGTGTTTCCATGTGTTTTCAAAGCTGCAATCTATTGATAATAAACCGTATAACCGTTCACAGGAAACGCCGCCAGTCAGCAACAGGATGCTGATGAGGAGCCGCTTTCCTCCTCTGTAAATTCATTTATTAAATTATAAACTGTTGAATAAATACAGAACTGCTGCCCATGGCTGCAGCATTACAGACAGACGAGGAACTCATTCAAGCACAGAGAAAACATCACACAGTGTGTTTGAGTGTCGGTGTGTAGACAACACCACAACACATCAGGTTGGTACACTGAGTTTCCTGTTTCAGTGGCAGAGCATTTATATATATGAGCTCAGTAGTGGAATGGAGAGGAGGCGTCCTCCTCACGTGTGAAGACTTATGTCATTACTGTAGTTCATACGGTTGGGTTGTGCCTCCTTTTGTAAATCAATATTTAATAGCATATTGATGAACTGAACTGAGTAAGCTGACTCAACTACTTACATTTGGAAGAAAAAAGGGTTTCTCTTGTTAAATTGTACTTGTGCACAAAAATCAAACTTTTTATCGTACCTCTCATGACAATGTTACTGATTGTATATCAGACATAAATAAATAATCAATGCAACTGATCTGATGAGCAATGGCTGTCTTTTTTCTTAGTTTTATTTGTCTCATTCATTTGGATTCCGGAGCCATGAGAACGTGCAGGTTGAACGGTGAATTACAGCTTCATGATTTCCATTTCCTTGCATTTGTGGATGTCTAGGGTTGCCGTCTGGTTGGTAAAAAAAAAAAAACCTAAAATAAAATTTGTGTTTATATGTACAAATATATATAATTTTTAAATTAAAAAGTATATGTGTATGTACATAGATTAATAATCCCGGAGGAAATTGCACATATCCACTGCTCAGCCAAACACCAGGAAAAAACAAACGGTAACAAAAGAAGTTAAATATAAACAGTATAAAATTAAAATATAAACAGTATAAAATTAAATGAAATCCATTTAACTGCGTGCTGACCTCGCCACCTCCCCCCCGCTCCTCCTGAGAGAGTCATTGTACCCCCTGATGGCACGGGGTACGAAGGAGGACCTCAGCCACTCTGTGGAGGCGCTGTGTGACAGCAGTCTGCCACTGAAGGTGCTTCTCTGCTGGGAGAAGGTGGTGTGCAGGGGGTGGCTGGTGTTGTTCATGATGGCCCTGAATTTAGACATGGTCCTGCTCCCCAGAACTGTCTCCACAGAGTCCATGCTCAGCCCGACCACTGAGCCCGCTCTGCGGATGAATCTGTTGAGACGGTCCATATCTCTTTTCCTGGCACCACCACCCCAACACAGAATGGCGTATGACAGCACACTGGAGACTACCGACTGATAGAAAATGAGAAGGCGCTTAGGACAGATGTTGAAGGAGGCCAACCTCCTCAGGAAGTACATCCTGCTTTGCCCCTTCTTGCACACACAGTCCAAGTTGAGTGACCAGTCCAGTCTGCTGTCTAGCTGCAGTCCCAGGTACTTATAGTTTCCTACCACCTCCATCTCACTGTCCTTGATGATCACTGGTTGTGGAGAGGGAGGTGCCCGCCGGAAATCCAGCACCATCTCCTTCGTCCTGGAGACGTTGCGCTGGAGCTGGTTCTGCTGGCACCACTCCACAAAGTCAGCCACCAATGCCCTGTACTCCACCTCATCATCCTCCCGGATACATGCCACAATCGCAGTGTCATCGGAGTACTTCTGTATGTGGTATGTATCCGAGTTGTGCTTGAAGTCCGATGTGTAGAGGGTGAAGAGAATGGGGGAGAGCACAGTCGCCTGTGGCGCCCCCATGCTGCTGGTCACCATAGAAGACAAGCAGTCCCCCATACGGACGTACTGGGGTCTGTCCGTTAGGTAGTCCGTGATCCAGCTCACGAGGTAGGGGTCCACAGCCATGGAGGTCAGTTTGTCCTGCAGGAGCCGGGGCTGGATGGTGTTGAAGGCGCTCGAAAAGTCAAAGAAGAGCACCCTTATGTATGTATGTACCCATATGTATGTATATGTGCATGTATAGAAAACCTTTTCCCCATAATTTAATTAAAATAGTGTAATATTTATTTTGGATTTATGGCAAATTAAATTTTTTCAAGCATTTTTTAAATAGTTGAAGTATTATAATTTACAGATCATAAAAACAAAACTCTGGTGTATCATTATTTTTCATAAATTCGTTTCAGAAATGCTTTATCAAACAGAAACGTTTAGACTGAAGACGCTCTTGCGTCCCTGCGCGATGCATTGTGGGATGTGAATTTTGCTTTGTAAATAAAGTGGATTGGATGGGATGTGAAGTTCTCTGAATGAGTCCTCTCTGCGCTGTTCCTAAAATCACCCCTAGGTGGCGGCAAGACTCTCCCGGGAGTCACGAAGAAGAAGTGTAAACCCTCCAGTTTCCGTTTCCGGGTTACACTTTCCTTCACGGAGCAGAGTGATGTTGACCAGACTGTCGCGGTTCGGGCCCGGTTCGACCCGGTTGTGGTGTCATCCACCGGCCCGGCTCATCTCCCAGTCCAAAACCGCTGGTTCGACCGCTGTGACGGAGCTGCATCCGGTACCGGAGGCCGATTCCCACGGGGAGGTCAGCAAGTACGTCAAGGTGAGCGGAACCGTGACGTGCGTGACGGGATTGTTGTTGTTTGTTGTCCACAGAAGTGTTACTGTGATTACAGTAGTGTGTTTGTTCCGGTGACTGGTTCGAACCGGTCACAGACTGATGTTCTCAGCCTTTCATCTGTTACACACTCTGCTACAGACTGTTACACACACTCCTACAGACTTACACACACTGCTACAGACTGTTACACACACTCCTACACACTGTTACACACACTGCTTGTAAATGAGTTCGTTTGATGAGGGCCAGGTGTACAGAAATGAGCCAAAAAAAATTGCAGGTAAAACCTTTTCTTTTATTTCTCTACAACAACAACAAAAAAACATGTACTGTCAGCAGCACATCCTCCACCTTGAGCTAGTTTAGACAAAAAAAATTTCCCACCATGCTTTCGGTCAGAGCTTTTATACTGCTGGTCATGAACAACCGTCCTCTCCAGGGAACCTAATACAAATTCAGCCATAATTATGGTGACAATGATGAACAAAAAAAATACATTTCAAAACACAACTCCCGTACTCATGGTGAACCGTCTGCTGAAATTCAGCAATCACAACATTGGTAACATCGATTAATACTTTTTAACAAAAATCAAACACCCCTTTCACAGTGGTACGCTCTGATCGTTTTCACCTCCCTATAAAATGGTCATGGTAACCAGGTGTGGATGTTTTAGACAATTTATGCCAGGACAGAAGGTAAGTATCACAGCATTTGTTTGATTTGACTTTAAATAAATGATTTAATCGGATGCTTTGTGTGTCTTTTATAAACTGAATGAAATGTACATATGAGCTAATAAAAATTGTAACAAACTGAAAACAATTGTGATTCACAGCTGATTCAGGTTGGGCCATGTGTATGTTTGGGTAGGTGCTGACCATGTGGAGCGAAAATAAATTACAATATACTAGAATAAAAATAATAAACTCATTTCAGTGGTAAGGGCAGGCTGGCTTTACCACACTGCTACAGACTGTTACACACACTGCTACAGACTGTTACACACACTGCTACAGACTGTTACACACACTGCTACACACTGTTACACACACTGCTACACACTGTTACACACACTGCTACAGACTGTTACACACACTGCTACACACTGTTACACACACTGCTACAGACTGTTACACACACTGCTACACACTGTTACACACACTGCTACACACTGTTACACACACTGCTACACACTGTTACACACACTGCTGCATACACTGTTACACACTGTTACACACTGCTACACACACTGCTACACACATACACTGCTACACATTGTTACACACTGTTACACACTGCTACACACACTGCTACACACTTACACTGCTACACACACTGCTGCATACAATGCTACACACTGTTAAAGACTGTTACACACACTGCTACACACTGTTACACACACTGCTGCATACACTGCTACACATTGTTACACACTGCTACACACACTGCTACACACATACACTGCTACACACTGTTACACACTGCTACACACACTGCTACACACACTGCTACACACTTACACTGCTACACACACTGCTGCATACAATGCTACACACTGTTACAGACTGTTACACACACTGCTACACACTGTTACACACACTGCTACACACTGTTACACACACTGCTACACACTGTTACACACACTGCTACACACTGTTACACACACTGCTACACACATTGCTGCATACACTGCTACACACTGCTACACACACTGCTACACACTGTTACACACACTGCTACACACACTGTTACACACTTACACTGCTACACACACTGCTACACACTGCTACACACACTGCTACACACTGTTACACACACTGCTACACACACTGCTACACACTTACACTGCTACACACACTGCTGCATACAATGCTACACACTGTTACACACTGTTACACACACTGCTGCATACACTGCTACACATTGTTACACACTGTTACACACTGCTACACACACTGCTACACACATACACTGCTACACACTGTTACACACTGTTACACACTGCTACACACACTGCTACACACTTACACTGCTACACACACTGCTGCATACAATGCTACACACTGTTACAGACTGTTACACACACTGCTACACACTGTTACACACACTGCTACACACTGTTACACACACTGCTACACACATTGCTGCATACACTGCTACACACTGCTACACACACTGCTACACACTGTTACACACACTGCTACACACACTGTTACACACTGCTATACACACTGTTACACACTGCTACAGACTGTTACACACACTGCTACACACACTGTTACACACTGCTACACACTGCTACACACACTGCTACACACCTTTACATAATAACACACTGCTACACACTGTTACACACTGCTACACAATGACATACTGCACACTCTGCTACACACTGCTAGCTGGTACACACTGCTACACACTGCACATACCGCGACACACTGCTGCACACACTTACACACTACACACACTTACACACTGCACACACTGCTACATGCTGCTACACACTCTATCAGTGGACTCACAATGTTGCAGACCTGTGAAGATGTCCAGACTCCACTGGGTTAGAGCTAGGTGGCGGCGACGGCCTGTGGACTGACCCAGGACTTCTGGAGAATGCTGTGGAGATGTTCCACTGTATCAGAGCTGTGCTCGGGATCACTGACTGTTTGGAATGTCTGCTGACGAGGAGATAGTTGTTCTAGAGTTTCGTGAAGCCCTCACCTGGTGGGAGATCTTCCTTCACGCTGTGTGTCGGATGTTTCTCCTGACTAAAGTCTTGTTTTTGTGTTTGGACAGAATCCAGACTATCATGGCTTCTCCGACAATCCGGTGCATGACGAGTGGAACATGCGTGTGAGCTTCGCCTTTGGCATCTCATTCGCTCTCGTCATGGGAGCAACGTACACTCACTACCTACCAGACCGTGGGTGAGATTCCACTTCCTCATCCTAGCTGTGGTGGATCTTAGTGGGTTTCTCTTGAGAGTGCCCTGATGTGGGGAAATAGAACCCAACTGAATGCATGTAGGGTTCCATCCCAGGTATTGTAATCCCCCCCTCTGATGTTCTGATGGTTCCTCTTCAACCTGGATGACCAACACCAGCCAGAAGACAGGAGTGTTCCACACCCAGAATGGTTTTTCAACTGTCCCGTGTGTGTGTGTGTTGCAGCATGCAACAGTGGGCGCGGCGGGAGGCGGAGCGTGTGATCGTGCAGAGGGAGGAAGCGGGGCTTCCGCTGTTGGACGAGAACTACTACGACCCACAGAAGATCATCCTGCCGTCCGACAAAGAGGCGCAGCGCCCCCTGCTGGTCGGGCATCAACAGAAGGGGAGAGGAGAGTCCGATTTGTCCTGAAGGGACTTGAACCAATGATCACTGAGGCCCTGAATGCCAGATTATCTCAGATTAGCAGTCAGATTACTAACCTGTCCATCGTCACACATCCAGTCCAGTGAGCAGAGCCTGCGTAGGATGATTCAAGTCTGTGTCTGGAGTGTGTGATGTGTGTGTGTTCTCCCTAAAATTGAGTATTTAAACGCCGCCTGTGTTCCATTAAATAAAGCTGTTCTGTTCTCTGCTGATGTTTGTCCATTAAATTCAGCTCCGTTCTGCTGCGGTGAACCACAGAACCGAGCTGTGAACATGTGACCGTGAACACGTATGCAAGTCCCCTGAAGCACCACAGGAAGGGGGCGTGATTGCAACCCACGAGGTTTTTAACCCGCCGGTAAAGAAAACACCCCCCCGGTCCATCCTGTCTGGGTCAACTCTGATGAGTTCCGGGGGAGCGTTCCACACCAACCACCCGTTTCACCGTCACTCCACCAGGAGCTCACGTGACACAACGTTCAAAGCCATTCTAAAAATTCCAGAATGCACCTCTTCATACAAACGTGTGTGTGGATGGATGGAGGGCAGATGAAGAATACTGCACCCCATCTGGACCGAAGCTAGAACCGTTCCCTCAAGTCTGCATGACTTAATTTAGACAGATAGGGTGATGTCTTAGTGCAGTGAAATCCTCTCTTCTGGTTGGCCCATTCGTTTTTATTTCATGAACACGCGTGAATTCGTCAACAGTCGACCTGCAGTGAAGAAACCTGCAGTCACTGGACATCACAGACGTCAAGCTGACGTTCAACTGGAGTGACGTCATCACGTCAGGCACTCTCCAAGCCAGCAGGGGGCAGTATGTCACCGAATAGGTGCGTGTCCACCTACACAGGATGAGAAGAAGTCGCGCATGCGCAGTGGCCTACACAGGAAATTGGCGGCAAGTTCGCTGAGACTGCTTCTTTCCACGGGGTTGTTCGGGTCCGTCGTGGGTACCGGGAGCTCGTGCCGTGACGTCATTGATTCCACCGCGGGGGGAGCGCCATGACTTCCCTGTTGCTGAACGGGGTGACGGTCCGCTTCCCGTTCCCGCCCTACGACTGTCAGAAGGAGTACATGAGCAAAGTGATCGAGTGTCTCCAGAGGGTGGGTGGCTCGAGCCCCGGTCGGCACGCGCGTGACATGTAACGCTCTGTTGCCCAATCAACAGCGATGTGCTTTAAATGAAGCCACGGTGAACGTCTATGCGTGGAAACGTATTGATATGGTGACGTCACATTGTTATGTCACATGGTGGGCAGGAACACAACACGGGTCATGTCAGCAGAGCAGTGGTGGGGCACGACCACACGTGATCTACTGGGGGGACTCGAACCTCCCCCACGCCTGAAGGGACGCGCAGCACCTGGCTCAAGGGTTCCAGTCCCCACAGACCAGAAGAGAGTGACGTGTTCTAGTGTCAGGTGGGGCTGGAGCCCACGTCCTGGTTCGAAGCGACCACATACCCACCAGCCGCATAGGGTGAGGTGCGGGGGGCACAAAAAAGTGACGTTACCATGGCAATCGCTGTGGTAGAGAGTGGATGGGGGTTTGAGTCCCACCTGCTGCTGTCATAATGAGTGTGAAAGGGAGCAGGAGATGAGACGGGTCTCGGGTTCTTTCTATTACAGAGTGTGAACGGGATTCTGGAGAGTCTTTCTGTCTGTTCCAGAGAATGAACGGGGTTCTGGAGAGTCTTTCTGTTATTTCCAGAGCTTGAATGGGGTTCTGGAGAGTCTCTCTTTCTGTTCCAAAGCGGGAACGGGGTTCAGGAGAGTCTTTCTGTCTGTTCCAGAATCTGAACAGGGTTCTAGAGAGTCTTTCTGTTTGTTCCAGAATCTGAACTGGTTTCTGGAGAGTCTTTCTGTTTGTTCCAGAGCGTGAATGGGGTTCTGGAGAGTCCGACTGGAACAGGTAAAACCCTCTGCCTGCTGTGCGCTGCCCTGGCCTGGAGGGAGAGTCTCAAAGATGCCATATCTGCCCAGAAGATCGCAGCCCGGCTTGGCGACCAGGAGCTGTTCCCTGACAGACCGCTGGCCTCCTGGGGCTCCGCTGATGCCGACAGCAACGCCCCAAGTAGGTTCTGACCCCCAGTCCGTACAGGAACTAGAACCTGGGACGGGGCTGCTGGGATCTGAACCCACACAGGGTCAGGTTTGCTAGCGCCTGTACGCATCAGGAGCTGCAGCAGGCGCAAACCCGACGTGCCCCGTTCCTGTGTGGGTTCCAAACCCAGCAGCCCTGTCCCGTCTCCTACGTTAGGGTAACCGTTTGAAAGAGCAAACAGGAAGTGTTTATCAGGCAAGAGGAAGAAATGCAAACGTCTGTTCTTACTTTTTGCTTTGTTGGTTTGTTGATGTAGAATGTCTCTAAAAAGCACGACCACCTTAAAGACAGGTGATGGTTCAGTCATGTGACGTTCAGTCATGTGACTCGTCTCAGGGATAACTCACTGTCACATGTACTTGTTTTCCAGACAGCTACACAGATGTTCCCAAGATCATTTATGCATCAAGGACTCACTCACAGCTCGCACAGGTCGTAAGTGAGTTAAAGAACACCTCGTACAGGTAAACTACCATTAAACTACCTGTAAACCACCTGTGAACTACCTGTAAACTACCAGTGAACTACCTGTTTGACTAGCCAAAGTATACACACACACACTGGTCTGGATCTACTGGTCTTTGTTGGACTGTAGGAGGATCTACTGGTCTTTGTTGGACTGTAGGAGGATCTGCTGGTCTTTGTTGGACTGTAGGAGGATCTGCTGGTCTTTGTTGGACTGTAGGAGGATCTACTGGTCTATGTTGGAGGGTGTCTGCAGGTGATCCACATCTCTGTGTTTCCTGTTTCAGACCAAAGGTGAGTGTCCTGGGTTCACGAGAACAGCTGTGCATCAACCCGGAAGTGATGCGTCAGGAGAGCAACCATGTGAAGGTGAGCGTATGGAAGCTGTTCGGTCATGCCCATGGATTTATGGGTAATCTCTGTCTCCTGTTGATCAGTAGTCTGTTTCAGTTGTGTAACGCTTCTTAACAAAGCTGCAGGTCAGATGCAGAAGCTGTAACCTGAATCATTGTGACTGTTTTTAGGTCCATATGTGCAGAAACAAAGTCTCCACCAGGTCCTGTGTGTTCTACAATAATACAGAAGGTCAGTGCAAGTCTGGACAGGACCTCAATGCCTTTGCTGGAGGTGTCTCCAGCACTTGAGCATCTGTGTGATGAGGTCAGCATGTCCTGGTGAACATTTGGTCATGTTTGTCCTCTAGAGAAAAGCACTGACAGAGACCTGGTGACCTCCATCCTTGATGTGGAAGACCTGGTCAAATATGGCAACAAACACAGGTGGGATTGGTTTCGCCATGTTTGTCTAGAGAACCCAGCGCTTTGCTGAGTCAGTAGATTCATCAGGAGGTTTTGAAGGTTTCAGAACATCTGAAGGGATTGATCCATCACTGCCTGAGGGGGAACTTACGGATTTATTGTTTCGTAATGCTGATCTGTTTTTGTACAGTGAGGTTCATTTGTAATATTTCTAGAATCTCACAACAACATGTGGTCGAGAAAAAAATCTGGTGGCGTCAGCCATGTATTGGGTGTGTGTGTGTGTCGTGATGCAATGTGATGCGTCGTGCTGCAGTTACACCATTCACCCTAACGTCAGCACTGTTTGCAGGGCCTGTCCCTACTACCTGTCCCGCTCCCTGAAGCAGCAGGCAGACATTGTTTTCACGCCGTACAACTATCTGCTGGATCCAAAGGTGAGCCAACCAGCAGGCTGCAGTCGAGAGCTGCTGGAGGCGCTGGTGACTTCCTGTAGGAACATCAGACCCTATATTTTTACCTTGAGCTCTCTGTTTTCTGTGTTGTAGGTGTTTATTAGTCAACGGTTTTTAATGTAGTCCAGGAATGATTGTTTCTATGCTGGGGTTGGGTGACAGACACTGACTTCCTCCTTTTTGTTCCTCAGACGCGTCGGGCACACAACATCGAGCTAAACGGGGCGGTGGTCATCTTTGATGAAGCTCACAATGTGGTAAGACTGTCCTGGAGATATGGGTGATGTCAGGTTTGATGTCAGACCCATTAAAATCCATTACAGTCAGCTTTCGTCTGCAGGAGAAGACGTGTGAGCAGTCCACCTCGTTGGACCTGACCCCCCATGATGTGGCCTCAGCCATTGCCGCTGTGGACCGGATGCTGCAGGAGCAGGCTAAGGAGGTCGGCCACCAGGACGCCGGCGGTGAGGACGGGAACCTGGAGCCCCTCCAGTCAGGTTAGGATGCCCATGTGTCCTTGCAAAGCAGGTAGAATGGTTGTGAGCCAACAACACTCAGCTGCACGTGTCTGTGTCTTACAGGGCTCAACATGGAACTCAGCACCATTGCTAAAATCAAACGTAAGTGTTCCTCCAGAGAGACGATGAATCTTCTGGTTGGGTGTTTGGAAGTCACCTCCTCGCTGCTCCACAGAGATCCTACTGGACCTGGAGGCTGCCATCGATTCCTATGACGTACCGAACGACAAGGGCGTCACCAAACCTGGCATGTAGGTGAACGTGGGCTCGAAGCCCGTCGTGGAACACAGTCTGTGTCCTCGTGAAAATGTTTGGCTGCAGTGACAACAGAGGAAGGAGCTGAGCTCCAGCCTCTGGTCCGCAAGCTCAACGCGCCAAATCATGTGATCAGAACCCTCAGTCCAAACTCAGCCGCAAGCATCAGTACCAACAACACCTGTAAACAAACAACACCTGTAAAAAAACATCCTGTAAACAAACATTGCCTGTAAAGAAATATCACCTGTAAACAAACAACACTCTGTAAACAAGCATCCTGTAAACAAGCGTCACCTGTAAACAAGCAACACCCTGGAAACAAACATCCTGTAAACAAACATCACCTGTAAACAAGCAACACCCTAGAAACAAACATCCTGCAAACAAACAACACCTGCAAACAAACATCACCTGTAAACAAACAACACCTGCAAACAAACAAAACATCCTGTAAACAAACATGACCTTGTAAACAAACATCACGCTCTAAACAGACAACACCTGTAAATAAACAACACCCTGTAAAGCAACACCCTGTAAACAGACATCATCCTGTGAACAGACATCAACTGTAAGCAAACAGCACCCTGTAAACAAATATCAACCTGTAAACAAACAGTATCCTGTTATCAATCAACACCCTGTAAACAAAACACCCCAGTCATTAACCGTAGGAGCGCTGCTGTTAGTGACTGGGGGTTTGTCTACGGTGTGGTGTTGTTAACAGTGTAATGTTGTTTACAGGGTGTTGTTGTTTACCTTGTGTTGTTTACGGTGTGTGTTGTTTATGGTGTGGTGTTTGTTTACAGGTGTTGTTTACAGGTGTTCTTTTTTTACAGGGTGTTGTTGTTAACAGGGTGTTGTTTACAGCAGCGTTGTAGGCCTGTATGCTCACCAGGCATACCTTCTGTGTGTCCCAGCTTCATCTACGAGCTGCTGGAGAGAGCCCACCTGACCTACCGGACCAGGACCCCGGTCTATGAGGCTCTGGAGCAGATCTGTGGACACCTGGCGGGAAGTCAGTGCTGTCAGCTGATTTTGTAGCATGTCAGGTTCACACCTGGAGGGGAAGTAGGCTCAGTCCAGAACTCACCTGTGTGACGCTTCTCTCACCAGAACCTGGAATATTCTTGAACACCAGTGGACTGCAGAAGCTGTCTGATCTCATTCAGGTGTGTTCCATCAGGAAAGGGGGGGTAGTGGGGTAAACAAAGGTTTGGTTTGAAGCTTCTACCATAAGCTCAAACTGATGAATTCATGACTGATCAAATAATCAGCAGCGTATGGTCTGAATGTTGTTCTGTAGTTGGTGTTCTGTGGAGAACCTTCAGAGACGGAGCGACAGCAGCAGATGCATCTCAACACTGTCCACTTTAAGGTGCGCCTGTCACACGCCGTAGGTGACCATGTTGGAATCATGTGACCAGCATCATTAGACATGTCCCTCTGTTCGGTTCAGGTCCACATCCATCGAGAAACCGGCTACCACAACAGAAAAGGGAGCGCCGATGTGTGGACGTCATCTTCATCGAAGAAACAAGGTGATCATGATGATGGTGATGATGATGCACAACCTGAGAACCAGACTCATCCACAGGGTTCTGGTGTGATCACCTCATTATTTTTGAGTCTGAGGGTCAGGTCAGAAGAACCTCTACAAGAGAGAAGTTCATCATGGCTGGACATGATGAAGCAGAGTAGCATGACTCAGCATCACTCAGCACGACTCAGCATCACTCAACATGTTTCTGCATGACTCAGAATGACTCAGTAGCAATTAGCATGACTCAGCACCATTGCATGACTCAGCATGACTCAGCATGAGTAGGCGTCACTCAGCATGACTCAGTATCACTCATTATCACTCAGCATGACTCCGCTTCACTTAGCATCACTCAGCATGACTCAATATTACTCAGCGTGACTCAGCATCACTCTGCATGACTCAGCATCACTCAGTATCACTCTGCATGACTCAGCGTCGCTCAGTATGACTCAGCATCACTCACATTTACTCAGCATGATTCAGCATCTCTCAACATGACTCTGCATGACTCAGTTTCACTCAGTGTGACTCAGCGTCACTCAGTATGACTCAGCATCACTCTGCATGACTCGGCGTATCCGTTTCCAGGAGTAACCGTTAACAGAGTGAATAAATTAATGCATCATGCGTGAAAATTGTTCCCGTCGGTTTGCTGCAACATGAATCACACCTCCGGGGTTCCTGCTGGTGTTTTATTGATCGTTATTCCTGACGGGATTAGTAACTGGTAAACGTTTGAGTTCCTGTCATCAGATCATCAGATCTTCGGTAGCAGATGTTTGGTCTGATCTACAGAATTTCATGCGCTGCATCGTTCATTAACTGTTCCTCTCAGATCCGTTTCTGTCTGAGCGTCAGACACACAGGTTGATCCCTGCTCTGTGACTCCACCTGATTGATTCCTCTGAACCTCCAGGAAACATCTTGAGCTACTGGTGCTTCTCTCCCGGCTTCAGCATGCAGGACCTGGAGCGCCAGGGGGTTCGCTGCATCATCCTGACCAGCGGCACCCTGTCCCCCCTGTCCTCCTTCAGGTCTGAGATGAGAATGTGAGTCACCGCCGATGAGACGTTTGCCTCTAATACTGAGCTGATCACGCGGTTTCCTGGGAGGTGATTGGTCAGGAGGTTGTAGTCAAGAAGTAAAGCAGAGTCTTCACCTGAGCTAACGTCTTTAGAATGACCCGTTAGCTTGAGCTTCAGGTGAGTCTGGAGGCTAAAGACCTTGTTCACACACACCCGGATCCGCCGTGAGTGTGAACAAACGTGTGAACGGAGCTGTGTTGGTGATCCGTTTGGTTCCTGACGACAGACCAACCAGGAGCCTTTAGCCGTGTTGTTTCTGCAGAGAATTCCCGGTGACTCTGGAGAACGGTCATGTGATCGAGCGGGACCAGATCTTTGTGAGCGTTGTCGACCGGGGTCCAGATGGAGTGAACTTGAGTTCAGCGTTTGATAGAAGGTGGGTTCAAGAATCAGTTTCATCTCTCGGTGGGTGTGTCCACCCATGATCCCATCACTCCTGGCTTCAAAGTGGTCCGACTGGATCGGTAGGATGGACGAGACCCAGGTCTGAACTGGACTCTGTCCTCTCTCTGTCGTAGGTTTATCCCTGAGAACATGGCATCTCTGGGCAACACAGTGGGTAAGTTCATGCCACAGGTGTCCTGTCGGGCCGGGAGGTTCTGTTCCCCCCTCACGCTGTTTCCTGTGGTGTCGCCTCAGCAAACCTGAGCCGGGTAGTTCCTCACGGCCTCCTGGTGTTCTTTCCCTCCTTCCCTTTGATGGAGAAGACGCTGGATTTCTGGAGAGTACGTGAAGATGGAGATGTTTCTGAAGGAATCTCAGGCTGTAATGTGTAAGTTGTGTTAAATCTGTGTGTGTGTGTGTCTTTCCAGGCTAAAGGACATGCAGAACGCATTGACCATGTGAAGCCCATGTTTGTGGAAACAAAAGGAAAGGGTGCTTTCACTGAGGTGTGACTTGACCTAACAACCTTCACGTCAGCTTAAGGAGCTGGTTGAACGGTTCCTGTGAACTCCAATGTCTGTCCTCAGGTGATTGATGGGTACTACAACAAAGTCAACGACCCGGCATCCAAAGGAGGATCCTTCTTCGCTGTGTGTAGAGGGAAGGTGAGGTCCATGAGTTTAAAGAGCACAAGAACCTCACCTGCTGTTTTCATCCAGCACTTGTTTGTGTTGTCTGGTCGTCATGTGAACATGAATGTGGGATTGGACTCGGTTTTGTCCAAACGGATCCCGCCTCAGGCCTCGTTCAGCGGCGGTGATGCGATGTCTGTGTCTTCACCGTGATGTGTCGTCCTCTCAGGCCAGTGAAGGGCTGGACTTTGCCGACACCTTTGGTCGGGGCGTCATCATCACGGGCCTTCCTTTCCCGCCCAAGATGGATCCCCGAGTCATCCTCAAGATGCAGTTCCTGGATGAGATGAACCTGAAGAAGACTCCTGAGCTGAAGGTGAGAGGAGGAGCCTCGGTGAGTCACTGAACAGGCTTGGAGTCACAGTCTTGAGTGTGTATGTGTGTGTGTGCAGTACCTGTCGGGGCAGCAGTGGTACCGACAGCAGGCGTTCCGAGCCGTGAACCAGGCCATAGGGAGAGTCATTCGCCACAAGGAAGACTATGGAGCCATCTTCCTCTGCGACGAGCGGTAGGCTTGGAGCCCTCTGTCACCCCTGGAGTTCAGTTCCTGGTAGGGCTCCCGTCTCCAATCCACACATCTTCTGATCTGGTCCCACAGGTTTAAGGGACTCAATGCCCGGGAGCAGCTTCCCTCCTGGATCCGGCCTTACGTTCGTCTGCATGACAGCTTTGGGAATTTGGTCCGTGAAGTCTCGCAGTTCTTCAGGGTGGCACAGAAACTGGTAGGACTCTGGACTAACACGTCCAACCACGTCGTCCTACCACATGGGATTGTCATTGGTTTCCATGGTAATTCGCACTGTTTTAATGGTTGACTGAATGCAGGTGGGTGTGGCATGGATACCATGCATTAGTCCTGGTTGTTGCACCTGATGGGGTGATGGGGGCTAGTCTGAGCAGCATGTCTGTGTTTGAATATCAGAGGCCAGTGGAAGAGAAGAAACCTTCAACAGCGGGTGAGACACTACGTTCAGCAGACGGGCAGTCCTCCAGCACTACTTCATGCTCATCCTCCCAAAGCTGCCACGCCCAGAAGGCCAAGGTGTTGGACGCTCACCTCCCAAGCCTGAAGAGGAGGAGACTGGGTGAGTGAAAGAAAGAGGCCTCCTTCACAGAGCTAACGCTATTGATGAGTCAGGCTCTCATGTGTGGGCTCTGATCAGATGACCACACGAGAGCCAATGACATGTCCAGGATCCTCAGTGAGTACGAGGGTGAGGGGCAGGGGAGGAAGACGAGGCCAGCCAGCTTGTTGGAAGCTCTGGAGCGAGTTGACCACTGCAGAGGAAAGGAGGAAGAGGTCGGAGAGGAGAAGGTAGCTGCACCCGTCCGAAAGAATGTTCATGTAAAGATAACGGTAGGGATGAGGGTAACGTCTGGTACAGCAAGAGTTAGGGTGACCCTAACCCTTACCCTGACCGGATCGGACTTTACCGATGCAGCGAAACAGTTGTGGTGACGACTTCCTGTGTGTGTTGTCTTTGTAGGCACATCGTTTGTCCACGCTCTCTCTTCAGTATGACAAGAGGGCGGATGATGACTTACGGGGCGGCAAACGCAAAATCAGACTGGTCCATGGACAGGTACGTTACCTCAGTGACCATCATGACCAGCTGAGAGGGAACGTGACCCGAACTGACTAGCTAACTAACTAGCTAACTAACTCAACATGACGCAACTGCAGCATGAAGGTTGTTGATGAGGCATCTCAGATGGGGCATCCATCCACTGTCTACCATTTATCTATCTATCGACCCATCCAGAAAACTGACCAGCTGTAGTTCCTAAGATGTATGTGATCGTTTTCGTGTTATCATGTTTATCATGTATATCTTTTGAATGTATTGAACATGATTATCCCTCGTTTCCACATTTCTTTGTTGAAGAAGAGCAGCCTGGAAGTGTCTGATGAAGTCAAAGGCAATAGAGCAAAGGCTTTATTGGCAGAAATGAAGAAGTCACTGAGCCAGGTGACCTTTGACCAAATTATTCAAGCTCTGCAAAACTACAAGAAGACCGACAACATGGACGTCCTTCTGTCTGAGATCTCTGTCTTAAGTGAAGATGTCAATACACACAGCCTGCTCAAAGGTAAGTCTGCTGCTCAAGAGTTAGTTTCTTTGCTCAGGGGTTAGTCTTCAGCTCAGGGGTTAGTCTTCAACTCAGGGGTTAGTCTACTCAGGGGTTAGTCTCCTCAGGGGTTAGTCTTCAGTTCAGGGGTTAGTCTACTCAGGGGTTAGTCTCCAGCTCAGGGGTTGGTCTACTCAGGGGTTAGTCTTCAGCTCAGGGGTTAGTCTCCTCAGGGGTTAGTCTTCAGCTCAGGGGTTAGTCTCCTCAGGGGTTAGTCTTATCAGGGGTTAGTCTCCTCAGGGGTTAGTCTTCAGCTCAGGGGTTAGTCTCCTCAGGGGTTAGTCTTATCAGGGGTTAGTCTCCTCAGGGGTTAGCCTCCTCAGGGGTTAGTCTTCAACTCAGGGGTTAGTCTACTCAGGGGTTAGTCTCCTCAGGGGTTAGTCTTCAGTTCAGGGGTTAGTCTAATCAGGGGTTAGTCTCCAGCTCAGGGGTTAGTCTAATCAGGGGTTAGTCTTCAGCTCAGGGGTTAGTCTCCTCAGGGGTTAGTCTTCAGCTCAGGGGTTAGTCTCCTCAGGGGTTAGTCTTATAAGGGGTTAGTCTCCTCAGGGGTTAGTCTTCAGCTCAGGGGTTAGTCTCCTCAGGGGTTAGTCTTATCAGGGGTTAGTCTCCTCAGGGGTTAGCCTCCTCAGGGGTTAGTCTTCAGCTCAGGGGTTAGTCTTATCAGGGGTTAGTCGTTCTCCTCATTAATGAGTCAGTCAGCTCATCTTAATGTGAGGAGGCCTCCCATTTAAGACGCAGTCTCCATATTGTTTTTAAATCCCGTGGGTTGTACATGTGTCATACATGAGTCATGTGTGTCATACATGTGTCATGCATGTGTCATACATGACTCACGCATGTGTCATACATGAGTCATACATGTGTCATATGTGACATCCTGGGGGCAAATGATGGCGGCAGAAATACCAAACACTCGTTCTGAGTCCCAGCTCCTCACGTGTGTGTGTGTGTGTGTGTGTGTGTGTGTGTGTGTGTGTGTGTGTGTGTGTGTGTGTGTGTGTGTGTGTGTGTGTGTGTGCTTGTGTTTCAGGCATCTACCAGTTTGTTCGTTCGCATCATAAGCAGAAGTTTGATGAGAAATGCTTGGAGCTGATTGGTCAAGGCTGCGGGTACAAACCTGATCACTCATTGGCTAAAGGTAAGAAGAAACAGCGGTATGGACACCCCCTGAAATGTGTGTGGCAGGACTACCATCATGCTCCTGACACGATGGTTTGCTCAGAGTGACACCGTGTTTGGGTGACCCCCCCAACCCTCCCTGGTGTTACGGGGGGTTCGGAATCTGAAGTGAAGTGAAGACAAGCGGTATCTCAGTTTTGTTGCTTTTGATGCCACAGACAGACAGACGGTTGAGGGTTTGAAACCCTCCAGCGGGGCGTCAGGCTGCAGCCAGCTGAACACTCAGCAGCTCAACAGAGGAGGACCCCACCTTAGCCAGCAGGGTCTCCGAGGACCTCAACCTGGAGAGACGTCACGTCCTGCTTCTGCTTCACACACCAGCTGTCAGTCTGGGTTTGTGGCCGAGGTGAAGAAAGCCCTGGGACCCGAGAAGTCAGCACAGCTCTTCAGCGCCCTCTGCAGCTACAAGAACACGGAGAACTATGACAACATGGTGACCACTGTTGTGAGCCTGTTCACCGAGAGGGATGAAGACTTCCACCTTCTTGTCCGTACGTTCCCTCATTGGCTGCACACGTTCACGTTCCTGTAATGTGGATTGGTTCTTCATGTTTGGTCTTCAAATGTTCTTTCTTCAGGGTTTGGCATGTATATTCGTCCTCACCATAAGAGGCAGTACAAACGCATGTTGAACGCTCTGGCAGGTCTGCCCGACCTGGATGAGGACGCATCTGCTGCCGCTGAAGGTCAGCAAACACAAGGTACTGTATCATCGATCAAGCCTCCTCTTCATTCTTTGCTGCTAATTTATTCCCCATTTATGTTCGTCACCCATCACTATCTGCATTCTTTCATATATTTACCTTTTAGTGTGTTTGTTGATTGCACCTACACTGTCCCTGGTGGTTACCGGTGGTCAATGCTGTCCATCTCACCCGAATCCAAGAGCTCATTTGTATGAAATGAAGGCAGAGTAGGAACAGAACTGTAATTAATCGGTTAGAGTTCTTTGACTGCTGGATGTGCAAATGGAGCTCAGTCAGTTCAGCTCGAATCAAGACTGTCGTGTCATTATGGAGCACTGACTGACCACAACGAGTTTCCTTTATAAATATCCATTTCCGCAAATACAACAATATTATCATATTTTATAAAATGAAATCATATAACTATTGTTTGATTGCAACAAGACTCAAACTAATTGTTCGTGGTTGTTTTTCCAGCTCCGTCATCACCTACTTAGAAGATGCAGAGCAAGATTTCCAGTTCCCCAAGCAGCCAAAGACAATAGAATCTATTTCACAGCAACAAAGTGTTGTTGCCTTCAAGAACTAAAGTTCACACATTTAACTAGTCAGGGACCAGGGACTAACCAGGGACCAGGAGTCAGGGATCAAGGGCTAGTCAGGGACCAGGAGTTAGCCAGGACCATAGTCTGGCTGGTGAACCTGAACATTGAGACGGAATCTGTGTACTGGAGAATTAAAAGCGGTGTTTACCTGTGTGTCAGAGTCCAAATCATGACTTCTGTTTTTATGTAAAGTAGCTGACTGACTGTCAAACAATCCTGCTGATAAACACGATGCTGGTCAGCTGAAAAAATGTATTCAGATGAAAATACGTGTTTGAATGATAAAGACTGACACTTGACTAGATGGAAAAGTGGACGAATGTTTACTGAATTTGAACGCTGATCAGTCTTAAGTCAAGTTGAGGAGAACCGGATCCCTGACCCTGGAAAGTTTCTCCTAAACTTTGGAATAATGTGTTGAGTCCTTTAAAAATGTTTTCTCACAAGGTTTCTGGTTGAATTGTTGTTCCTGCACTGAGACCAAATTCAAACTGACCCCTCCACAAACATGGGTGTGATTGTGTTGGTCTTTGAAGGTAAAATGTGAAGGGCTTGTGACTTTAAGGGCTTTGTTATGTAAGCCCATCAAATCTATTCTGTACATGTTCTGTTCATGTAAAAAAACTAATAAAGAGAATTGAGTGCATTTTATATCGAAATGGTCTCTGGCCAATGAAATGAATGAAGTCACCTGGTGCCGTGTGGCTCTATCCTCCATGACACTTGTCGAGTATTCCTTAGTTTAATATCCACAGATCGTTTGAGATACATCTTCTTCTTCTTCTCCTTTCGGCTTTTCCCTTCAGGGGTCGCCACAGCGAATCAATTGCCTCCATCTAACCCTGTCCTTTGCATCCTCTTCTCTCACACCAACTACCTTCATGTCCTCTTTCACTACATCCATAAACCTCCTCTTTGGTCTTCCTCTAGGCCTCCTGCCTGGCAGTTCAAAACTCAGCATCCTTCTACCAATATATTCACTATCTCTCCTCTGGACATGTCCAAACCATCTCAGTCTGGCCTCTCTGACTTTATCTCCAAAACCTCTAACATGTGCTGTCCCTCTGATGTACTCATTCCTGATCCTATCCTTCCTGGTCACTCCCAGAGAGAACCTCAGCATCTTCATCTCTGCTACCTCCAGCTCTGTCTCCTGTCTTTTCCTCAGTGACACTGTCTCTAGACCAAACAACATCGCTGGTCTCACCACAGTTTTGTACACCTTTCCTTTCATTTTAGCTGAAACTCTTCTATCACACATCACACCTGACACTTTTCTCCACCCGTTCCATCCTGCCTGTACACGTTTCTTCACCTCTTTTCCCCACTCTCCATTGCTCTGGACTGTTGAGCCTAAGTACTTAAAATCCTCCACCTTCTTGATCTCTTCTCCCTGTAACCTCACTCTTCCACTTGGGTCCCTCTCATTCACACACATGTACTCTGTCTTACTGCGGCTAACCTTCATCCCTCTCCTTTCCAGGACAAACCTCCACCTCTCTAGCTTCTCCTCCACCTGTTCCCTGCTCTCACTGCAGATCACAATGTCATCTGCAAACATCATAGTCCATGGACATTCCTGTCTAACCTCGTCTGTCAGCCTGTCCATCACCATAGCGAACAAGAAGGGGCTCAGAGCTGATCCCTGATGCATCGTTTGAGATACATAATATATAAATATATATTTATTAAAAAAGTTTGGGTCGGTCTTGGATCTTAAGATCGTAAGCCTGTGCGCGAGTCCAAAAAAATTCCAGCACGACCTGACCCGAGCCCGAGGGTATTAAAGCCCGACCCGAACGTATGGGGGGGGGGGTCGTCCTGTTTGTCTGCATCCTGAGTCATTGCTTCAGCTGCAGAGGCTGAAGCAGGATCCTTTTATTCTGTACACAGGAAAAAACAGAGGAAGTTGCTGGATTCATTATCAGTTCACCTCTAAAAGGTGGATAGCAGAGGATGGTTTCGATCCATCGACCTCTGGGTTATGGGCCCAGCACGCTTCCGCTGCGCCACTCTGCTGTTGATCACCCCAGATGGGACTCGAACCCACAATCCCTGGCTTAGGAGGCCAGTGCCTTATCCATTAGGCCACTGGGGCTTCCGAATGGGGGAGATGACTGTTGTGTCCATGTGGTTTGAGTTGCGCCACAAAGCACCAGTGAAGTCCATTGTGTCATGATGAATGACATACCAATGGTCCCGGATGATGTTGTGGCAGTGATGGAAAAGTGGACAGGAGAAAGAGAAGAATACAATGAACCTGTGACTGAATGTCTGACTGAAAACTGTAACAGCAAGAAAAAGTGTTATTAATTAGTTATCATTATTAATTATTCAGCGTCAAATGTGTATTGAGTTGTGTACTAATTTATTTGTATTAAAAAGAAATAAGTTGATATGCAGTGGAAAACACTGAATTTCTCTTTTTCAGGTGTTCACAGTTGCAGAAAAGTGATGTTGAATTATTTTCAGTTGAGGTCACAACGTGTTGAAAAGGTGGACAGCAGAGGATGGGTTCGATCCATCCAGCCCTGGGTTATGGGCTAGTCAAGTAGTTACATCCTGCCTCAAAGCAGTGATGTATTGCGATTGTCGGTGTTCGTGCGTTCATTCGTTCTTTTGTCCGTTCGTTTGTCCACCAAATATCTTCGCAAACGTTGCAGATGGAAAGGTGAAATGAAAAGCACATTAATCGGGCATGGGCAATTAATTAACTTAATAAACTAGAGTGGACATAATTTGCCCTATAAAGATCCCATGTAGGTGATCATTAAAGATGATTTCTAAATCAGAGCCAGCGTTCTGGATGGAGTCGGTCCAGAACCACTGGATGGAATCAGACCTGCTTGATGATACGCAACGGAAAAGAAGGATGATGTTTTTCAGGTGTTCACAGAAAAGAAAGTGTTGCTCAATTCATTTTCAAGTTGCGTTCACAACACCTCCAAAAGGTGGATAGCAGAGGATGGTTTCGATCCATCGACCTCTGGGTTATGGGCCCAGCACGCTTCCGCTGCGCCACTCTGCTGTTGATCACCCCAGATGGGACTCGAACCCACAATCCCTGGCTTAGGAGGCCAGTGCCTTATCCATTAGGCCACTGGGGCTTCCGAATGGGGGAGATGACTGTTGTGTCCATGTGGTTTGAGTTGCACCACAAAGCATTGTCACAATGAATGACATACCAATTGTCCCACATGTTATTGCGGCAGTGATGGAAAACGACCTGGAATCCCTGGTTTCCCTGATATGTCTGGAGCGTTGGACCAGATGTGTAACAGGCTAAGGCGGTATCATGTAATTTGGGTGTGGTTTCCCCACCTGTTGAATCACAACCAAGATTTACATTTATTGCATCACCGCTTTGAAGCGGTGATGTATTGTAACTGTCAGTGCTTGTGTGTCCGTTGGTCCGTCCGTCCGTCTGTTTTTATGTCCAACAAATATCTTTGCAACCATTGTAGATAGAAAAATGAAACAGAAAAGCACATTACTCAGGCAGCAAAGGGGATGAAAATGAGATGATGACCTTGACCTTGATAAAACTAGGTCACGGTCAAATTTTGAACTTTTGTACACCCAGGAACCAGATAGGATAGAAAGACGAGGGAGGCCAGTGTGAGTAAGAAAAAGATCAAAACTAGTGCTTAGATCTATGAAAGTAGCACTAGCTTTGATCTTTGACCTATGCAAGGTCTTTGACCTATGCAGCTGTAGCTTCAGAGACTGCAGCTGGGTCATTTTATTCTTTACACAGGAAAGAGGAGATACACAACACCTCCAAAAGGTGAATAGCAGAGGATGGTTTCGATCCATCGACCTCTGGGTTATGGGCCCAGCACGCTTCCGCTGCGCCACTCTGCTGTTGATCACCCCAGATGGGACTCGAACCCACAATCCCTGGCTTAGGAGGCCAGTGCCTTATCCATTAGGCCACTGGGGCTTCTGGATGGGGGAGATGACTGTTGTGTCCATGTGGTTTGAGTTGCGCCACAAAGCACCAGTGAAGTCCATTGTGTCATGATGAATGACATACCAATGGTCCCAGATGTTATTGTGGCAGTGATGGAAAAGTGGACAGAAGAAAGCAAAGAATACAATCAACCTGTGATTGAATGTCTGGTTGAACACTGTCATAGCAGGAAAAAGTATTGTTTTTGCGGGTGGACCTGGTACGCATTAACCACAAGTAACGAGGGATTAGTGTAGCCAACAATACTGTTGGCTACTGTTAGAGAACAATACTTTTAGCCTCTGTTAACTAACATGTGTTACCTACCTAAGTATATTGCTGTTAGCTAAACACAAAGTAGGGTAATCAGACATTTCATACATTTGGCCACTAATTTGATCACACATAATCTATCAATAAAAAATAAGTTCATAACTAGAGAAATTACTTACATGTGTGTTGCTCTGTAGATTGGCCTATCTGCCACTCTCTCTCTCTCTCTCTGTCTCTTTTACTTGACCTATCTCTGTCCCCATTGTATTTCTCTTTCCCAACAAACAGGTCAAGGCGGATGACTGCCCTCCAGAGTCTGGGTCCTGCCCGGAGTTTCTTTCTCAATGAGGGAGTTTGTCCCCACCAACGTCACTTATGCTTGGTCTGGAGGGCATTTTTGGCTTTCTATCAGTAAAGCGCTTTGAAATGTCTTCAGATGTGATTATGCGCTATATAAATAAAAGTTTATTGATTGATAACAATGAGTTCCTGGGCGGTGAGCTTGCTGACACCACCATGGCCCTGTTTGACAAGCACACCCCCTCTCAGTGTAAGCACTTCTCACATTAATTAACACAGCTTGTTTTGTATTTGTCCTTTTATTGTGTACACATTGAAGTATCACAAGGACAAGGAGGTTGGTTGCAGCAGATGATGTACTTCAGTTCACCACCAGATGTCACTGTACTCTGCGGTTTCAAAGCCCCAAAAATTTGGTCCATTTTCCAGCACAATCAGTTTGAATCTTTTTTAAATGCTGGTCAGGGGTCCTGCTGCAGCCTATCCTAGCTGGCTAGGGGCGAGATGCGAGACGCGTCGCCAGCATTGGTTTCTGTAGGGTTTGTCTGTTAAATTGCTTCAAAATGTCTGTAGATGTGGTTAAACACTACATAAATATTGATTGATTGTCCCCCGCCTCACGCCCTGTGCCAGCTGAGATGGGCTCCAGCTACGGCGGATAAAGTGGCAGAAAGTGAATGAAAGAATGAATGAATGAATGATTGATTGATTGATTGATTGATTGATTGATTGACTGATTGATTAAATGACTGATTGATTGATTAATTGACTGATCGATCGATCGATCAAGGGGCCACATTTTTTAGACGTCAAAGATTTGTGTTCCAAATCCTTTTACAGACATTCTGAATAGTGTCCTGGGTAAGTCCTAGGTATGATGTTAAACTGCATCCAACCTGGAGAAGGATGGGTGCTGCTAGGTTGAATTACCCAAGACACATCATATGATGACAGCCGCTGGTCATCTCTGGTGCCCCAACAATTCTCCGGGGTTATGAGATAGGCTAGGCTAGGCTAAACTAGGTTGAACATTGCTCAGACTGCCTTCCGATCACGGGACAAAAAACGGCGGGTGACACCAACAGTCAGCCCCAAGATTCTCCTGGGGATTCTCCTTCGTAGAAACAGAAATAACCGACACCACCACCTACCACCTACCACACCTACTGCAAAAGCAACGGTTGCTGTCGTCACTGTAAGCCATGTCCACCAGGAACGGTTTTTCTCTTCAGCTGGGTCTTTGTGTTCACTTGCTGCCTTGATAGCAATAAGAGTTCTCAATCTCTTCCTCTCCTCTTCAATTTCCCAGTCAATCAGTTGTGGGTCCAGAGGATAAAATCTCCCAAGAGAACTTTGAAAAGCTTCAACATTCATTTCATCAACAGTAGACATCGCAGGACAACGTCTCAGAGCTGCCGCTCAATTATATATATCATCTACTTACGTATATCACCCTGTGCTTTTCTGTGGATGTCAGGAAATCTCTTTGATCCAGACCTTTGATCTTCATCATCTTCATTTGGTCTTGGATCTTTTGGTTTCTACTTGTTATCATTCCATTTTCACTCTTTGATGAAGTGAATCTGTCTTCTTGGTTCATCCTTTCTACTGTAGAACTGTAGCAGACTGCATCAGTGACTTCGACCACCTGATGAGGAGACTTCTTGAGTTTGCTCCAACTAACTCTTTCAAATAATTATTTGTGTGATTGTTTTCTATCGTCACCAACGGCATTGTTTACAGAAAACCTGTTAGAATGATGTCATGTGAGGTGAGGGGGTCAGATCAAACGAATGGGCCAGAGTCACTGTCGTCACTCTGGCCCAACTTAGATATATTTTCTTAAGTGATGTCTTTCTGTAAATCAGATGATTTGATTTAACCCTAGACCATCAGACGTCGTTGATGTCTGAAGGTTTGAGTGTTTTACTACCAAAGAGCTCTTTCTCCAACAGGCTGTATAGGAAAATAGCAAGTTTCCAGTATCATTTTGAGGTATTTTTTGTCCTTGAAGTCCTAATATTTTTGGTAATTTTTGAACATTTTTTAATCACACCAGTCACATGATGGTTAAAGAAGAGATCAGGTGTCTGTGTGTGTGTTCTGTTGTACATCCTTGGTCAACATGACGCTGCCAAGGAGTCAACAACAGGTGTCGGGGAAGGGAGAGAACACATCACGGCCTTGTACCCTCAGGAGGAGTTTCTTATTATCAGCTGCTGACTGACAACATGGGGAGGTGGGGCCAGAATAGAGAAGAGTATGGCACTCAGAGCAGTGGGCGGCAGTGAGCGTCCCATCAGGACAGACAGCAAGGGGAAAACACGAGACAAGGAGGAATATGTCCGCCCTTATTGAAAGCCAGAAGAGAAGTCAGAAGGCGCTCTGACTTTGACATGACTGCCGTTCCTTTGCAAGACATATATGACCAGCATTTTGTGTACTGTTGTGTCTGTGCTCTCATCTATCAGGGTATGCCAGCATGGATTTTTACATCAAGGCGGTGATGTATTGTGATTGTCAGTGTTTGTCCGTTTGTTCGTCCGTCTGTCCGTTGGTTAGTATGTCTACCAAGTATCTTCACAACCGTTGCAGATAGAAAGATAAAACAAAAAGCACATTACTCGGGCGGCAAAGGTGATGAAAATGAGAGGCTGACCTTGAACTTGAGAAAACTATGTGAAGGTCAAATTTCAACTGTTTTACACTCAGGAACCGGATACGATAGATGATGAGGGAGAGGGCCAGTGTAAGACCATAGATCAAAGCTAGTGCTTTGATCAATGACAGTAGGTCAGGGCAAACTTTTGAATTCAGGGGTGTCAAGGGATGTTGCAGTCTGTGACTGCATTGATTGTACTTAACATTGCATTGGTATGATGTTAAATTGCATCCAACCTAGAGAGGGATGGACGCCTCCAGGCTGAGTTGCCACATTATGACAACTGCGGGTCGTCTGTGGTGCCCCAACAACCCTCCAGGGTTATGGGATAGGCTAGGCTAGGCTACATAGTTTCATTCTTTATTATTCTTATTGGCTGTCCTCTTTGTGGCTTACTTGGTGAGGATGGGTGTTTAAATTGGTCATTACTTTGGTGAATGTTGTCTTAGTTATCTCTTGTGGAAGTCCTTTAGCTCATCGTTGTATTGTTATCTTGGACATTAAACTTAATGCTTTTTCCACCCGTTTTGCTTTCTTTTCTGAAAATGATGAATCTTATGACAGTCCCCTTTTTTTACATGACAATGATGATGTTATTACTGCTATTCCTATTTCTGATGCTTTTTTTTATGTGTTTTTTTCTCTATTTATGATGAAATATAAGGGTAGCGTTGTCGCCGCATAGCAAGGTGGTTTCGGGTTTGAGTCCCGCTCTGTGTGGAGATTGCACGTTCTCCCCGGTTCTCCTCCGGCTTCCTCCCACCTCCAAAAACATGCACTTCAGGTTAATTGGCCACTATGAAATTTCCCATAGGCATGATTGTTTTCCTGTGTCTATGTGTGACTCCACGGTGAACTGGCGTTGTGTCTGTAGTGTCCCCAAGATCGGTGGTTCTGTTCCTGCTCCCGCCCAGCCACCCGGAGCTCACCTATGGGGCACTGCCGAGGCGCCCTTGAGCAAGGTGTGGTCTCCTTTACAACTTGCTTCTTTGGGACGCACCAGGAAGGAGCTGCCTGCCATTCAGGCCCCCTTGTGTGTGTGTGTGTGTATGTGTGTGTGTGTGTGTGTGTGTGTGTGTGTGTGTGTGTGTGTGTGTGTGTGTGTGTGTGTGTGTGCGTGTGCTAATATGTATGCATGCTTAATTAAGGAAAAACTATCTAAGGTGTTCTCTCTTAATTTCCCTTCGGGTAACAGACAAGTATACAAAATTTAAAAATTTCTTCCTTTTTTGCAGAAAAGAGGTTTTCCAGAACAAAGGCCAGCGCCTTATCCATTTGGCCACAGGGTTTCTGAAAATATATCAGCACTAATGAGCAAATAGTAAATATACATAGTAAATTTTAAAAAATTTTTAAATGCAGGTCCTGCTGGAGCCCATCCCAGCCAACCATGGGGTATACCCTGGATTGCGTGTCCTCACTTCACCATAGGTGGCACACACAGGCAAACATTCACGGTCATGCCCTCTGGAGAATTGGGTGTCACTAGTTTGCCTCAGCTGCAGGTCTTTGGAGGCGGGAGGAACCCGGAGTACCCGGAGAGAACCCACTCAGCCAGAGGGAGAACATGCAAACTCCACCATAAACATCTTATATTCACCTGCTTGTCCCCTGTGCCGGTCAGGGTGTTGCTGGAACCTATCGCAGCTGGCTGGGGGCGAGATACGGGGTACACCCTGGACACGTCGCCAGCGCATCAAGGGGCCACATTTTTTAGACATTGCAGGTTTGTGTTCAAAATTATTTTACTGACATTCTGAATATTGTTCAAAATCCCATCAGACCACAGATAAGGGACAACAATGGTACCTGACACCAAGGGGTTCTTACACAGGTTCTTCCTGTAGATCCTGCTGGGTAGAAATAGTAATAGCCTAAACCACCAACTACCACACCTACTGCAAAAGCAATGGTTGTAATCGCCACTTTAAGCCTCGTCCACCAGGAATACTTATACTCTTCTTTGTGTTCATTTGCTGCCTTGATAGCAACAAGAGTTCTCAATTTCTTTGTCTCCTCTTTGATTTCCTCCTCAACAATTTGTGGGTCCAGAGAAAACACATTCCCAAGATATCTTTGAGTACCTTCAAAATTCATTTCTTTGATTACAGACCACTGTCTCATAGCTGCAGCTCAAATATATCATCCACTTATATCATCCTGATTCTGTGGATGTTCAGAAATATCTTTGATCCGGGACCTTTGATCTGCATCATCATCATTTCTTTGATCTTATTTGTGAACATTGCTCCTTTGTCCAAACTCCACCTCAGGGATGGCCACACCCTTATCTATCGAGAGGATGTGTCAATCAAACAATCTTTTTATTTTTACCCAAGGCGTAGTTATACAGCACCTGACCTGACTATTCTCCCACAAAACGATGTCTTGTCAGATCACTCCCTGGTTACTTTTGAATGTGCCCTAACCAACTAGGGCAAAATATCCAGTTGTCTTTCGGTATCGGTAGTCTCTAGTCGTCTATCGGTAATGGTAGTATCAAGTTGTTTTTTGGTATTGGTAGTCTCTAGTGTATCGGTAGTCTCCAGTCATCTGTTGGTATCAGTAGTCTCCAGTCATCTGTCGATGTTAGTAGTCTCCACTCGTCTGTCAGTGTCAGTAGTCTCTGGTCATCTGTTGGTATCGTTATTCTCTAGTTATCTATTACTATTGGCAGTGTCCAGTCGTCTATTGGTATCGGTACTCTCCAGTTGTCCTTACATGTTTGCAGACATTTTAGTTGGACAGCCAAACTCCCTCGTAATGCTATTAACATGCAATTCACTTCAAATACTGTTGCAGAGCGGACTGAAACCCATCTACCTAATTAGACAAAACCAAGTTGATTTCAGTTGCTAACAGGCAACTGTAAATAAGAATAAAATGTGGTGACACTAACCTGTGTGCGTTGTTGCCATGACAGTGGACTCCGACACAGGCACACATACTATATTACCAAAAGTATTCGCTCATCATCCCATCCCATTCCTAACCCAGAGTTCAATATGATGTCGGTCCACCTTTTGCAGCTATTACAGTTTCAACTCTTCTGGGAAGACTGTCCACAAGGTTGAGGAGAGTGTTTATAGGAATTTTTGACCATTCTTCCAAAAGCACATTGGTGAGGTCACACACTGATGTTGGTCGAGAAGGCCTGGCTCTCGGTCTCCGCTCTAATTCATCCAAAAGGTGTTCTATTGGGTTCAGGTCAGGACTCTGTGCAGGCCAGTCAAGTTCATCCACACCAGACTCTGTTGTCCATGTCTTTATGGACCTTGCTTTGTGCACTGGTGCACAGTCATGTTGGAAGGGGAAGGGAACCGCTCCAAACTGTTCCCACAAGGTTGGGAGCATGGTATTGCCCAGAATGTTTTGGTATCCTGAAGCATTCAAAGTTCCTTTCACTGGAACTGCTCCTCCAGTTATTACGGTAATAGCGCCACTCAGTTCAGCCAATCGGATCGTTTCTTTATCCTGCCTGTCAGCGAACCTGGAAGTGAGACAGCTCGCTGCCGCTACCGCTGTGAGTTTACCGCTACAGCAGCACAGAGGAAGAGAGACAGTGCAGAAAGAATAGCTCCAAACGAAGGGAAACCGCTGGTTAACAATGAATGAATGAAATTTATGTTTATTCTTCCGTCAGGCAGTTCAAAACCATTTTACCTCATATGGTCTGAACACGTAGCACTAATGAATCAATTAATTAATAATGTGAAGCGCCACTACGAAACAAAGCACAGAGCTTTTGCACAGAATTATCTCCTGAAGTCCGAGCTGAGGGCCAAATGACCGAGAAAAATGCAAACGAATGTTCAATAAAGGCATTGTGGATTTTGGGGCAACATAAAACATCTTTTAGTGATGTGACAGTTGTGAATAAGTGTTTAAAAGCTGTTGTTGACACATTGTTTGAGGGAAAACAGAATATCAGTTTCAACAGCAACCAAAAAATCAGAAATATTCACAGCTTGTTGCAGCTATTCAGAGAGCACCACGCATATCTGTGGCCATTGATGAGTTCACAAAGCTCTTTGCTGAGTGTAACACCACTATGAAACACACATGAGGAGAGGACATACATGCAGCAATAAAAGAGTTTCTGACAAAGTCCAGTGGTCTCTTTCACCACAGATGACAGAGACCACTACAAGGTGACCACCACCACCACAGGGTGTGCACAGACACACCTTGAGTACGAGGTTACTTGTGCACAAGTAAATTACTGCCAGGCCACACGCCCCTTTCTCTCATGAAGAAAGTTCTATTTGCATTTACCCTTGAAAGAGCCAGTTTTTATTCACGATTTCTCAACATGTTAATGTTTTTTAACTTAAAGTGTAGGCCTTCAGTTATTTAGGCTGGGATGTCTTTAATTTACGAGAAAAAAGATTATTCAGCTCTTTTTGCACTTTATTTTTAATTTTGAGGCTTGTGTGTTCTTCAATCTCACATAAAGGCTTGAAATTTATTTGCCTGGGTCCACTTTTATTCATGATAAGGTAAAAGAGCTAGCTGTGCACTCACTTAAACAGATCCTGCATTGAAAATTGATAATAAATGATAATGTAGATATAGGAGCAGGCTATTAGACACAAACTGGACTTGGGTTCAGACCTTATACTAAGAGAAAATTTTTATAACTCGACCTCCGTGACTTTTAATTGAATACCCCTGCACTACACTAACAGACACATGCAGCACTAACAGGACATATACTAAGCTAAAAGTAAAATATAAACAGTATAAAATAAAATAAAATAAAATAAAATAAAATAAACGGTGGTGCAGTGGTTAGAGCTGTCGCCTCACAACATGGAGGGTCCGGGTTTGAGTCCCGCTCTGTGCGGAGTTCGCATGCTCTCCCCGTGTCTGCGTGGGTTCTCTCCGGGTTCTCCAGCGTCCTCCCACCTCCAACAGCATGCGCTTCAAGTTGATTGGCCGGTCCCAAATTGCCCGTAGGAGTGAGTGTGTGTGTGCGTGTTTGTGTGTCTTTGTATGTGGCTCCACGGTGCACTGGCATCGTGCCGGGAGTGTCCCCCGCCTCACGCCCTATGCCAGCTGGGATAGGCTCCAGCTCCCCGTGACTCTCTACGGCGGATACAGCGGCAGTACATGAAAATGAATGAATGAAAAATAACATAAATAAAAATAAAAAGTGCAAGTGAAAATTAGCAGGAGGCCCACATGGTGGGTAAGGTACACCCTTCTTCCAATGTAAGGCATGTCACTATCTAATATCACAACATCACAACACCTTGGCCCCATCACACTGCAGCACAGGCTGACATCGCATCTCCTCCCCTCCATTCAACCATGTGCTGACCTCGCCACCTCCCCCCGCTCCTCCTGAGAGAGTCATTGTACCCCCTGATGGACACAAAGGAGGACCTCAGCCTCTCTGTGGAGGAGCTGTGTGACAGCAGTCTGCCGCTGAAGGTGCTTCTCTGCTAGGAAAAGGTGGTGTGCGGTGTGTGGCTGGTGTTGTTCATGATAGCCCTGACTTTGGACATGGTCCTGCTCTCCAGAAGCGTCTCCACAGAGTCCAGGCTCAGCCCAACCACTGAGCCCACTCTGTGGATGAGTCTGTTAAGACGGTCCATATCTCTTTTCCTGGCCCCACCACCCCAACACACAATGGCGTATGACAGCACATTGGAGACTACGGACTGATAGAACATGAGAAGGAGCTTAGGACAGATGTTGAAGGAGGCCAGCCTCCTCAGGAAGTACATCCTGCTCTGCCCCTTCTTGTACACACAGTCCGAGTTGAGTGACCAGTCCAGTCTGCTGTCTAGCTGCAGTCCCAGGTACTTATAGTTTCCTACCACCTCCACCTCACTCCCCTCGATGATCACTGGCTGTGGAGATGGAGGTGCCGCCAGAAATCCAGCACCATCTCCTTCGTCTTGGAAGCGTTGAGCTAGAGCTGGTTCTGTTGGCACCACTCCACAAAGTCAGCCACCAGTGCCCTGTACTCCCCCTCATCACCATACATGCCACAATCACAGTGTCATCGGAGTACTTCTGTATGTGGCATGTATCCAAGTTGTGCTTGAAGTCCGATGTGTAGCAGGTGAAGAGAATGGGGGACAGCACAGTCCCCTGTGGCGCCCCCATGCTGCTGGTCACCATAGAAGACAAACAGTCCCCCATACGGACGTACTGGGGTCTGTCCGTTAGGTAGTCCGTGATCCAGCTCATGAGGTAGGGGTCCACAGCCATGGAGGCCAGTTTATCCTGCAGGAGACGGGGCTGGATGGTGTTGAAGGCACTCGAAAAGTCAAAGAAGAGCACCCTGACGGCACAGCCCCCAGTGTCCAGGTAGGAGACCACACGGTGGAGTAGGTACAAGACAGCGTCGTCAACGCCAACCTTGGCCTGATAGGCAAACTGGAGAGGGTCCATTGCACCCTGCACCTGTGGACGCACAAGCTCCAGGACCAGTTGCTCTTGGGTCTTCCTTACGTGGGAGGTAAGAGCGACCGGTCTGTGGTCGTTAAGCTCAGTAGGGTGTCTTTTCTTGGGTACAGGGACGATGCAAGAGGTCTTCCACAGTGACGGGACCCTCCCGAGCCGCAGACTGAGGTTGAACAATCGCTGCAGAGGGTCCCCTAGTTCCGAAGCACAGGCTTGGAGGAGTCTTGGGGAGACCTCATCCGGTCCAGCCGCCTTATAGGGACGGAGCCTCCACTATGTTGTCGTCACCAGATCTGCAGTGATGACAGTCTCGGTCATTGTGGGAGCAGGAGGTCGTGGCAAGGTTGGAAGTCCAGTGGTTGAGGTGGGGCCATCGAGCTTCGCAGCTCTTGGAGTGGGCTCGGTAGAAGTGGCAGGGGTGGAAGGAGAGGAAGCACAGGAGGAGGGAGCATCAGTGGAGCGGTCTGCAGTGCCGGGAAAGGCCTGGGACGAGGAGCCGGGAGTGGTTGGGGAGCTGAACCAATTGAAAAAGCTATTCCATGTTCCCTATTGATGGACGCCATGGCACCAGATTGCTATGTCAGTCCTATATATAAAGAAATTCACCCTGAGGATGGACACCCTTATTTAGGGAGAGGTGGGTACTCTAGAGCAGATGGGCTGAGCTATGTCTGTCACTCCTGTCAATCACTCCCATCGTTATGTCACAAGGGACGCTGATCCATTTTTCTTTTGATACATGAAGCGTTTGCTTTCCAGTCTCTGAGAGTTGGTAGGGTTAGGGGGGACCACTCTTTATATGTAGAGACCTGAAAAATGTTTTTTTTTTTCATAATAGGACCTCTTTAATAACTCACCTGTACAAGGCGGTCAAAGATGCTCCACCTCCTCCAGTCGCTGATGCAGTCTGTTGAAGTTCTGAGGCTACATATGAGATGAACACCTATAACACCTGACCCAGTGATCAAGTTGTGAGAGAAAAATGCTTTATTTTCTGTGGAACCTTGTTATTGCTTGTGAAACCACTTTGTTACCCTGGGTTAATCCTCATGGCTGAGACACTTTATAATGTACTGTAATTCATTTCTTTCATCTAAATTAGATACCCCCATTTACTTGTCATTAATGATTTTCAATTGGATTATCTGTAACCTACCAGGTTTCTAAATGCTTTTTCTTAGATAGCGAATTATTTGTTCAGAGTTGGGTTCAGATCAGGTTCAAGCCCATGAAATCTGCATAGGTGTCACAGTTTCGCAAATTTACAATTTCCTCCAGCATTAATAAAGTATATATTTATCTATTTATCTATCTAGATCATAATTTACAACTGTATAAAGGACACACCGATTTACACTCTTCACTTAGTTCCTCATCCAGCTGCTGCTCATGTGAACTGAGTCCAAAACTTTGAATAAAGTTACAAAACCAAAGCTTAGATTTCAAAATCTTTATTCTTACTTCAGAATTAGTAATTACATGTGTGTTTAATCGAAAGAAAATTTTCCTCCAAATTTCACCCCCACATGATCTATATTCACTAACTAAAGACAAAGGAAATCAGCAAAAATGATACAAACAAACAAACAACAAACAATCATTTGGGAAAATACAGACCTAAGCTGGAGGAAGAAACAAAGGATGAACTCATTCATTCATCTTCTTACCGCTTCATCCCCTACAGCGGGTCGCAGGGAGCTGGAGCCTATCCCAGCTATCCCAGCATGTTTTTGGAGGTGGGAGAAAGCCGAACAACCCGGAGAGAATCCACGCAGACACGGGGAGAACGTGCAAACTCAATACAGAGCGGGACGCTCAAAGAAGACAAATTCACTTCGTTAAAGGTCGTCAAAGGTGAAAAAGGAACAGAGTTCGCAAACAGAAACCAAGAGATCAAAGACCAAACGATGATGATGAACATCAAAGCTCCCGGATCAAAGACATTTCTTAACATCTATAGAAGCAGGATTATATAATGCAGCTCTGACATTTTGTCCTGCTGTTTTCTGTTGATGAGATGAATTTTGCAGCTACTCAAAGTTCTCTTGGGACTGTTTATTCTATGGACCCACAAACACTTGATGAAAAAATCAAGGAGAATAAGAAGAGATTGAGAACTCTAATTGCTATCAAGGCAGCAAACGAACACAAAGACTCACCTGAACTGAGAAAACGTTCTTTGTGGACATGGACTACAGTGATGATAGTAACCGTTGGTTTTGTTGTGGGTATGGTAGTTGGTGGTGTAGGCTACTATTTCTACACAGAAAAATCCTGTGTGCCAATAGCGAGTACCTCTTGGTGTCGGGTACCATTTATCTGTGGTCTAATGGGATTCTGAATAATATTTAGAATGTCTGTAAAATCATTTGGAACACAAATCTGTGACCTCTAAAAAATGTGGCCCCTTGATTCGCTGGCAACGTGTCCAGGGTGTACCACACATCTTGCCTCTAGCCAGCTGGGATAGGCTCCAGCAACACCCCTGACCCGCACAGAGGAAAAGCGGGTGAAGACAAGATGTTTACGGTGGAGTTTGTATGTTCTTACTCTGTTTGAGTGGGTTCTCTCCGGGTACTCCGGCTTCCTCCCACCTCCAAAGACCTGCAGCTGAGGTGAACTGGCCACACCCAATTGTCCAGAGGGCGTGACCATGAATGTTTGCCTATGTGTGCCCCCTGTGACGAAATGAGGCCACACATAGACGATCCAGGGTGTACCCCGCCCCTCACCCATGGTCAGTTGGGATAGGCTCTAGCAAGAGCCATGACCTGCATTTAAAAAGATTCAAACTTCACTTTATATATTTTCTATTTAATCATTAGTGCAGATATAATTTCAGATACACCCATGGCCGAATGGTTGAGGAAGGGAGTGAGCTAGAGGACAATTCAAGGGGTGTGGCATGGTGACCTCTAATGCGTCTGAACCCGATCTGAACCCGACGCTGGACAAATGATTTGCTATCCTAGGGAAGATGGTGACCCTCTCATGGATTACAAACAATCTAATAGCAAATCATTAGTGACAACATATGAGGAGATACCGCGTAAAGAACTGAGTGCATCAATTGTGTCGGCCAGCCGAAAGATTAAAACATGAGGAACTCACTGGTTAACATGTGCTTATACAAGCGTCAACAAACTTTCATAAAGAACATCATATTTTGCTCAAACAATTTCCCCTTTTTGTTGATATGTAACGACTAAACAAACAAAGACAAGTGATACCCAAAAGCATCAGAAATAGGAATAACCTTTTTTTTGTCATGTAAAAAAAGGGCTGTCATAAGAGTCATCATTTCTAGAAAGAGTCATCATTTCCAGATCATTTCCAGATTCATTAACGAATGCCTTGAATCACATTGTGTTTGAAAGGCCTTAAAGTAGATAATTTCCTTAAATAATGCCTTTTTATCCTTGCCGACCTGCAGAAAAGGGAGTAAGTGACCTTTTGACCAGTACTCCAATGTTTAAATTCTGCTTGAAGAACTCTACTCCACATGTCTTCATCCCTTTTAACTCAGTCAATGTGATACTGACGAAAGACGATACGCAATGTTAAAAACACACCTGGCATACCCTGATAGATGACAGCACACATACAACAGTACACAAAATGCTAGTCATATATATCTTGCAAAGGAATGACGTTCCTGTGACGTAGATTGCCGCCATAATCTTAATGCGACAAAAAAACTCTGTTTTTATTTCAAGTCATCGACCAAGAAAAAAACCAAAGATATGATTTGATCGTACAAAATAGGTTTAAATACCCAATTCTACTCGTGCGATCAGACGGCAGGCGCTGTATTTCCTTGGGTTGAAGCTTACAGTCAGTGAGTGACACGTGATCAGCGTGCGACCGTTCAGTAGTGGTCAGACGCTGACCACAAATAACGGCCAGCTGCTAACAGCAATCAAAAGAAGAAATTAGAAAAGACGGAGTGTTTGGAGACTAAAACAAGCATTTTCAGCAATCTGTGGAGCTGTTTTACGGTGAGGAAGACGGTGATCATGAGATATTATCCTGAAGACGAGACGACCCGGTTCAGCTATGGAGCGATGAATCGTCATTGATGAGAGGTAAGACAAACTAATCATGAATATTTACATCTTTTTAAAAAAATTTATTACCATATTGTAAAAATTGCAAACCCATTTAATATGCACGTAAAGTCCTGTATTCATGTAGGTTTATATATACAGTAAACCCTTGTTACTCGCTGTCAATGCGTTCCAGGACCACCAGCGAAAAACAAAAGTCCGCGATATAGCGACCAAGAATTATTATTTTTTCATTATTTATGGTAATTTAAACATTTATGAACCCTCCCCATATTGATATTAGCCCACCTTGTATCTGTATTACCTTTTACCGCACTCTTATAGATTTGTAACACTGGTGTTTCTTATGGTGGGCAAGGATGACGCATACACTAGTCCTTGAATGGTCTTTATTTGTCGTCCAGGTTTCTTTTCAGCACTGTAGCCAGGCTGTCTAAGAAATGCAACAGTATTGAGCCTACTATGCCTTTAAATCTGGACTGCTATTACCTTCTTAGGTTCTTTCAAAACAAATCTTAGGAAGGAGATGTGTCACGTAGTGCCAAACATTATTCCGATGGTTGAGGAATCGTTTAAAATTTGCAAAACTATCCTGGAGTGCCTTCAGCAAATGGGACTCTCCAACTTAAATTCCCTCGTTTCTTCTGCTAAACCCAACTCCAGTCTGCTAGGCAAAATTCCAACTACGCTTCTAAAATAGGTTTTACCATTAATTAATAAACCTATACTGTCAACAATTAACCAGTCCTTAAAAATAGATTATGTGCCGCATTCTTTTAAGGTGGCTGTGATCAATCCCGTCCCTAAGAAACCAAACCTTGACGTTAGCCTCCTCTCCAACTACAGGCCAGTCTCCAACCTGCCATTCCTAAGATTTTAGAGAACGTAGTGGCCAAACAGTGAAATGACTACCTGTTGGAGAAATATTTGTTAGAGGATTTTCAGTCAGGTTTTAGAACAAACTACAATACGGAGACTGCACCGCTAAAAGTAACAAATGACCTTTTAATAGCGTCAGATTAAGGTTCTCTATATGTTAATTATCTTATTAGACCTGAGTGCAGTATTCAATACTGTTGATCATGATATTCTTCTCAGGAGATTAGAAGATGGGCATTGAAGTGGTTTAGGTCATGTCTATCTGACCGATTTCAATTTGACCATGTAAATAATAAATATTCACATCGAGAGACTCTTACCTGTGGAGTACCTCAAGGATCTGTTCTGGGGCTAATTCTTTTTATTTTGTATATGTTACCATTGGGAAATATTAATTTTCACTGTTATGCAGATGACACTCAATTATATTTGTCAATTAAAACAAACAAGTCTGATCAACTAACTAAATTAGAGACCTGCCTAAAGTATATTAAATCCTGGATACTTTAAAACCTCTTAATGCTGAACAGTAACAAAACCGAAGTTATTGAGTCTGAGCACCTTAGGGATGATTTTTCAAAGATTGTAATTCACTTAGATAACATTGCTTTATCTACTAATGATGTCAGGAACTTGGGAGTGATTTTTGATCAAGCTCTGTCCTTTAACTCTCATATTAGGTCTGTGTCTTGGACATCCTCATTTCATTTATGAAACATTGCTAAAATTACAAATTTCTTATCCTTTAAAGACGCAGAAAAAAATCATTCATGCCTTCGTTACTTCTAGATTGGATTACTGCAATTCCTTATTATCAGGATTTTCAAGATCCTCCATTGGGACTCTACAATTAGCTCAGAATGTAGCTGCCCACTGACTGACTCGAACATTGACTCCAGATAAAGTCTAGAATATAATTCAAAATCCTCATGATCACATATAAATCTGTTCACTATAAGCTCCGTCTCATCGAAGATCTCATTGAAGTGTATCACCCTCCCAGGACTCTTCGATCTGAGGATACAGGATCTCTGGTAACCCATCAGGTAAGAGTAGAACAGGAGGGAGAAGCTTCAGCTATCTGGCTCCTTTACTTTGGAATGATCTGCCAGGGGCAGACACCAATAGCCTCCTTGAGAGTAAAGTAATCTCATGCACATCTGCGAATCAACACTTCACGTCATCACCTCATCGCAGATTCTTAGTAGGTTGTCACGTGATACCGTACCCGCATTCAATTGGGTGACGGCATCCGGAAGAGCACTGCGCTCCATGAGTCTTGGAACGCAGCGCACCTCCGTGAGACACAAAAGTGCTTTAAACAGTCTATCAGAGTGTGGGAAAAGGTAATATAGAAGGTGGTTTAATATCAGTATGGGAGGGTTCATAAATGTTTAAATTACCGTAATAATAATTCTGCAATAGTGATATTGCAGAATTACGTTTTTGAAGGTGGTTTGTGGTATTTTCTCTGTGGCTCCCGTTAAAGGGAGACACCTTGGAGCTTCTGTTATCTCTCTTTGCTTTTCCTACTACAGTCAATCCTCGGTTTTCGAACATAATCCGTTCCAGAAGGATGTTCGAAAAGCGAGTCGTTCAAAATCCGAAACTATTTTTCCCATTATAATTAATGTAAATAATTTTAATCCATTCCAAGTCTAAAAAACAACTTTTTCTAAGTTTTTTTTTTTTTTTTTACTATTTTACACCATAAACTGCACTGTGTACAGTGGAGGTGGTGGTTGAGAGGAGGATAACAGCCAAGCTGTCATTGATGATGAAAAACCACTCCCACCCTCTGCAGGGCACACTAAGATCACTAGAGAGCTCCTTCAGCGATACGTTGCTTCACCCAAGATGCGTGAAGGAACGCTATCGCAGGTCCTTCCTGCCCATGGCCGTCAGACTGTATAACCAGCAATCCTCCCAGCTGACCACAAAAACATTCTAAATCTGGATGACCAGTGTAATCTGCAGTTCTGCAGTCTGTAGTGTATAGTTTTTGCAGTGTAAATATAACTGTAAATTTCTGATTATATGATGTATGTTAATATGTTTACAATATGTGAATATGTATCTTTCATATGTTGCTTATGTTAATATGTATGTATATTATTTAAGTATTTATGTATGACCCCCCCGCTGCCACAATCGCACAAATTTCCCCACTGTGGGACAATAAAGTATTATTATTACTATTATTATTATTATTATTATTACTATTATTATTATTAATATTATTTTGACCGCCCTCCAGAGTCTGGGTCTTGCCCGTAGTCTGCTCCCCAATGTGGGAGTTCCTCCCTGACCTCATCACCTATGCTTCCTCTGGGGGGCTCTGTTGAGTTTTTCTGTCTGTTAAAGCTCTTTGAAGTTTCTGATGATGTGATTAAGTGCTATATAAATAAAGGTTGATTGACTGATTGATTAACAAGGAACAAACGAGAACTTACAACGATCTCCCGCCTGTACTCTCACCCTCGCTCTCACGCCACCCCCTCAGTCTCGTCGACACATGCAGAACACACGTAGGCCAACTCAGGCAGCACACACAACAGAACAACACGGGTTACCACAGACTCCTTAAAATGTCTACACACATTGCCTGGAGGTCTGCAAATGGGCCATCTCATAAAAGTGTAAAAAAAAAAAGTAATACAGAAATATTTTTTCTTTCACTGCATCAGATCTTTTCAGTTATTTGAGACCTATCCATACATAAATATAAAGTTTATGACATTTTTTTTTTTATCATTAATTATGTTTATATGGACTTTGCCATAGAACCTTGTTTCTCTTCCAATGGGAAACATGAAATATGCAATATTTCCTAAATTAGATACAACGTTGATATAAATACAACGCTGACCATGTCAATAATTGGTAACAATATTAACTTTAATACATTATTAGTTTTTGGTACAAGAAGAATTTAAAATTTTACTCACACATTGTCTGAAGGTCCACAAACGGGCCATCTCATCTTCCTTTCCTTTCGGCTTTTCCCTTCAGGGGTCGCCACAGCAAATCATTTGCCGTACGCGCATTCTATTGGTTTACTGCCAGTGCGCTCTGTTCCGTCAGTCCTAGACTTTTATCCAGGACTGACGGAATGTACTTTAATGTGTAAAATGTGTTTAAACAGTCGATGAGAGTATGGGAATATCAGTATGGGGAGGGTTCATAAACGTTTAAATTACCATAAATAATAAGATTAATTGCGTGTGGTTCCTGGGACTTATTAACCGCAAAGAACAAGGGCGCACTGTTTCTGCTGCTGAATTCTTTAAAACTGAAGTCATTGTACTCGTCCCAAAAACTGTCTAGTGATGTCATCACCTTGGATGTCATCACTATGAGGCCAAAACCACCAAAAATGATACCTGAGGAATCTAGGTATCATTTTTGATCATGATCTGTCTTTTAAGTCACACATAAAACAGGTTTCTAGGACCGCCTTTTTTCATCTCTGTAACATTGATGAAATCAGACATATTTTAAACAGATTGATACGGAGAAATTAATCCATGCTTTCATCACTTCCAGACTAGATTACTCTAACCCACTTTTTTCAGGCTGCCCCAAAAAGTCACTGAAGACACTACAACTAATCCAAAATGCTGCTTTTAAAATACTAATCCTCACGCACCGACATATCTAAAGGAACTTTTAGTTCCATATAATCCATCTAGAGGTAAAGGTAAAGAGCTTTATTTTGTCATTATACAGGTATACAACAAAATTGGAAGGTCAGATATAGAGTTGTTCCAGAGCCACTGCACCTGGGTGCGCCCCCACAATGGGCCAACATGACCCAATCCTTAGAAGCATGTTTTTCCTAGAGCATTACACTCTCAACATACTGACCTACTGATGGCTCCCAGAATATACAAAAGTAGGACAGGGGCTAGAGCCTTTAGCTATCAAGCCCCCCTGTTGTGGAACCACCCATGAATGAATGATTTGGAACATGTGTTGAAGACAACAACCCAGGAGTCGGTGAACGCTGCCTGACTTTCCTGTTTTTTTTTTGCTTTTTTGTATGTGCATTCACATTTCAGTTAATGACACTTACATTGCAGTTACATTCGGTATTTTGTGGGGATTTTGCAGAGATTAGGAGGCAATATGGTAGCTCTGATGTGGGCAACCGCAGAGAAAAAAGCTGTACTCGAACGGGTGGGACGCCAACACAGTATCAGGCTGGCACCGACTCAGCTTCTCAGTGGGGAAGGTGTGTTTAGGGATGGGAGAGCAGGTCGGTTACGACAGCATCAAAGCAGCCTCAAAACAAAGCAGTGATGATTTTTCTCGATGGAGGGTGAAAAGGTGCACCAGGTATCTGTGAGCGGAGTGGTGATCAAGAATACCCTCACCCCTGTCCTCCCCCTGGCTAACCTGGTTAAAACGGTGATCATATCAAACGCACCGCCATACCTCAGCGACGAGGCCTTGGAGAGGGAGCTGTCGCGACATGGTTGGTTCCTGATTTTCCATAAATATGTTCCTGGTCAGCAATACCACTCAGGCATTGCTGAGTGGTAATACCTGAGTGGTATTGCTGAGTGGTATTGATTAGGGACCACCATAACCTGCCACCCAGAGACAGGTTATAGTGGTCCCTAATCGGATCAATGAAAAGCTGAACATTGTGCTCATGTTTAAAATTGATTACTGTGATTACAAGGTTTACGTCACCAGTGAGAGCATGAAATGTTTCCGGTGCGGATGGGAGGGACATCCCATACAAACTGGGTTAATTTGGTCCACAGAACAAACCTATCACTTCTGGTTCCTTCATGGAAACACTTAGTAGCAGACCAAGGATGGGCCACAGTTGCAGACTGGAGCTCTTGAACAAAGGAAGTCCATCTATGTTCACTTGTCATTTCAAAGTGAAAGTGTCTGCCAATGTGTGTCTGAACTTAGATAATGTGTTTTTAAGTGATGCCACAATCCCAAAATAGTGGTACTGTCCCCCAGCTCTCCACAGTTGAGTATTTTCTCTGAGTCCCAAAGATGGTCCTTGCCTCATTTGGAACATCAAGATGGTAAATGCGTAGTATGTCCAATAGTGCTGTCAAAGCAACCAAAGAAATGCCAGACTGTATGACCCAGTTGGAAATGCTGTCGGTGAGTGAAAATCTCTCAGAAAATCCATCATCAGTGGTCTGAATCAGATATCTGAATCTGTTCATCACAGTCACCAACCACAAAATCCTCATTTATGTCTGCATTCATATCCATGTCACCTTCCCCGTCATTAAAGAGTACTCCAACTGCAATGCCAGAACAAGTTGCATTGTCTGTGTAAATCATACTTTCTTCAACAAAATGTCCACTAGCGTCTCTGAGGTCCCATTTTCCTGTCATTTCAAAGTCAGAAAAGTTTGTGCATTCAACACTAATTTGTTTCAGTCGTTTATGTCCATCTACACGGGCCCTTCGTCTTAAGGTGGAACTGGACACAGGCAGACTCTTTCTATTCATTTTTATCGAACAAGAAATATATTAGAAACACGAAAGAGAATGCAAGGTGTGTAATACGGACCATATTTTGTAAATGTTTTGAAAAATGAATAGCGTGTGAATAAACCAGTGTAACATCTTCAGTCATGGTTTATAATTGTATCAAAATGTATTACTTCATGCCAAGACGGAAAACACCCAATGTGTCTGGCAAGCTGCACCTAGGTCAGCTGTGATATTTACTATATTGACTTCTAGAGTCGTTCAATAAAAATACGTCGCATTTAAGGCCACTGGGGTGCAAATTGGGAGAACTTGTTTGGATGTGTGTTCTGGAAACAAAAAAAAAAAACAATGTCCAGTACGGCAATGTCTGAGTGCGGTGACCCATTTATTTTCACATGTACTCATCTTTACACAGGTTTAACTTTACATGTCCATTATTCATCTCAGGAAAGTTTCTATTTCGAGTCCATCACAGGTAAGTATCCATCATTTAACAGTTTGGATCCCGACACAATACACAGCTCTCTACAAACTTGCTGCCACACACGGTCAAAAAACTGTTTGCTTGTACCGGTTCACACACACCTGCTGCTCATCACTGGCACCTTCCCTAAATTACCTGTGCTCCCGTAGTAGTGCTACACCCTGTGTATAAACAACAAAACTGTGCATCCCCGAAACGAGTGAGACGGTAAGGTGGATCTGCTGATGTGAGGGCGGATCTGCCCCAGAGTCAGGTGCTATTTGACTCATCCCTCACGTGATCGATACTCACTAACTAAAGACAAGGGAAATCAGTAACAATGATACAAACAAACACAAACCAACACAAACAAACAACATTCATTCAGGAAAATACAACCCTAAGCTGAAGGAAGAAACAAAGGATGAACCAACGAGACAAATTCATTTCATCAAAGAGGAAAAAGGAACAATTTTCACAAACAGAAACCAAAGGAACAAAGACCAAATGATGAAGATCAAAGGTCCTGGATCAAAGAAAATTTCCTAACAACCACAGAAGGCAGGATTATATAAGTGAATAAAATATTTGGGCCGCAGATCTAAGATGTTTTTCTGCAGCGTATACTGTCAAAGAAATGACTGTCGAGGATACTCAAAGTCCTCTTGGGGCAGTTAATTCTCTGGACCCACAATTGCTTGACCTGGAAATCAACGAGGAGACAAGGAAATTGAGAACTCTTATCGCTATCAAGGCAGCAATTTAACATAAAGACCAACCTGAAGAAAAAAAACGTTCCTGGAGGACGAGGTTTAAAGTGACGATAAGTACCGTTGCTTTTGCAGTAGGCATGGTATTTGGTAGTGTAGGCCTTTACTATTTCCACATAAAAGAATCTGCAGGAGGATCCTGTTGGTATCAGTCACCGTTTTTGTCCTTTATCTATGGTCCGATGGGATTCTGAACAATATTCAGTATGTCTATGGAACACGAATCTGACATCTAAAAAATGTGGCCTCTTGGCTATGTGTCCAGGCTGTACCCCACATCTTGCCCCCTAGCCAGCAGGAATGGGCTCCAGGTGACCCGCATTTAAACAAGATCCAATCTTCACCATATATATTTACTATTTGCTCTCTAGTGCTGATATAATTTCAGAAACGCACGTGGCCAAATAGATAAGGGACTGGCCCTTGTTGTGGAAAACCTCTTTTCTGCAAAATAAGGAAGCAGTCGCTAAAACTGCAGGTCCTGTGCTCCCAGGACCAGTACCAGCACAGGCCTTGTGCGGGAGCTATATCTGGTTTTTGCAAAGTTTGAAGTTGGAGAGGATTAAGATGCCCCCACGCTGCTGCCCGCTGACACCCTGGCCCTCACTGTGAGCACAGAGGGGTCAGGAAGGTGCTCCATGTTTAGAACCCATTGAAGGTCCTGACGACGTCCAGGGAAGGGTACTGAGGGGATGTTACTTCTATTTTTACCTCTCACTGGCCACATTCACAGTACCCAGTTGCCTGAAATCTGCCACCATCGTGCCCATCCTCAAGAAGAAGTCAGCAGCCTTTGATGACTACAGTGTGGCTACGTGTGGCTCTAACTTCTGCAATGTACATAAAATCCCTACTGCCTCCCAGCCTTGAACAGCACCAGGTCATGTCCAGAACCAACAGATCCACTGGTGATGCAATCAACACAGCCCTCCACACCTTTAACATCCTGGCAGCTATGCAAGAATGTTGGACTTCAGCTCTGCCTTTAACACTCGTTCTGAGCAGACTTGTCCAAACTGTGCGGTCTGGGTGTCAATGAGCACACCTGTTCATGAATCAGGTGTTTTCTCACGAACCGCCTACGCATCGGGATACAACTCTTCAACTTTGGCTGTGAGCACGTGGGCCCCCCAGGGCTGTGTACTCAGTCCAATGCTGTACACCAATGACTGCGGTCCGATTAACAGTGACAACATCGTAAAATTTGCAGATGACATCACTGTAGTGGGGCTGAATAAAAAATCGCCATGAGTTGACCCATAGGGAGGAGGGTCCTTCCATAGGTGTTCTGTTGAGAGCATCTTTACCAACAACATCCTGGCGTGGTTCAAGAGCTGACAAGAAGGCCTGTGGAGAGGGGCAGGAAGTCATCACAGAAGGTCGTAGGTGTACATCTATCCTCTCTGTCAGATATCTACAACACCAGATGTCTGCGCAGGACAAGTATTACCTGTGACAGTTTACACCCCAACCACAGCCTGTTCTCTCTGCTGCCCTCTGGAAAGAGGCACAGGTCAATCAAGGCCCGGACTTCAAGAGTGACAAACACATTTTATTCAAGTGTGATCAGAGTACTGAACACATTACACTGAAAGTAAACAACAATACGCTGTTGGAACATTTTTCCCAATCATGTAGTCTGTGCAATGTATTTTTTGCAACTGCTGCTATCAAGCCCTCTGCTGCACAGTACATTCCTACACTATTATCGGCTCATTGTTAATATGCTTCTGTAATTGCCTTGTTTCTTTTACCTGTTTTCTGTTTTATACACCGAGTTGTCTTCAAAATTTCATCATACACTGGTATTTGATAACAATAAAGGGATTCTATTCTATTCTATTCTATTCTATTCTATTCTATTCTATTCTATTAAAATAAGTCATTTCAGATCAGCCCCTTCGTGACGTAACGACGGGAGTGATTGACAGGAATAGTAGACATAGCCCAGGCCATCTGCTCTAGAGCACTCCCTTCTCCGTGAATAATGGCGTGTTCATCCCCAGGGTGAATTTCTTTATATCCAGGACTGAAATAGCAATCTGGTGAAATGGCGTTCATCAGATCTAGACATGGAAGTTGCCCAGTTGTTGGTTGTAGAAATCAACATACTATAAGTGCTTATTTTCTGTCCCAGCCAAAGAAGAACAGGAGACCATGGTTGCGTTTCATTTTCAATGACAATATGTCAGCTACATTGGCTGCAAGTTTGTTTGTGTGGGAACCACTTCACTTCAGCTTGCTTCAGCAATGAGGATCAGTACAAAAGTGGCTGTCGCTGTCGCTTATGCTTACTCTGGAGGGTTCCATTAGTTTCTGTTGGGTTCTGTTGCCTATTGGGTTAGGATAGGATGGTGGCACGTGCACACGCAGTGGCTCCTCTCTCTCCACCTACAGCGGTTCTTTCGTGTTTTTTTTGCTGCCTGTGGGTCTGAGAGGACTGTAATTTCATCTGTGCTGTATGTTGTGCATATATGGTACATTTGACAATAAAGTTGACTATGACTATGACTTTGCCTTGACACCGACCCACATAAAAGGATTACTCCCAACCATATGGGACCCAGCAAATGCACCCACGCCACAGGTTAGTGTCATCACATTTTTTCTTATTTACAGTTAGTTGCCTATAAGCATGAGTAAAGTCAACTTCTGTTTGGCTAACTAGCTAACTCGGTTTCAGTTTGCGTTTGCATACTGTGTATGTGTGTGCCAGTGTTGGAGTCCATCGTAAGCGGCATCATAGCAACAACGCACACAGGTTAGTGTTGCCATGTCATATCTACAGTTGCCTATTAACATGGGTGAAATCAACTTGTGTTGATTAACTAGGTAGCTAAGTTTTGGCCCATTCTGCAACGGCATTTGAAGTGCGTTTCATGTTAATAGCATTACAAGGGAGTTTCGCTGTCCCACAAAAAGGTATGCAAACATGTAAAAACAACTGGAGACTACCGATACCGATAGACAACTGGAGACTACCGATACAGACTACAATTTCTGAGTTTGAATGCAGTATTGGAAACATTAGCTCAGTCATTCAATCTGCTGAGTAGTTCTTTTTAGGAGTTTTGAAAGGACCTGATTGTTAACAGGCAAAAGATGATGTCTCAGATGTCTTTCACTCCTCTGTCAACCATGTGTCTTCCCTATCCAAAATGTAAACATTGATGTCCTGAAATTAGTGTCTCTCTTCCTTGGGGTGAAGGAAGAACACTGAATCCTGTCTTAAGGAATTAGCTCTTGAGCCATGCACTCATTGACTAATTGTTTGGGTTCCCCTACGTAGATATCTGAGCATTTCCTGCTGCATTTAACTATACAGTATTTTTTGTAAACATGCCAGAACATCAAGCGCATCAATTAGGCCACCAGGATCAAGGGACATGAGATGCCAAATTGACCCAGTGAACCCTCATACTGTTGGTACATAGCTGTCCTTCAGGACTCTCCAGTTCCACTATAGAAGTAAAGGTATGTACAAATCATTTTCCATAAAATCTGTTATAGTAAAATTGGTTAAAGTAGATTTCTTTTATAAATATGGTTGTTTACAGGTGTTCAGGCAACTGCAAAGGTTTTGGTGTTGGAACATCCCCGGCAGACCCTTCCCATCCTTTCTTTTTTAATCAACATCTGAAGAGAACCTCAAAGAGACCTTGTTTCATTCATCTTCAGTACCCGCGTCTTCTGCTGTCGTGGGTTGCAGGGTTGCTGGAGCTATATATTCACTATCTCTCCTCTGGACATGTCCAAACCATCTCAGTCTGGCCTCTCTGACTTTATCTCCAACACCTCTAACATGTGCTGTCCTTCTGATGTACTCATTCCTGATTCTATCCTTACTGGTCACTCCCAAAGAAACAAAAAGACAACAAACAGGACTAGCTATAATATACAAAGGTTAACTAAGGATCGAGGCCAAATGGGAGCGGTTCAAAGATAACAAAAGTGCAACAAACAGGTTTCACTATAATATGTAAACTTACAAAACTTCATTAACTTAAATACAGTGGTACCTCCACTTATGAATGTCTCTACTTACGAAATTTTCTACTTACAAAAAACCTCAACAGGAAAATATTGCCTCTAGTTACAAAAGAAATTTCGAGTTACGAAAGGTAAAAATACAGTCTGGGCTGATACTCGCAGCTCCCACAGGTTCCTGAACGCAACATTCTTATAGCTGCTCTGCCATTGGCTATTAACTAGGATCCTGGCATCCCATTGGCTAAGAGGGACCTCCTCTTAGCCAACAAGGAGGTCCCTCATTGGCTAAGGATGCTGCATAGGTGTCTATGCACACGCTGCATAGGTGTCTACGCAGCGTCCTCGTCATTCGGCCCTCGACCCATGATGTGTCCCATGATTTACGTAAATATACTGATACCGATAGACGACTGGAGACGTCTATCGGTATCTGGGACAAATGATTATTCACTATGGACCCTAAGAAAGTGACGGAGAAAAGAGGAAAAGAAAAGACGAAGAAAAGAGTTTTTTTGTCCATACAAACAAAGCAAGAGATAATAGAAAAGCATGAAAAAGGGATGAGTTTGGTTGATCTCACCAAAGAACATGGCCGTAATACATCTACAATTGCCACGTTATTAAAACAAAAGGAAGTTTAAGGAGTTTAAGGCATCACGTGGGTGGTTGGAGAAGTTCAGAAGGAGGACTGGAATTCACTCTGTTGTTCATGGTGAAGCAGGAGCGCATGAACCAAAGAGGGCAAAAAACAATGAGGACAGCAGTTAAAAGGTAAATGACCATCATTTTTATTCTTTATTCTTTGTTTTTTACGTTATGCACAACTCTCATTTATTGTGTAATAATCTAATTGTAACATGTATTTGTTTCATGTTTTGATGCATTTTAATGCTTTTATAAAACATTTATGTCTGAATTTTGGGGGGCTTGGAATGGATTCAGGCATTTGCATGGAAAACGCGTCTCTACTGACGAAATTTTCTACTTACCAATTAATTTCGTAAGTAGAGGTACCACTGTATTCAAATGGAACACAAAACTTAACAAGTCTCAGAAACCAATTCAATTGTCACAGTCAGAGTTCGACGGGCTCAAAGGCGTGCTGCCACAGTCAGACAGTCGCCCTGACTGACTGGCTTGCAGGGCTTTTAAAGTCCATGCCAGGTGACGAAGCAGGCCTTGGGCCTGTCAGGAAAAAGGCGCACCAGTCAGGAGATGGGCCTGGCGGAGGGATGTGGCCAGGAGTCCCAGAGACACCGCACCTGGCACTGACGAAGGAGGGCGGAGCATCCGGGAGCATTGCAGTGCCAGCAACTCAGTGGTAGGGTTGCAGAGGGATACACAATATAATATATAAATAAATATGAGCTGCGGCCGTAACACTCCGGCTCTGTCTCCTGTCTTTTCCTCAGTGACAGTGTCTCTAGACCAAACAACATTGCTGGTCTCACCACAGTTTTGTACACCTTTCCTTTCATTTTAGCTGAAACTCTTCAATGTAGCACGACCAAAGTGCGTTTCACCCCTGGGGGACAAGCCAGGCGAGAAAAATGACCCCCTGCAGGACCTGGGAACAGAGACTGACTGGGACAAATGATTACTCGGGCATGAACTAGGGGCAGGACGCTCCTCCAGGGAGTGCTTACCTTATCCTCCACTTCCCAAGTTACAGACCCAATGACACATGTTGAAGGGAGGATCCCATTAGTTGGTGATGTGCAGTTGTCTAGCTGGAACTGCCGGGAGAGGGCATCCAGCTTCATGTTCTTAGAACTTGGATGATATGACAGACAGAAATCAAAACGGTTGAAGAATAGCACCCACCTGGCTTTTCTGGAATTCAACCTCTCTGCAGAATGAATATACTCCAGGTTTTTGTGGTCAGTCCAGACCAAAGGCAGTTGCTCTGCCCCCTCCAGCCAGTGTCTCCACTCCTCAACGGCCAACTATAACAAGCTGAGAGCTTTGGTCTCAAGGTCTTAGGTGCCTCAAGGGGTGGTAACCCTCAAACACCGTGGTGGACCCCAGTGGTCAGGGAAGTCGTCTGACTGAAGAAGGAGGCCTTAAGGAGCAAGTTATCCCTAGGAACTCCTGAGGCAGTTGCAGGGTACCAACAGGCCAGAATAACTGGTCTGGGAGGAGTTTTGAGAGAACATGGAGAGGGACTTTTTGACAGCAACAAAGTTGTTTTAGAAGACTGTTCGACACCTCAAGGGTAGTTCCCGATTCTAATTATCATAATTCCTTTCTGCAGGTGATATTTGTGGGAGAAGAAGGCACAGGGGTGAATTATCTGGTCTTCAGCCAATCGCTACGATAACACTGCCCCCACTCCAGAGTCCGAGACAGATCTGGGAAGGCGAGAATAGGAGCAGAAGTGACCCTGGATTTTATCTGACCACACACCTCCTTCGCTGTCTGGGACCACTTGAAGGGGATCTTCTGGGAAGTGAGGGTAGTGAGTGTCACTGTAATTAACTGTAATCATGGATGAATTGTCAGTAGAAGTTTGCAAACCCTAAGAACCACTGCAGTTCCTTACAAGTAGAGGGAGTGAGCTAGGCTGTGACTGCTGTGGTCTTTGCTGGGTCAATTGATATTCTCCCTATGCCAAAGACGAATCCCAAAAAGGACACCTCTGAGGGGTAGAACTAATATTTTTCAGCTTTGATGAAAATCTGGTTCTCCAGCAATCTCTGTACAGCCGGCATACATGTAGCACTTGCTCCTGTTTTGATTTGGAGAAAATGAGGATATCGTCCAGATATACATACACACAGACATTGAGCTAATCAAAAAGTATGTCGTTAAACAGACTGAAAAACTGCAGGGGAATTAGTCCAAAACACCAGAAGTGTCAAAGGCTGTCTTCCTCTGATACCTCTCTGGATCTCAGGAAGCATTTCCTGAGATCCAGCTTGGTGAAGGCAGTAGCTTCCTGCAAAATCTCGAATGCAGAAGAGATGTGTGGACGAGGATACCTGTTCTTGATAGTAGTGAGACCCCTGTAGTCTATTCATGATCTAAAGGTCTTGTTGTTCTTCTCCACGAAGAAAAACCCTGCACGTGCAGGAAAAGAAAGTTAAATAATGCCTGCTGCCAGTGACTCATGGATGTATTTCTTCTTTTTTTTTTTTTCATCTCTGGAACCGATAATGACTACAGCGTAGACCTGGGGAGAGATGTACCTGGGAGAAGGTCTATGATACAGTCATCCAATCCAATCCAAATCACTTTATTTATATAGCACAATTTAAATAAACACAAGGCTTCCTAAGTGCTGCACAGTAACTAGATAAAAACAGAACAGACGTGCCATAAAACCATGAACATAATGCAGTTAAATAAAATATCAAATAAAAATCCAATGTAACAAATTAAAATAAGTTAAAAGCAGAAATCAAATAAGATAAAAATATTTAAAATAATGTGAAATAATACATAAACACTCTAAATGGTGTCAAATGCCAGGGAAAAGAGGTGGGTTTTAAAAAGAGATTTAAAATGTGACAGTGAAGAAGAAGTGAAGAAGCCTGCCTGATGTGCAGCGGGAGCTCATTCCATAATTTAAGAGCTGAAACCGAAAAAGCGGGTTCCCTTCCTCTGAATCCTTGTGTGGAACATGTCGAATGTCCCTGCACTCCATAATTCCAGTTTGGCTTTAAATACACCAACTTATCTGCCAATTACCATCTTCCTGCCTGGCAGGAGGCCTAGAGGAAGACCAAAGAGGAGGTTTATGGATGTAGTGAAAGAGGACATGAAGGTAGTTGGTGTGAGAGAAGAGGATGCAGAAATCAGGGTTAGATGGAGGCAACTGATTCGCTGCGGCGACCCCTGAAGGGAAAAGCCAAAAGGAAAAGATGACCATCAGCCGTTCTTTGTTCCTACCCACATCTATGGTCATGACTGAAAGAACGAGATTGCAGATACAAGTGGCGGAAATGGGCTTTCTCAGGCGGCTAGCTGGTGTCTCCCTTAGAGATAGGGTGAGAAACACTGCTATTTGTAAGGGGCTCCGAGTAGAGTCGTTGCTCCTTCCAGTGGAAAGGAGTCAGCTGAGGTGGTTTGGGCATCTGGTGTGGATGCCTCCGAGGCGCCACCCTAGGGAGGTGACCTCCGGGGCGTCCAGCTGGGAAGAGACCTCGGGACAGGCCCAGGAGGTGGAGTGATTATATCTCAACACTGGCCTGGGCATGCCTTGGGATCCCCCAGTCAGGGAGCTCCAAACTTCCTTTTCCCCTGTTTCTGTTCCTGTTGAAGCTGCTGCCCCAGCGACTCAACTATGGATAAGCTGTAGAAGATGGATGGATGGATATCTGCCAACTTGACAACAGTTATTTTTCCTTGAACTGACGGATTGAGTTTGTTGAGCAGGTTAAAAATGTCATGTATGCCAGTTTTGAGATCCAATCAGTGTTGCTAAAATACTACTGTCAGTAATGAGCTTGGTGTGGCTCTTGTGTATCACGTGCTGTGATGACCCCGTAACTTAGGTTGGAATCTTGATATTTTCTTTTAAATAAAGATTCCTTTTTGCTAAGTCTGCAACACTTCTGCGTCTCATTGTTTTCACGTGAAAAATCTCTGCAGGGACTGCAGAGATTTTGGGATTCATTTTTTTCAAGGGCTAGCACGTGTTAAGGAAAAAAATAATTGCGGTTAGCTGATGTGTGAAATGATGCAACAAAGTCGAATGCTGCAGTGAGGCGAAGGTGGAAATAGTTGCTTTTCAAAATCAGATCCGAAGCTCTAATAAAAAAAATACAATTTGTACCATGAAAGATTTTTTTTGCGGCCTGGTATCAAATGACCGAGGGTTGCGGGCCCCTGCTCTAGTTCACTCCCTTCCTCTACCAGCCTCCTACTCTTCTAAACAAATTCCAAAGCTTTGAATAAAATACAAAGACAAATCTTGCTTTTCCAAATCTTTATTCTCGTTTCACTTTTTGCAGAAAAGAGGTTTTCCACAACAAAGGCCAGTGCCTTATTAATTTGGCCACAGGGGTTTACCAGCACTAACAAGCAAATAGTAAATATATAAAGTGAAGTTTGAATCATTTTTTAAATGCTGGTCACCTGGAGCCTATCCCAGCCGACCATGGGTGAGAGGTGGGGTATACCCTGGATTGCGTGGCCTCACTTCATCACAGGGGGCACACATAGGCAAACATTCACGGTCACGCCCTCTTAACAATTGGGTGTGACCAGTTCACCTCAGCTGCATACCTTTGGTGGTGGGAGGAAGCCGGAGTACCCGGAGAGAACCCACTCAGACACGGGGAGAACATGCCAACTCCAGCAAATAATCTTGTCTTCACCTGCTTTTCCTCTGTGCAGGTCAGGGATGTTGCTGGAGCCTGGCTGGGGGTGAGATGTGGGGTACACCCTGGACACAGCACCACCACATCAAGGAGCCACACTTTTTAGACGTCACAAATTTGTGTTCCAAATGATTTTAGACATTCTGAATATTGTTCAGAATCCCTTCAGTTCACAGATAGGGATCAAAAAATGGTGGGTGAAGCCAAGGATCGACAGCTTCTACAATGGCTACTGCTGGGTGGAAACAGTAATAACCGACACCACCACCAACCACACCTACTGCAAAAGCAGCGGTTGCTATAGCCACAGTAAGCCTCATACACCAGGAATATTTTTTCTCTTCGGGTGGTTCTTTGTGTTCAATTGCTGCCTTGATAGCGATAAGAGTTCTTAATCTCTTCCTCTCCTCTTCAATTTCCCAGTCAATCATTTGTGGGTCGAGAGAATAAAATTTCCCAAGGGAACTTTGAGTAGCTTCAACATTCATTTCATCAACAGTAGACATTGGAGGAAACTGTCTCAGAGCTGCAGCTCAAATATATCATCCACTTATATCACCCTGCTTCGTTAGGAAATCTCTTTGATCAGGTGCCTTTGATCTTTTTTATTTATTTATTTATTACATCCCACTTCAAAGCAATGTATTGTAAATGTCAGTGTTTGTGTGTTCGTCCGTTTGATCATCCGTTTTTCTGTTTGTTCGTATGTCCACCACATATCCTTGCAACCGTTGCAGATAGAAAGATGAAACAAAAAACACAATACACAAAACAAAACACAAAGGGGATGAAAATGAGATGATGACCGTGACCTTGAGAAAACTAGGTCAAGGTGAAATTTCAACTTTTGCACACTCAGGAACCGGATAAGATAGACAGACGAGGGAGAAGGCCAGTGTGAGTAAGACCATAGATCAAAGGTAGTGCTTTGATCTACCTCTGCACTAGCTCTTATCTATGGTCAAAGCTAGAGTTGCTGGAGAGATTCTATCTCTTGGTTGGCCCAGGAGAACCGTGGGATCCCCAGAGGAGTTGATGGCAAGGGGAGAGGAGTGTCTGGGATTTCCTGATTAAACTGCTGCCTCCACAACCCAGGTCTGGACCCTGGTCTACTCATCGTCAGTCACTATCTCTGAAATATCTAATGTGTCACCACAATTTCAAAGGGTTGCAGTAGGTCTGACACAGTAGGTCTGACACAAGTTTGATTTTAAAATGAGGAAAAGCTAAAAAATGACAAGTAAAATCAAGTCAGTCAGCTTAATTTATAAAGTGATGGATCAGAAGTGCATATAACTGCTATCAAAAAGAGGAAACCAACCGAACCCCCAAGAGCAAGCATGAAATGACAGTGGCCAGGAAAAACTCCCCATTGGAAAGAAACCTGGGGCAGATCCTGACTCACTGGTGGGCCGCCCTCTGCCTGGGCCAGTCGGAGTGAAAAAGTAAATACAAAATAGTAGATGTTAAAAAGATAGAGTCAGAGTGGCTGATAGGTCAAGAACAGCCAGCAGGAGAACATCCAAAACACAGCACATTTTCAGCCTGCTGCCATCAGGTAGGAGACTGCAGAGTCTGCGGGCCAAAACCAGCAGGCTCAAGGACTGTTTCTTTCACCAGGCGGTCAAGTGGCTCAACTCCCTCCCTGCTCTGCCCCCTACCATAGTCTTGAACTCTACCCTCACCCTGCCCTGCCCTCCCCCCAGAACCTGACTACCTCTTTCTCTCTCCCCATGCCAAGTCAGGGACTACACACACGTCACGTCCCTTATGGAATTACGGAGTGTATAGAGATGTTTACCATCCCTTTGTGTTTCGTCTCATACTTTGAGCTGTACTGTCTGTTCTCCTGTCTGTGTAGTACTGCCTGTTGTCCTGCCTGTGTTGTCCTGCCTGTGTTGTACTGCCTGTTGTGCTGCCTGTTGTACTGCCTGTTGTACTGCCTGTTTACCGTGGGTCAGAGAGGACTGCAATTTCATCCGTGCTGTATGTCGTGCATATATGGTACACTTGACAATAAAGCCGGCTTTGACTTGACTTTGACATTCAAAAGGTTTTGCCTCCAAACACAGATTGAAACCTAGAAGCTTACTCAGAACTCTTCTCATGAAGAAACACCAGGAAAGGAACATGGTCTGATAATATCCATGGTCCACATTGGAACCATGGGAGACAGTTTATACCAGAGCTTCTGGAGAATGAAGGAATGTGGTGAATGTTCTACCTATGGAGCTGAAGGAGTTCCTGTCTGACCCATGTCTCACCCTCCAAGCTTCACATCACCATTCACTCGTTTTTGGATCATTCTCTGAACAAACAAGCAAACAAGCATGTCCAGGTCCAACTAGAACCTCCTCCACTGAGGAAGCTTTATGTGCTGAATCGATGATGCTGTTCTGCATGAATCAAAGCTCGGTGGACATCAGACTTCCACCTCCAACAGCACTCATGGTTCAAACGTTCCCATCCTGCCCTGCAGGGACCTGCTGAAGCCGCTGTCCACGTCAGAGGTGGACACGTGGTTCATTGATGATCTGAGTCCTGAGGTCACAACTGAACACCAAACCAGGACAGAAACCAAACTCCTGTCCAACTCATAAAACTCATGAACTGCAGAGTTCATAAGTTTTCCTTCAAAATTTCCATTTTGAAGGAAATGGAAATTTACAGGAAACAATGGATGAGCTGCTCACACAGGATCTATCGGTCAAGTCGGTCACGTGGGAACACGTCTTTAGTCTGAACCTGTCAGGACGTCCACCAGCAGAGCCCTGGATTCATACAGCGGGCTAGAAAGACCCCTGACCAACCAGCGTGGAATCACGTGACCTCACCTCCCACTGCACCAGGTACCACTGTTCCCAGGAGAAGAACCAGAACCAAGATCGTCATGGTGACCAGCCCACATTTCTCTCTGATGAAGCTTCCAGTCGAATTATCAAGGATGCCAATGAAGGAACCTGTATTGGTTATGATCATTTCATTCTGTCTGATCAATAAACCCCATGATCTGCTGAAATCTGAAATCTTATCTTGAGTTCTTTCTGGAATCAGTGAACACACTGTCAGGATTCTGAGGACCAGACAGTTCTGATCCCTGATCTTCATTCATGAAGAGAGCTTCTTCAGCACCAGCAGGACAACAGATCAGCGCCGTTCTTCAGTATGGATGTCACTGAGCTGATGGACGCTGAGAACTATTGGACAGACAGAAAAGTGACACCACTGTTGATGTTTCATCAGCTGAAACTCCTCTTCTATCCGCTTTGCTTCCACACCGTTTACTATCTGTTTCTGAGGCAGCTTCTAAATGCTGGCAGAAACTACAGGAAACATCACACCTTTAGTTTTCTGCTTCAGCTGAGATGATAGAATCCATGACCAGGATTCCAACGAGACAACGTGTGTCCATCTTGAACGGACAGCTGTTATTGATGGAGACACTGACGCTGTCTGAGGCTCCTCCTGCTGACCAATACCTGACCTGAGCTGATCAGATTGGGGCAATAGTAAGTCTTGGACTGGGGGCTTTAGGGTCACCGGTCACCCCTGTCAGGAAAAACATTTTGGAGAGTGAACTGGTACTGGTGGAGCCAGTTCACCTCCTGAACACTGCTGAGGTGCCCTTGAGCAAGACACTGTCCCCTTTATAAACTGCTCATTGGAGCACTGGGAAGGAGCTGCCCACCTCCTCGTCCTGTATGTGTGTGTGTGTGTGTGTGTACTGTCTTCTTCTTTTCCTTTCGGCTTTTCCCTTCAGGGGTCGCCACAGCGAATCAATTGCCTCCATCAAACCCTGTCCTTTGCATCCTCTTCTCTCACACCAACTACCTTCATGTCCTCTTTCACTACATCCATAAACCTCCTCTTTGGTCTTCCTCTAGGCCTCCTGCCTGGCAGTTCAAAACTCAGCATCCTTCTGCCAATATATTCACTATCTCTCCTCTGGACATGTCCAAACCATCTCAGTCTGGCCTCTCTGACTTTATCTCCAAAACCTCTAACATGTGCTGTCCCTCTGATGTACTCATTCCTGATCCTATCCTTCCTGGTCACTCCCAAAGAGAACCTCAGCATCTTCATCTATGCTACCTCCAGCTCTGCCTCCTGTCTTTTCCTCAGTGACACTGTCTCTAGACCAAACAACATCGCTGGTCTCACCACAGTTTTGTACACTTTTCCTTTCATTTTAGCTGAAACTCTTCTATCACACATCACACCTGACACTTTTCTCCACCCATTCCATCCTGCCTGCACACGTTTCTTCACCTCTTTTCCACACTCTCCATTGCTCTGGACTGTTGAGCCTAAGTACTTAAAATCCTCCACCTTCTTGATCTCTTCTCCCTGTAACCTTACTCTTCCACTTGGGTCCCTCTCATTCACACACATGTACTCTGTCTTACTGCGGCTAACCTTCATCCCTCTCCTTTCCAGGACAAACCTCCACCTCTCTAGCTTCTCCTCCACCTCTTCCCTACTCTCACTGCAGATCACAATGTCATCTGCAAACATCATAGTCCATGGAGATTCCTGTCTAACCTCGTCTGTCAGCCTGTCCATCACCATAGCGAACAAGAAATGGCTCAGAGCTGATCCCTGATGCAGTCCCACCTCCACCTTGAACTCCTCTGTCACACCTACAGCACACCTCACCACTGTCTTACAGTCCTCATACATGTCCTGCACCACTCTAACATACTTCTCTGCCACTCCAGACTTCCTCATACAATACCACAGTTCCTCTCTGGGCACCCTGTCATAAGCTTTCTCCAGATCTACAAAAACACAATGCAGCTCCGTCTGGCCTTCTCTGTACTTCTCTATCAACATCCTCAAAGCAAATACTGCATCTGTAGTACTCTTTTTTGGCATGAAACCATACTGCTGCTCACAAATGCTCACTTCTGACCTTAGTCTAGCTTCCACTACTCTTTCCCATAGCTTCATTGTATGGTTCATCAGCTTTATTCCTCTTTAGTTGCCACAACTCTGCACATCTCCCTTGTTCTTAAAAATGGGCACCAGCACACTTATGCTCCACTCCTCAGGCATCTTCTCACTGTCTAAGATCCTGTTGAACAACCCAGTCAGAAACTCTACTGCCACCTCTCCTAGACACTTCCAAACCTCTACAGGTATATCATCAGGACCGACTGCCTTTCAACTCTTCATCCTCTTCAGTGCTCTCCTCACTTCATCCTGACTAATCTTTGCAACATTCTGGTCCACAACAGTCACCTCTTCTAGTCTTTGTTCTCTCTCATTTTCCACGTTCATCAACTCATCAAAGTACTCTTTCCATCTTCCCATCACACTGCTGGCACCTGTCAGTAGACTTCCATCCCTATCCTTAATCACCCTAACCTGCTGCATGTCCTTCCCATCTCTATCTCTCTGTCTTGCCAACCGGTATAGATCAGTCTCTCCCTCCTTACTGTCCAACCTAGCATACAAGTAATCATAAGCTTCTTGTTTGGCCTTTGCTATCTCTACCTTCACCTTACGCTGTATCTCCCTGTACTCCTGTCTACTCTCTTCAGTCCTCTCAGTGTCCCACTTCTTCTTAGCTAACCTCTTTCTTTGTATACACTCCTGTACCTCCTCATTCCACCACCAAGTCTCCTTATCTACTTTCCTTCCAGATGACACACCAAATACTCTCCTACCTGTCTCCCTGATCACATTAGCTGTAGTTGTCCAGTAATCTGGAAGCACCTCCTGACCACCCAGAGCCTGTCTTAACTCCTTCCTAAAGGTCATGCAATACCCTTCCTTTTTTAGCTTCCACCATTTCGTCCTCTGCTCTGCCTTTGCCTTCTTCATCTTCCTCACCACCAGAGTCATCCTACACACCACCATCCTATGCTGTTTGGCTACACTCTCGCCTACCACTACTTTGCAGTCACTGATCTCCTTCAGGTTACATCGTCTACACAAGATGTAGTCTACCTGTGTGCTCCTACCACCACTCTTATAGGTCTTTGTACCTACACTCTTATAGGTCACCCTATGTTCCTGCCTCTTCTGGAAGAAAGTATTCACTACAGCCATTTCCATCCTTTTTGCAAAGTCAACTACCATCTGTCCTTCTGCGTTCCTCTCTTGGATACCAAACCTGCCCATCACTTCCTCATCACCTCTGTTACCTGCACCAACATGTCCATTGAAGTCTGCACCAATGACAACTCTCTCACTTCTATGTATGCTCTGCATCACTTCATCAAAGTCCAACCAGAATTTCCCCTTCTCCTCCAGCTCACATCCTACCTGTGGATTGTACCCACTAACAACATTGAACATCACACCTTCTATTTCTAGCTTCAGACTCATCACTCTATCCGACACTCTTTTTACCTCCAGGACATTCCTAACAAACTCCTCCTTCAAGATAACTCCTACTCAATTTCTCTTCCCATCTACACCATGATAGAGCAACTTGAACCCTGCTCCTAAACCTCTAGCCTTGCTACCTTTCCACCTGGTCTCCTGGACACACAGTATGTCTACCTTCCTCCTCTGCATCATGTCGACCAACTCTCTACCTTTTCCTGTCATAGTTCCAACATTCAACGTCCCTACTCTTAGTCCTATACTCTTGGCGCTCCTCTTCTCTTTCTTCGTGCGAACGCACTTTCCTCCTCTCCTTCTTCGACCAACAGTAATTCAACTTCCACTGGCGCCCTGTAGGTCAACAGTGCCGATGGCGGTCGTTGTTAACCCGGGCCTCAACCGATCTGGTATGGAAGTCATAGGTTTGATTCGCATCTTTGATTTGGCAAAAGTTTTACGCCGGATGCCCTTCCTGACGCAACCCTCTGTATTTATCCGGGCTTGGGACTGGCACAATAAGACACTGGCTTGTGCCCTCTTGCGGCTACATTTGTGTGTGTACTGTAGAAGCATAAAATAACACTAGATTGGAAAAATAATTTCCCTTCAGGGATTGATAAAGTTGATTTAATCCAATCTAATCTCCACCCTGCTATAGTTTTCACTATAATCCTCCAGCTCTGTGTTCCATTCATCATCCTTCGTCTCTGTCTTCCTCTGGTCTCTTCATTCACGCCCAGACGGAACCCCAGTAAATCAACTACATGGTGTGATACTCTACGCTAGCACCAGATGGCGCTACAGTGAAACCGAAGTCTGCAAAAGCATCAGCGTGACTCTCCTCACGAGAACTCAGTGGTGGTGTTCAGGAAGCTTTCCACCATTTAAACCCATTTCATAAGACAACATCATTTCCAGTCCGGTTTTGATTGGGCCCTGGTCGTCTCTCTGACACAACCAATCCTACAGAACCGTCCTGTCCCAGTAGACATCATGATAGAGAATCAGTGTCCCTCAGAGTGAAACCCCTCCCCTTCCTGTGCATCACTTCCTGTGGTACCCATACTCGTGTCAGGACATCCATTGTACGGATTCATGTCTCCAGGAAATGGTCCAGTCTGTACATGCATGTAGTCCTGCATGTAGGCTCGTCCTGCATGGAGACTCGTCCAATATGAATCTTTGATTCTAATTCACAAGCAGATCCTACTTCAAACAACTTTATTTATAAAGCACTTTTCATATAAAATGCGACAACAAGGTGCCCGACACCCCAGCGCCTGACACCCCAGCGCCCAACACCAGCAGGACATGGGTTCAGGGGCATCAGGAGGAAACTTGGTGGAGCAGCAGCCCCAGCATCCAGCAGGGGGGACCCAGACCAGGTCCAACCAGCAGGTTGTTGGTTCCAGTCTGTCCAGTCAGCATGTCGACGCCGCTGCTCCTCAAGGAGGACACACACTCCGGACACTAGTCAGGATGCTTCAGGTGAAATCATGAATTCTGATTGGTTCTCCCTGTAACGGTATCCCCTTCCTTCCACATGATACAGTATCATCACAACTCCATGTCATCGCCGTCCCTCTTGTTGAGCCCACATTCATGTCACGACCTCACCACTATTCTCTGGGTTTAAGTCTCAGCAGCTCCTCTTTCTGCCTCACCCCCCCTCACCCGTCTCACCCGTGGTCTCTGGCCCCCCATCTCCATCTCGTTGACCAGTGGGACCAGTTCAGCTTCCAGTCCAGCAGCTGATGTGGGCGTCGCCACTGACGAGCTGCCTCATATGAGTGACAGCGTCAGCTGTTAAGCCCTCCTCACCCGAAGGGGGCAGGGGGAGGGCAGGAGGGGTGAGTCAGAGGGGCTTTGCAGTAGATGAACATAGAACAGGGGAAATCATTTCTCTCCTCTTTTATTCTGTTCTCTTTATGCTCCTCTGTCTGATCCCTTCCTCTCATCTATCTCCTTCTATTCCTGGAAATTCCCTGGGGGGGTCTAGGAGAAAAACACGCCCTAAATAAAGCTGGGGGTATGCCGTCACTCCTCCCTCCTGCCCTCCCCCCACCACTATGGCCCCGCCTGCTACGGCTCTGAAACCAGACATCACCTGAGGGACGCCTAATCTTAATGGGACACGTCACAACAGCACTTCTTTACTGGCATTTCTGATTGGATGCTTTTGGGGATCAGTCAAGATTCCAACCAATCCATTTGAGTGTTGCTAAGTGTGCTAATACATATACTGTATATGCTAATATATATATATATATATATATATATATATATATATATATATATATATATATATATATATATATATATATATATATATATATATATATATATATATACACACACCTGTACCTATATACACACACACACACACACACACACACACACATATATATATATATATATTCACACATCAGAGATTGGGACTCCACCTCATCGTAGATTTTTAGTAGGCAGTCACGTGATACCATACGCACATCAGGAAGTGCGCTCTATTCTGTCAGTCTCGGACTTACGTGAGACACAAAAGTGCTTTAAACAGTCAATAAGGGTGTGGGAAAAGGTAATACAGATAGAAGGTGGTTTACTATCAGTCTGGGGAGGGCTCATAGACGTTTGAATTACCATGAATAATAAATAAATAGATTGTGATCTCGATCGCAGATTCCTCAATCGTGTGTGGTTCCTGGAACACATTTACCACAAAGAACGAGGGCGCACTGTAAACATATATAGTATTCCCTCTTTTATTGACGCTTCAAGATGCGCGGCTTCACTACATCGCGGATTTTTCAAATTATATATATATATATATATATATATCAAATATTGTTCTCAATGACATGTAAGTTCCATTTCATCGAGGACAAGGGAGAGAGCAAGAGGCGAGGAGCAAGTGTCACCCATGAGCTGTAGTCACGTAATATCGTACGCGCGTGCTATTGGCTGACAGCATCCGTGTGTGACTCATGGTTCCTCCTGCAAGTTTACGTCTGCCTTGCGAAGTGGAATTTTTTCTTTGTGAAACCATTGCAATGTCAAGGTGTTCTAACAATTTTTCACTTCTCCAGTAAACATAAAGATAGAAATTCACAAATCATTTCTTCCTGATATTGTTTTATATTGATTGATTGATTGATTGATTGATTGATTGATTCATTCATTCATTCACTCATTCGTTCGTTCGTTCGTTCATTCATTCATTTATTCATTCATTCATCTTCTTGAAGATAATCTTCTCTTGAGCTGCTTGTCTGAAGTTTCAGGTCAAGGTTCTGCTGGAATATATCCCAGCTGGCTAAGGACGTGAGGCGGGGTACACCCTGGATGCATTGCCAGGTCTTATTGCTTGTATTATTCTTATTAATAGTCATAAGATGAAGCAGAGTCCTAAATTCCTGTTCCTTTAGCCTGTATTCCACTATAGCATCTGTAGTGTAACGCAAAAATATTCTAGAATTTATGTTTTTCCTTGAATTTGAATGATTTCTAACAAGTAAAACACGTGTTCTGAAGCTTCGTTTCCAGCCTTCAACGCTAGGATACTTCGTAGCTGTGGTCTCTAGTGTGTAAAGAGCTCTATAGCATTCTGTCCTCTTTATGCTGCTCTTAATAGACATAGCTGAACTAACCCTACCCCCCCCCCCCCCACACACACACACACACACACCTACAATGCAGGGATGTCTGTGTTTAAAGACAACCTCTGTTGAGTGAGCTAACAGGTAACTCTTGACCTTAAGGACTGATCGCTGAGTGTCTTCTCTGCTTCATGATGGACTTCCTTCTGATGTCTTCTGTGGGACAAACGGTGGGTTTTAGTTATGAACAACCACAGCTGCTGTTGTTTCCATGCCAATGAGACAGTCCTCTGTGCATAAATAGATTCCCCCTGAAAGAAGTGACAGATTGCAAAGCCTAACTGCTTAAAATTCCAGAGTGTCCACCAAGATCAGCAGCGACTCCTGGATTCGCTGTCAGTCCTGGACTTGTGATCATAGAAAAGAACCTTAAAATAATACACACATGAACAGCTTTGTCCACTGCTTGGGCTGAAAGCTGGACTCTGGTGACCACAAGACCGTTTTAACCCCGTTTAGCTTTTAACCTTTAACTGAAGCCACACAGGAAAAGATTCACTTAAAAATTAGTGAGGATGACAAGCGGTAAATTGGAAAAATTAGCAATCTTAGCATTGCTATTGTATGTTAGCATATGCATGCAATGCTTTCAACACACAGATCTGTGTGGTTTGATCCACATGCGTCCTAATCCTGGACACGTCTCAAAGGTTCTTCACCTGCAGCTACCAGGATCTACCTGTCCTACCGCTGGAGTTAGCCTTTCATTGGTTGACATGCTAATTCTAGTTAGCCTGTGTGTGGCTGTGTGAGATGATTATGTTTGTTTATTTGTTGATGGGGTGGGAAACCGTCGCTGAAACGGTTAGCGATGCAGTCGAGCGCTTAAGTTACAGATAAATAGCAGCAAGGTCGAGTCAGCGGCGAGGAAGGGGTGAAGGGTGGATGGATGGGTGAAGGGACGCGTGGGGGCGGCGAGCCCCTGCATGCACGGTGACAATGTGTGTGTGTGTGTGTGTGTGTGTGTGTGTGTGTGTGTGTGTGTGTGTGTGTGTGTGTGTGTGTGTGTGTGTGTGTGTGTGAAATCAAGTGTCCATCTGTACTGAGATGCTCAGTTGATCTTGTGCCAAAATAACCTCCAGCTGCCGCCGCCTGCACTGTTTTCTTTTTTTAATAAATGTCACTGAGCTTGTCTGTAATCTAAATTTGGGGGGTCGGAGCATGAACCACACAGGGGGGGTGTCCATCAGCAGTTTGGCAAACTAACGTTGAATTTGATTGGCTGTCCCTTGTCTGAGGATGAAGTCTCTTGTCCAATCCTGGTCATTTTCATTAAAAGCGCGGTGGGATGAGGGGGTACTTATGGACGGGGTCGAGACCCAGTCCCACCTGAACCTGGGAAGCAGGAGACTCGTCCTAAACATCTGTCCACTGGTGCTGATCAGCGCAGCCAGCCGCCATGGTAAGACCCGGAAACAAAACGGTGAAGGAATTGTGGTTTGAACGATGTGATTTTCTCTGATGATGAGGACGAAACCCCAGTGGATGAAGGAGAGGCGCCCACATCCACACCCTCAGGTCCTCCAGCACAGCTGGCTCCAGCTGCCCCTACTTTACCAGCTGTAACATTTGGACATCCTGACATTTTTATGAAGTAGTGCTGGATGCACTTGTTTTAACTCACTGCTGGAAACTTCCGTCTACATGTTCATCCACTGGAACACTACTTGTCCTGTGCTCTGACCCGACTATAGTTTTCCATCACCTCTTTGTGAGCGGGTTGCTGTCTGAACTGGAGGCACACTAAAGATAGAAGCAGCTGAGTAAAGTGAGAGGACACGCTGTGTCCTCATGTAGGGCTGTCACCTTGACAAAATCCTTCTCAAATCCGCTCCCAAATTTCACCTTTAAAATAGCTTTTGTAGGTAGGATCGAGTGCAGATGACAGTGACGTGTTGTTAAAGAGATACATTCAGGGAAATGTTGTTTGAGTTACCCTGGACAGATTCCTGTTGTGTGTGACCTAAAATATTAAGTTACAGAATGTGGCTTCAGAGTGGCTGTGGAAACAAACCGGAGTGATGGTGGGACTGGGACAAAGGGTGGATGGACTAACCAAAGGATGTTGGGTCAGATACAAGAAATAGCCATTAGAACCAGTGTCCTGCAGGACTGAGAAGTTTTGTGGCGTCGCTCCTGAAGAGCCGTCATGGACAAGTGAGACAGCTGGCAGAGGATTAGGCACTTCTTACCTGACGTGGAGCTGTTTATAGCCACTGTCAGTGGCTGCAGGGTTTCAGTTTGTTTTCTCAATGGAGACGGGGATGAAGTGTCAATGGACCAATGGACCACACAACAAAAGCTCATTCCCTCACTTCTGTAGGTTTTACCACACAAAACACACTTTAGCAAACATTTACTCCAATCCTAACAACTCATTGATGTCTTATTAATGATTTATTAATGATTTATTAATGACATTAACAACTTTTTAGCACCTTATTAATGACTTATTAATGACTTACCCTCCCATCCATCCATCCATCTTCAACCGCTTATCCGGGACTGGGTTGCGGGGGCAACAGTCTGAGCAGGGATGCCCATACTTCCCCCTCCCCAGACACCTCCAGCTCCTCCGGGGCAATCCCAGGCCAGCCAAGAGACATAGTCCTTGTAGTGTGTCCTAGGTCTTCCCCGAGGTCTCCTCCCGGTAGGACATACCCGGAACACCTCCCCAGGGAAGTGTCCAGGAGGCATCTGGAACAGATGCCCGAGCCACCTCAGCTGGCTCCATTCGAGGCGGAGGAGCAGCGGCTCTACTCCTAGCTCCTTCCATCCCCTTCCATGGTGACTGAGCTCCTCACCTTATCCCGAAGAGTGCGCCCAGCCACTCTTCGGAAACTCACTCTTCGGAAATGAGGAAACTCATTTCAGCTGCTTGTATCCAGGATCTTATCCTTTCAGTCATTACCCAAAGTTCATGACCACAGGTGAGAGTAGGAACATAGATCAAGAGCTTTGTCTCGCAACTCACCTCCTTCTTCACCACCCTAGACCTATACAACAACTGCATCACTGTGGAAGCAGTGATGCAGTTGTAAATCTCACGTTCCATCCTTCCCTCACTCGTGAACAAGACCCCAAGATACTTAAACTCCCCCACTTGGGACAAAGACTCTCCACCGACCTGAAGAGGGCACACCACCCTTTTCCGGTCAAGAACCATGACCTCGGATTTAGAGGTTCTGATCCTCATCCCACTGGCGTCCCACTCAGCTGCAAACCATCCCAGTGCATGTTGAAGGTACAGTTTGGATGAGGCCAACAGGACAACACCGTCTGCAAAAAGCAGAGATGAAATCCTTTGGTCCCCAAACTGGACTCCCTCCGGATCCTGGCTGCACCTAGAAATTCTGTCCATAGAGATTATGAACATAACGGGTGATAGAGGACAGCCCTGCCAAAGTCCAACATGCACCTGCAACAGGTCTGACTTACTGCCGGCAATGCCAACCAAGCTCTGGCTTTGGTCATACAGGGACCGGACAGCCCTCAAGAGAGGGCCCAAAACCCCATACTCCCAAAACACTCCTCACATGATACCACGAGGGACACAATCAAATGCCTTCTCCAGATCCACAAAACACATGTGGACTGGTTGGGTAAACTCCCACAAGCCCTTGAGCACTCGATGGAGAGTGTAGAGCTGGTCCAGTGTTCCGTGACCAGAAAGAAAACCGCATTGATTGTTCCTCCTGAATCCGCGGTTCGACTATAGCTCTAATCCTCTTCTCCAGGACCCTGGAACAGATTTTCCTCAGGAAGTTGAGGGGTGTGATACCCCTATAGTTGGAACACACCCTCTGGTTCCCCTTTTTTGAAACGAGGGACCACTGCCCCTGTCTGCCAACCCAAAGGTACTGTCCCCGACTGCCATGTGATGTTACAGAGACATGTCAACCATCACAGTCCCTGCACATCCAGAGACTTGAAGTACTCAGGGTGACTCTCATCCACCCCCCGTGCTTTGCCACCAAGGAGCTTGGCAACCAACTCGGTGACTTCAGCTTGAATGATGGACACGTCCACCTCTGAGACCTCAGGCCTCTTCTTCCTCTGTGTAAGACATGGTAGCGGGATTGAGGAGATCCTCAAAGTATTTCAAATATCCTCAGTCGAGGCCAGCAGCTTTCCACCTCTACTGTAAACAGTGTTGGCTGTGCACTGCTTTCCCTTTCTGAGGCGCTGAATGGTTTGCCAGAATTTCTTTGAGGCTGACCGATAGTCCTCCTCCAGGGCCTCCCCAAACTCCTCCAGACCAAATTTTTTGCCTTTGCGACTACTTGAGCTACGCCTGGCCTGCCTGTACCTGTCAGCTGCCTCCAGAGTCCTACAATTCAACAAGATTTGATAGGACTCCTTCTTCAGTTTGACAGCATCCCTTACTTGGTCCACTCTGGCTCAATGTCCCCAGCCTCCTGCGGGATCTGAAAGAAGCTATCCCGGAGGTGGGAGTTGAAGACCTCACTGACAGAGGGTTCTGCCAGACGTTCCCAACAGACTCTCAAAACACGTTTGGGCCTGCCGAGTCTGTCCGGCCTCCTGCTCTGCCAGCCGATCTAGCTCACCACCAGGTGGTGATCGGTTGATAGCTCTACCCTTCTCTTCATCCAAGTGTCCAACGCACGCGCTCAGAGGTCTGATGATACAACAACGAAGTCGATCATTGACCTCTGGCCTAGTGTGTCATGGTGCCACGTCCACTTATGAACATCCCTGTGGTTGAACAAGGTGTTTGTTATGGACAAACTGCGACTAGCACAGAAGTCCAATAACAGAACACCACTCATGTTCAGATCAGGGAGGACGTTCATCCCAATCACCCCTTTCCAGGTCTCAGTTGGTGGCCACGTGAGCGTTGAAGTCCCCAAGGAGAACAATGGAGTCCCCAATCGGAGCACTATCCAGTACTCCTCCCAGGGACTGCAAGAAGTCTGGGTATTCCGCACTGCTGTTTGGCCTGTAGACCAAAACAACAGTGAGACACCTGTGCCCAACCTGAAGGCACAGGGACGCGACCCTCTCATTCACTGGGGTGAAGTCCAACATATGACGGCTGAGCTTTGGGGCTATAGGCAAGTGAGTCATTAATAATTATAGTGCGACCTCGTTATTCACAGTTAATATGTTACAGGAACCACACGTGAATAACGAATTCTGCAATATAGTGACAAACTATTTATCTTATTATTTACGGTAATTTAAATGTTTATGAACCCTCCTAATACTGATATTAAACCACCTACTATCTGTATTACCTTTTTCCACACTCTTATCGACTGTTTAAAGCACTGTTGTGTCTCATGGAAGTCAGAGACTCATGGAAACGTAGCACACTTCTGGATGCCGTCAGCCAATAGAATGTGCATGCGATATCACGGGACTGTCTATCAAAAATCCGTGATGAGGTGAAGTCGCAAGTGTTGATGCGCTAATGCGCGAGGGTGCACTGTATTGCTAATTAATGACTTACTAACAACTCATTGATGACTTATTAATGATTTGTTAAAAACTTAATAATGAATTATTAATGCTGATGATTTCATAGAATGCAAAATGTTTTGATTATTTGTCTAGATATAACTTGTGATACAGATAGATAAAGGAACTATGTCATGATGTTGATGACTTCCTGGCTCTCGAACCGTTTCCTGGATTGCTCTCAAAAGACCAGGGTCCACATACCTGGTGGGGTTAAAAGTTTGGGGGTAACAGAGTAGGGCAAACAGTGTGGATCTAGTTCTGCAGATGTTTAGACATAATGGATTCACCAGCGACTTAATCTACATGCCTGGGAGGAAACAGGGTGCACTCATTGTGTTTCTACTGAAAACCGCCCACATCCTGTTTCCCTGATCTGTACAAGTTGTGGGATGCTAGTGTGTAAACGTTGACACATGCAGGAGGTCTCAATCTGGTCTGGTGCTGAAACGGTCGGTTACTGTTGATGAACCGCAGCTGAGAGGAATCATGCCCGTCTTCATGTCCTTCCAGTCGTCCTCCACTGACCAGCCTCTTCTCTCTCTCCTCTCTTCAGCCCACCGATGCACAAAGCGACGCCCGCTCCTTCCTCACCGAGGAGATGATTGCAGGTCAGACCTTTTTGGATTTGCTACCGGTGGCCACATTCAGTGTGTTTGATTTTAATGTTGTGTAACGCACGAGAGCCATTGACATGTCCAAAGTGGAACTTTTTCCATCTGTCTGCCAGAGTTCAAGGCCGCCTTCGACATGTTTGACACTGATGGTGGCGGTGACATCAGCACCAAGGAGCTGGGCACCGTGATGAGGATGCTGGGCCAGAACCCCTCCAGGGAGGAGCTGGACGCCATCATCGAGGAGGTGGACGAGGACGGTGAGATGATCCTCACGCAGAAGAAACACGACACCACCATCTGCTCACTTCACATCTGTCTCCTCCCTTCTTCTCCTCCTGTCTCCTCAGGCAGTGGCACCATCGACTTCGAGGAGTTCCTGGTTATGATGGTGCAGCAGCTAAAGGAGGACCAGGCTGGAAAGAGCGAAGAAGAACTGTCAGAATGCTTCCGCATTTTTGACAAGTATGACACCGATGCTAACGACTGATGTCATTGTGGGCAGTACCAATGCTACAAGCAGCAACCAGTTAGAGTACTGGATCACTGTGGGCGGTGCAAATGCTGCAAGCAGCAACAAATTAGAGTATTGGATCAGTTTGGACGGTAACAATGCTACAAGTAATAATACTCGTAATAATAATAGTGGTAATAATAATAATGATAATAATAATGATAACAATAATAATAATAATAATAATAGTAATAATAATGTTGATAATAATAAGAATAACAATCATCATCATTCATACATACATCTTCAGTACCCGCACAGGGTGCTGGAGCCTATCCCAGAAGACTTGAGGCAGGGTACACTCCGGGCGCGACGCCAGTGTACCACGGCATCATCATCACCATCATCATCATTAAATAATTATGATATTAATAATAATGACAATAATAATACTAATAATGAATATAATGATGCTGATAATACATGTTATTAATAATAATAACACATGTTAATAATGATAATAATAGTAATAATGATTATAATAATAAATGTTAATAATAATTATACTAATAATAAATGCTAATAATAATGATGATAATGACAGTAGTAACAATGATGAAGATGTGTGTGTTACCGCAGGTGTGAAGCTTCGTTTAATGTAGGCTAGCTGTTAGCGTAGCTTACCGATGCTGGCTAAAAGTGTAACGCTGTCAAACTGGAGGATCAGCACATCAAACTCTTCATTCTTGAACACCACCAGTGGATTAAAACCAGCATTCTTCTGAGTTTTCTGTTTTGAAATTCATATAAGACTTTAACCATCCCTGGACTGATGGGTGTCACTTGACTGATTACCGCTCTTATAATATAGAAATAAAGTGTTTGTGTGATGGTGAAGGCGCCAGATTCATTTTAAAGTGTGAACAATGTCGCTGTGTTGATTTTGATGGACAGGAATGGCGATGGCTTCGTTGACCGGGAGGAGTTTGGAGAAATCCTCCACATGACCGGAGAGGCCGTCACAGAGGAGGACATCGACGAGATGTTTGGCGAATCAGACACCAACAAAGACGGGAAGATTGATTTTGACGGTAAGACTCTGATGAAGAGCTGCTGTTAAAGAGAAGAAAGTCTCCCCTGGTCTTTGTGACTGGTGTGTCGTCAGAGGACGTCTGACATTATCACAAGAAGGTCATGGTGGACAACACAGCTCCATGTCCCTCCAACTCGGAGCTGGGTTTGGCTGCTAGTTAGCTTAGCTAAGTTTGGCATAAAAACAGAGAGAAACAATTTGTCTTGTTCTTTCCGTACAAAAGTCAAGTAGTGAAAACGAGCAGGTCTGGAGTTTAGACATTGGAAACAGAGCCAGGCCAGATGGCTCCCCCATCTCCACTTTTCATGCTAGGCTAAGCTAAGCTAATCGTCTGCTGGCTGAGTTCTTGTCTCATCTTGAGCATCTTTTCACCGGGTGCTGTTGTCAGAATGCTTCAGGGATTAGTTGAAGGGGTCTGGGGTATCCATTAGCTCTCAGGGGCAGGAACACAAAGGGCAAGTGATGGCAGTGCAAGTCTGATAACAACTTTTTGTAAATATATGTATTTGGATCCATGATTTTTATTTATTCCATCTTATTTGGCTTTATTTAACCAGCAGAGGTATCAATGAGGTTTAAAATCTCTTTTAAGGAGTCTGTGAACGTTTGAATAGACTCAAGACTTAGCGTTGCAGGAGGAAGGCGAGAGAAGAAGGAAGAGGAAGAGGACAAACTAGAGATCAGACCTGTTCAGTCATCCAGGCTGCAGGAAAGATCGTCTGACTCATGCCAACCGACAGCATCCGATCGTTTCCTCCAGTCTGATTTAAAGTCTTAGAGCTGTGTAATGAATCATTTTAAACTTCTGGAAGTGGACAGAAGAGGTGACCAGTATCAACCCGTCTTTACTGCTAGCTGTTCAGCTGCTGTGTTTGTAGTCACAATCGTGCGAGGGAGAAATCACCGACCTCGGATAACGTCAGACTCTGTGTGCTCACACTAGTAGAAAAGTCAACAACGTTCACCAGGAGATCACTAACATTCACCAGGAGATCACTAACATTCACCAGGAGGTCACTAACTTTCACCAGATCACTGACAATCAACAGGAGATCACGGACGTTCACCAGGTGATCACTGACTTTCACCAGGAGATCACTACCGTTAACCAGGAAATCACTAATGTTCACCAGGAGATCAATAACATTCACCAAGAGATCACTGACATTCAACAGGAAATTGCTAACGTTCACCAGGAGGTCACGAACTTTCACCAAGAGATCATTAATGTTCATCAGGAGATCACTGACATTCACCAGAAAATTACTAATGTTCACCGGGAGATCACCAATGTTCACCAGAAGGTCACTAACGTTCACCAGGAGATCACTAACATTCATCAGGAAACCACTAATGTTCACCAGGAGATCACTAATGTTCACCAGGAGATCATTAACGTTCACCAGGAAATCACTAACATTCACCAGGAGATCACTACTGTTCACCAGAATGTCACTAACATTCACCAGGAAATCACTAACTTTCATCAGGAGGTCACCAACATTCATTCGGAAACCACTAGCGTTCACCAGAAAATCACTAATGTTCACCAGGAGATCACTACCATTATGTTTCTACATTTAGCTGTTGGACCTTTATGTGGGTTGGTCAGAAATAGATGTCAGGTCCACCATCATGTATCTCTAGAGGCGTCATCTGGGAGATACCTCTTTGTCTGATTGATCGGTGTGATTGGTGTGTGATTGGTGTGGGCAATTGGTGGGGGGCTGTTGGGTTATGCCTCTGGATTTCTGTCCACAGAGTTCCTGAAGATGATGGAGAACGTCCAGTGATGAGAGCCTACATTCCTCGGTGACGCGTCTTCAGAGAGAACCCAAACCGTCTGATGGGGATCTGCATCGACAGGATGGACAACTACAGAGCGGATGTTGTTTAGAGACGTTAAAATGAAGTGAATACCCTAACCTTCACGTTCACCCTCACCCTAACCCTCCCCTTCCCTCCACCTCCTCATGTGAAGCCCCGGGGGCTCGGTGGGGTAACTATAAATATCTGTTGAGACCTTTTAAGACGAAGGCAGCCTCCTTCTGCCAGCCCAGCTGTCCTGTTGGCAGCTGCTGTTTCTCCAGAAATGCTACACCACCTAGCCTCACAGCTCCTCCTCCTTCTCCTCCTCCACCTCCCTGTTCTGTGCTTTCTAAATAAATCCACTTTCTCCTTCTTCATCTTTGCATCTTATTCGGCCCCCCAGGCCTGACTCGCACCCTCAGCTTGAATCTAATCTCACTCGTTTAAACCTATGATCCGTTCACAAGCACCTACACCTTCACGGCCACCGACCACACCCTGCTGCACCTGTTGGGTCTCGTCCCAATCCAGATGATTCGGCCTCCCTCAGAGGTGTGTGACACCAGTGAGACGCCACGCCGTCGGCAGCGCTCGAGTCCCGAGGCGCTCGTGGAGCATGAGTTCGTTCCTCCAGGCGTTCATCGCGTTTATAGTCTGCAGACCCCCACCTCCTCTACAAACCATCGGCGTGCCCCCCCCTCCTCAGCATCCTATCCTCCTCTCCTGCCCCTCACCTCAGCCCCGCCCCTCAGGAACCACCTACCTTATATGGACTCAGCGTCTATCCATCAGGCGGCGAGGCTCCGCCCCCGACTTCGTCCTCCCTCAGCCTAAAATCTGCCTGCTATTCAGGGCAAGGCCAGAGAGAAGGGGGGAGGGGGGTCTGGACCCATGGCACTTTTCTCCTGGTCTTGAGTTTCACTCTGATTGAAATGTTCTCATCACAAAACCCAGAACCAACGTTACCGTGTGGGACACCTCTTGGTTCTGACTCTGAAGGCCTGAGCAGAACTCAAGGGGTGTCTGACCCCCCAGCTCTGCTGCCAGTCCATCATTCAGGACCACCTTCTCCTGAACAATAGTCACCATCATGTTCACAACTCCATGTGGTGTCATACACAACCTCACCTCAAACCAGTGAAAATGTTCTCTGCATCACTTTTTCTTTGCCTCTGGGTTCTTCACTGTTGGAACAATAAACACTCTAATCTAATCTAATCTAATCTAATCTAATCTAATCTAATCTAATCTAATCTAATCTAATCTAATCTAATCTAATCTAATCCCAGCGCTATCACTTCTTCCACATTCTTAATCTTGCAACTTCAAGAAATGGGAGCTTTCCTGTCAGAAATGTGATTGGCTTCCAGTTACCCCCAAACCCTAAAAGTTCAGGGTACTAAATCTGGAGGCCTGTGAGAGGCAGGGGGCGGGACCTGGCTCTGGCGTTTAAAGTGTGTGTGATCCCTCAGTGGACGTCTAGTGTCTCTGCTGGGGGGAACACGGATTGAGCGTCGCTCCGTTGGACTGCTATTCCTTGGATATTTGGGGGGGAACACAAATCCGCTAACATGGTAAGACCAGACATTTACAATATTAATAATAACCTAAAAACCACTGCTCAACTGGAATGGATGACCTGTAGTGATCAGCTGATTGATAAATGCATGTTTAAGTGATGACATCTGCTCACTGACTTTGAGAATCTTATTTCCTTCTGTTGAGTTGGAGATGCTGATCCACTGGTTCTTCTGAAAATGAGTAATTTGATGATATTTTATATAATTACAGAATTATAGACTAATAATGTGAATCATAGGAGTATGGTGTGAATTAATAGCATCCGGATTGATCTCATGTCCTTGTGATCCTGGTGGAGGGTTCAGGTGAAGCACTGACCGGCGTCACAGGAGACGCTGTGGTTCTGCTGCGGCGACAGATTCCTGGGGATTGGGTTTCTGCAGGCCTTATACAGCCGGCCTAATGTGTTGAGCCCGAAATAGCTGCTCTCATTTACACCCCACGTCCAACCCTCTCAGTGAGCACACATCCAGAAGACATCTAGTTAACCTCCAGAAAATATCGAGAAGACATCTAGCAAACATTCAAAAGACATTTAGAAAACATTAAGACAAAATCTAGCAAACATCAAGACAACATCCAAGAAACATATAGCACACATCCAGAAGACATCTATTACACATCCAGAAGACATCTAGCACACATTCAGAAAACATCTAGCACACTTCCCGAAGACATCTAGAAAACATCAAGACAACATCCAAGAAACATATAGCAAACATCCAGAAGACATCTAGCACACATCGATAAAAAATCTAGCAAACATCCAGAAAACATCTAGGAAACATCCAGGAAGCATCTAGCAAACGTCTACGAAACATCTAGCACACATCCATAAACCGTCGAGAAGACATCTACCAAACATCCAGAAAACATCTAGCAAACATCTAGGAAACATCTAGAAAACATCTAGCAAACATCTGGAAGACATCTAGCACACACCCAGAAAACATCTAGCAAACATCTAGGAAACATCAAGCAGGAAACATCTGGCTAACATCCAGGAAACATCCAGAAAACATCTAGCAAACATCAGGAAGACATCTAACACACATCCAGAAAACCTCTAGAAAACATCTAGCAAACATCCAGAAGACATCTAGCACACATCAATAAAAAATCTAGCAAACATTCAGAAAACATCTAGGAATCATCCAGGAAGCATCTAGCAAACATCTAGCACACATCCAGAAACCATCGAGAAGACATCTACCAAACATCTAGGAAAGACCTAGAAAACATCGAGCAAACATCAAGACAACATCTAGCAAGCAAACATCGAGCAAACATTAAGACAACATCTAGCAAGCAAACATCAAGCAAACATCCAGGAAACAGCAAACATCCAGGAAACATCAAGCAGGAAACATCTGGCAAATGTCCAGAAAACATCTAGCAAACAGACCCAGGCAAAATCTGGCAAACATCCATGTCTTTATGCTGTATGGATGAGGTGTACAGTTATAAGTCTAATTTCTTTTATAAAGAAGCATTTAATGAAGCTAATTCATTCACTCATCCTGGGAAAGATGAACTGGTATGGATGTGTTGTTTTAGTTATTGTTTGATTTCAATTTCAGGAAACATCTAGCAAACATCAAGAAAAGACCTAGCAAACATCCAAGAAACGTCTAGCAAACGGATCCAGGAAACATCTAGCAAACATTAAGAAAACATCTAGCAAACATCTGGGAAACATCTAGCAAAGAGACCCAAGAAATATCTAGCAAACATTCAGTAAACATCCAGAAAACGTCTAGAAAGCATCTACCAAACATCCAGGAAACCTCCAGAAAACCTCCAGTAAAGATCCAGCAAACACCCAGAAAACATCTACCATCTGGAAAAGGACTTGGACCCATGTGATTTCCTAGCAATATATTCGTGTGTGCACCAGAACTAGAATATTTATTTCGTCGTTTTCATGATTTCCCTGAACACAACACTGCTGCGTTGCGTTCAGGGTCAGTGTTTCTGGTTTTACTGGTTGGTCAGTGAAGTGGACGTGAGGTCGTGGTGAACCTGAACGTGTCTCTGTTTCTTTCCAGACTGACGCGCAACAAGAGGCCCGCTCCTACCTGAGCGAGGAGATGTTGGCCGGTGAGTAGA